>JAMPIV010018260.1:85000-436019 GCA_024509875.1 Oreohelix idahoensis | reverse complement strand
ATTAACACGCGAGCCGTCAGGCAATTAAGCACGGTGGTCCAGAGCGAAGTGCGCAGCACGGCGTAATCCTTCTTTGATCAGGGAAACACGCGGGCAGAGGCCAGGAGTTAACAGTTTCTTTGAAGAATCAAGGGGGATAAATCTGAGACGTACCTTGGATTGTTAAATTTTCAGAGGAATTAACTTACGTAGCTGATATGCAGCAGGCGGGGAGAATGAAAGACAAGGCAGAGGTTGTCGGTCGACAGAGGTGAAGAAAAAAAATTTCGTTCAGGAATCGAACCGTAGATGTGCCCAGCCCTGACCGTAGGTGCGACTTTCGCATTAAGGAGCGAAAGAATGGCATCTATGGATATATACCCCGTCTCCCCAAAAGTCGTTATCAGTTGCTGAGAGAATTTTCTGAAATAACTAGCTCGATATCCTAAGAGTTTCTCGTACAAAGTGAATGCTTAGATTCGTGGAGTTGTTTCCATCTTTCTCTGTTTGCGGTAATTTATATACTAGCCGTTAAGTGATTTAGTGTGTTAAAAGTTTTTTCATTATATTTCACTGGGATTTTCTGTGTTAAATTGAATAGCGTATTAAATATCATATAGCTAAATTTCTCCAGCTGTAAAGTAAATTTAATTACTCGCTTTTCCCCAGAAAGAGATGCTATAATTGACTAGTACATACATTAAATAACTGGCTACTGACGGTATATATTATTTACTTATATCCATTTTGTGTAATTTTATAAATGACTAGTGTTCATATCACGCTTTAAAAGCGATAGGATAAGCTAGACATTTGTATTTTAAAATCTAATTTAACAACGTAGTGGTTAAAGAGGTCTTACCTTAACAAGTGTTAGATATAATATTGATATTTTGGTTAAATGTTTATATTTCTTTCCTAAAATCTAGGCTGATCAAAAACCCAGCGAACAAGCGGTCTTAGGGTCATATGAAAATATGGTCATATGAACTTATGTCTTATAAACTATGGTCGTATGGTCCATTGGTCTTATAAGTGTATAAGCAACCAGAAACTTTATAATATTGTTGAGTCTTCGGGCTATGACCTGTGCGGTCCATTTTCTTTATTTTATGAGAGACCAAACTAGAACAATAATTGTAAATGTTAACTGGACCAGAACTATACCAGATGTTACCTATATAAATCTCATCAGCCAGCTGTGGCAAAATATATTGTCAGCAACATTTGTGTAATTTAACATAGTGTCTCAGCAACCAGAGGCTAGACAACACAGGAAATATATATGTATTATTCCTCCTATGTCAGCGATCACCACGTATGAACATTACTTCATCCAACTGAAGGCAGAGATACAGTATTTATCCAGGAAAACAATTAAATCACCAACTCCAGCGACTACCGTGAAATTTGCAGTCAGCAACTACGGCTAGTCTGGGGCTGGATTTGGCAAAAATTAATATGACACTGAATAGTCTTATTACTTATTAGTGTTTATTTCCACGGAATGCTTGCGACAACTATTGGGTAAGCGAATATGAATGTAGCCACAGTATAAAGGATTGAATGAACTATAAGAGGGTAACATAATTTTCTGTTGTTACCACTATCATACAAAACTTTTTTTTTTTTTTTGTTCTCATTAACCTGAGTATTTACGGGATAGATTAATTAGGGACTTGTCCTTTGTCTTCTTTACTGACTATTCCATACACTTATTGTTAACTTTTGATCTTTTGGGTGAATTAACCTCTGTTGAGATCTTCTTCTCTTTTCCTTTACCAGAGGGGAGAACCTATTTGATTAATTTTTCATTTTGTCTGTAAACCATGATCTATTGATGTATATGATTTATGTTGTAAAGTTCTAGTGATAAATAAACTTAATAAACCTTAAGTTATTGTGTTGGTCAACCCCTACCCTATCTGTTATCCATAGTTGTTTTCACGTTTGTGCATATTTGTCACAGAAATGTGTGCCTGTTGGTGCAGTGTAACTTGTATTTTCTACAAGGAGACAATGTGCGTCTGATTTAAATATAGTCGTACAGATAGGCTGGATTAGAGAAATTACTCAATCCAGTTACTGTCCTTCTCTTACACTATCGCCTCTTGAGAAAAACTATTTCTTACACCTTACTCTCACATAGTTATCACTATCACCTCTGCTCAGACAGGACTATAAACATCTATTACCTATCTGATAAACATTTACGACATAATGGTCGCTCGTCGGGACTGAACTCTAAAGTCTGAGTCTAGTAATTGACTAACGTCTGTTAAGGTACCTAATCTAACTCTAGATAGAGTGCGTTTGTGAGTTTGTCTTGTGAATTAAGGAATAAAAATAATTATCCCCTAGACAACGATCTTAGTTACTGGGTGTTTGACCACACACACATATAGGAATATTTTTCTTTCCACAGCGTCATAGAGCTACGTGCAATTGTTCTGATTATAATCTTTGTCAGATATATGAGATATGTGCTAATTTTTTTCCAAGACCGCTAGTACGCGTGATTGTTCATCAATCACCAGATTTATTTTTTAAAGAAGCAGAAGGGTTTGAGCTAAGCTAATGACTGCATTCTGACTTCACGTCAAGTTAATAGCGTCCATAACTCTATAAACTGACTTCTAGAGTGGGCGAGTTTTGGTGGATTTATAAAATAAGGGAAATTTTTTTTCCTTCATTTTTATAATACATTTTTTTCCACCGTTAGTAATAGTAGTTTTTCCAGTTATTCGCCTGATCTACCATTTATTTGGCTTAGCCGTCTGTATTAGGAGCCTAGTGCCAGGTAATAACAGCGATAGATTAGATAACTGATAATAGGAGGAGGTATCTCAGTTACATAATATTAATTTTGGTTTTGGTTTTTCTCGTAAGTTGGTTGAGGATAGAGTTTTTCTCTCCTTCTTTTCTTCTTCTTGTCTCGGGTAAATCACATTCAGTTATTTGCCATGGCTGAGCGGGCTAAACTTAGAGCAATGCTAAGAGGGGAAGCAAAGGAAACAGTATTGCAAGGAGAAAAAGTGACCGCGTTTGTCAATGAAGAACTTGACAGATATGACGTGGAGAATAAAGTAGCAGAAGCTAGGGAGAAGGAAGATAGAGCAGAGAAGAAAGAAGCAGAAGAGCGTCAATCTCAATTGGAGCAGAAGAAAATTGAGGCAGAGATGGAAGCTCACAGGGCAAACGAACGAGAGAAGGAGAGACAACATGAAGAAAGAGAGAAGGAGAGACAGCATGAACTGGCGCTTAAGGTCCTAGAGGTCCAAAGTCGTGGTGCTATGTCTTCCTCCAGCAATGGAGAGTCTTCACACCAGTCACAGTTAACTGATCAATCTAATACCCAATCTCCTCAACTCGCAGCTATGTCTTTCGCCCTGGAATCCTTCCCAAGCCCCAATGAGAAAATTGACTCGTTTCTAGAGAAATTTGAGAGAATGGCGACACTGTATGGGTTAGAGAGTTCCCGATGGTGCCTAAAGCTTTCACAGGCTTTGAAAGGTAGCGCTTATGACGTCTACGTAAAACTGGGAAGCAGCCATCAAGACAACTACGACATGCTAAAGAAGGCTTTACTGGAGCGGTTCGAAATGAACGCTCGCAAATTTTTGCACCTGTTCAGAAACAGCAGGAAGGAAAGCACTGAGACATTCCCCCAGTTCTCTTCACGCCTGACGGGCTATTTGACAAAGTGCATGGAACTTTCCGAGCTCCCTCTCACTTTTGAAGGACTTCTGGAATTTGTTCTTACAGAACAAATAAAAAGCACGTTGTCAAACGAAACCCGTAGATTTCTGGCTGAACAAGGCGCAGTAAAGTTGGATGACATTCTCAGTAAGTCTGAACGTTACGTAAATGCTTTGGCCGAGCTTCCCAGCGCAAAACGCAAGCCGACAGATGAGCCTTCTCGGAAAAATAATCTAGAGCAGTCTTCCCATTCTTCCCATCACCATAATCAACGAGAAACTTTACCTCAGAACCCTCCCCAGGAAAAATCGAAATTCTTTAAAAACAAGTACCCCACCCAGCACTCTGATCAACCCACGCGCCCTTCATGGCACCGCAGCCAGAAAGGTCAAGACAAGGGAAAGACCCCTGCACCAGGGACGTCTGATCAGGGCAAGCACACCGGGACGAATAGAATCGGTTGCTTGATAACAGACTCGCAACGGAGAATTAGTGTCAGTGATTCTCAACCTGAGGGTGAGAGGCCCTCAACGCGAGGAACTGTTATTTTGAACGGTACTTCAACATCTTGTTTGTTTGACACAGGTTTATCTTTTGATTGTATTGTCGCAAGGCATTTGGTCAAACCTGGTCAAGAGACAGAAGACACCGTCAAATTATGTGGAGTTTTCAAGAGTGATGCACCCATGACGCTTCCCATCGCATTGGTGGAGATACACTCTGATTTTGTCAGAGGTGTTATCAAAGCGGCTATTATGGATGATCCTATCTACCCAGTCATACTTGGATGTAGATATGTGTTTGTTGGGAGACCGAAAGAGCCGATTGTGGCAGCAGTAACCACAAGAGGGCAAACCAAGAAGGAACGGGAGCCTGTGCCAAATTTGTTACCTAAGGAACTAAAAGAGGCGCAACAAAAGGACCCTACCTTGGAACCCTGCTTTAGGAAACTGCCCATGGCCAAGGACCCCAGACACAACGGAGACATCTTTTCTAAGGATGGCGTACTATATCGTAGAACGGGCAACCCTGATCAAGGGCATAATCAGCTCCTAGTACCGACGCAGTACAGAGACCAAATCTTAGAAATGGGACACTCTCTTCCCTTTAGCGGACATTGGGACAAAACGCCACTATTCAGCGAATATCGACTCACTATTGGTGGCCAGGAATGAACACTGATATTATCAGATACGTGAAATCCTGCGCCAAGTGCCAACGGGTGGCACCCAAGCATTGGACACCCCCAGTTCCCATGGGTGAAATGCCAATAGTGGGGACTCCATTTGAACGGGTTGCTGTCGACATTGTAGGACCCCTAGAAAGGACTAAAAGAAGGAACAGGTTCATCCTGACCTTAGTCGACACATGCACTATGTGGGCCGAAGCTATACCGCTAACATGCACGGATTCCAAGCATGTCGCAGAAGCCCTAGTGCAGATCTTTACACGGTTGGGATTCCCTCAACAAGTTTTGACGGATAATGGATCCCAATTCCGTAGCCTGTTAATGGAGGAGATCTTTAAGATCTTGAGGGCCAAACACATCCACACCAGCCCGTACCATCCGGCCGGAAATGGGCTCGTGGAACGCTTCAACGGCAGCCTCACCATGATGTTACGTAAGCTGGGACAAGAGAAACCTGAAGATTGGGACCTTTTCATTCCTGCAGCCTTATTCGCCTACAGGGAAGTCCCCCAGGCCTCTACAGGTTTACCACCAGCTACTCTTTTATTCGGCAGACCTATTAAGGGGCCGCTAGAAGCCTTACTCCGGTCACTGACAGACCAGAAGGCCGACGAGACAGTCGTCTCAGCCAGCAAATATGTATCGGAACTTAAGGAAAGGTTACAACTAGGATGGGATCTAGCAACAACCAACCTTAAGAAAGCACGCGCAAAGCACGCTAAACGATATAATAAAGCGGTGAAAGAGAGAACTACAACTAGGGGAGAAAGTGTTGTTGTTACTGCTGACCGGAAGCAACAAACTACGCATCGGATGGCAAGGGCCGTTTACCGTCTTTAAAAAGATCTCAAGAACAAACTACAAGATCTCTATTAAAGGAAATGAGAAGGTCTACTACATACATCTGCTAAAGAAATACTTGGAAAGACCGGTGCCGTCTTCCAAACATCTCCTGGCGGTAGCCATAGCAATCAAAGATGAGGAGGATGACGATAGTTGCATGGAATATCCAAGTTGTAAAATTCGGTGACAATCTCTCAGAAACACAACAGACAGAAACGCGGGTGCTACTGAAACAGTACACAGCAGTTTTAACGGACGTACCTGGTTGAACACATCTCGTAGAGTTCGATATGAAACTGACAAACGAGACACCTGTGCGAACCAGAGTTTACCCTATCCCGTATGCTAAAGCTGATACGCTACGCGGAGAAATAGACAAGTTACGTCAAGCAGGAATTATCAGTGAGTCTACCTCTCCTTACAGTTCGAGTGTAGTACTGTTACAGAAGCCCAATAAGGAAGTTCGGCTGCACATAGATTACCGTTTACTTAACACTGTAACGGAATTCAAGCCGGTACATCTATAGAGCGCTTCTGAGCTGTTCACCAAGCTTAGCAGGGCAAGAATTTTTTCAAAGATTGACCTGAGTAAAGGTTATTACCAAATCCCAGTCAAGGAGGAAATTAAGCCCCTGTTAACTTCAGCATCAGTGAGGGACACTATACCTTCAACGTGATGCCGTTCAGATTGCACAAAGCACCGGGAGTCTTCACCAGAATGATGAGAAAGCTTTTAGAACCCTTGCAAAGTCCTCATAGCCATAATTTCATGGATGACATATTAATTGCAACGGAAAACTACGACGAACAAATTGCTACGGTTGCTATGCTCCTCAGGAGACTACAGGCAACTGGTCTCACCGCCAGACCTAGCAAATGTCTAATCGGATTTGAAAAGCTTGACTTCCTGGGGCATACCATTTCTCACGGTTCCATGTGGCCAATTGCCAAGAACATTGAGAAAATAGTTGCAGCAAAAAGGTCCCGAACGAAGAAAGACACACGTTCATTTCTATCACTGTGTGTATACTACCAGAAATTCATTAACAATTTCAACGGGCTAACGGCACCCCTTACTGTGCGAACACGCTTACGTCACCCTCAAAGGACAGCTGTCTGAATACCCAATTCTGGTGTTACCTGACCTGAAGAAACCTTTTATATTGCGGGTCGACGCATCGGGTCAACACTACTCCAAGCAGATGACAATGATCCGAACCTGTTATTCCCAGTCGCTTATGGCAGCCGAAAATTGAATACAGCAGAACGGAACTATTCCACAGTGGAGAGAGAATGTCTGGCACTCGTGAGTGGTATCAGGAAACATCATGAATATCTTTACGGCGTTTCATTTACAGTGCAGACGGACCATGCTCCACTGGCGTTTCTTGGAGCGAATAAGGAATTCAACGCGAGGATTATGCGTTGGGCGTTGCTCCTAAGTGTGTATGCTTTCAAAGTAGAATACATACCAGGAAAACAAAATGTGGGAGCAGATTTTATGAGTCGAAATTGGAGCAGTGAGGAAGAAAGGGAAAGTGAAGATAGCAATCACTCGCAAGATACGGATAACAGCAGCGCTATTTTCATAGAGGAGACATAAATGGGTTTCATGTCTTCAAGCCCGGACGAAATCTCACATATGTAAACAGTGCAGCAGTAACCGTCCATTCCCCCCCCCCCCCCCCATCTAGGGTTATTTTTTTTGCTACATTAACGCATGATTCACTATCGCAATTAACACGCGAGCCGTCTGGCAATTAAGCACGGTGGAACAGAGCGAAGTTCGCAGTACGGCGTAATCGTTCTTTGATCAGGGAAACACGTGGGCAGAGGCCAGGCTTAACAATTTCTTTGAAGAATCAAGGATGATAAGTCTGAGACGTACCTTGGATTGTTACATTGTCAGTGGAATTAACTTACGTAGCTGATATGCGGCAGGCGGGAAGAATGAAAGACAAGCCAGAGGTTGTCGGTCGACAGAGGTGAAGAAAAAACCTTTCATTCAGGAATCGAACCGTAGATGTGCCCGGCCCTGACCGTAGGTGCAACTTTCGCATTAAGGAGCAAAAGAACGGCATCTATAGATATATACCCCGTCTCCCCAAAAGTCATTATCAGTTGCTCAGAGAATTTTCAGAAATAACTAGCTCGATATCCTAAGAGTTTTTCGTACAAAGTGAATGCTTAAATTCGGGGAGTTATTTCCATCTTTCTCTGTTTGCGGTAATTTATATACTAGCCGTTAAGTGATTTAGTGTGTTAAAAGTTTTTTCATTATATTTCACTGGAATTTTCTGTGTTAAATTGAATAGCGTATTAAATAACATATAGCTAAATTTCTCCAGCTGTAAAGTAAATTTAATTACTCGCTTTTCCCCAGAAAGAGATGCTATAATTGACTAGTACATACATTAAATAACTGGCTACTGACAGCATATATTATTTACTTATATACATTTTGTGTAATTTTATAAATGACTAGTGTTCATATCACGCGGTAAAAGCGATAGGATAAGTTAGACACTTGTGGTTTAAAATCTAATTTAATAACGTAGTGGTTAAAGAGGTCTTACCTTAACACGTGTTAGATATAATATTGATATTTTGGTTAAATGTTTACATTTTTTTACTAAAATCTAGGCTGATCAAAAACCCAGCAAACTAGCGGTCTTAGGGTCATATGAAATTATGGTCATATGAACTTTCTTATGAACTATGGTCGTATGGTCCATTGGTCTTATAAGTGTATAAGCAACCAGAAACTTTATAATATTGTTGAGTCTTCGGGCTATGACCTGTGCGGTCCATTTTCTTCATTTTATGAGAGAGATCAAACTAGAACAATAATTGTAAATGTTAACTGGACCAGAACTATACCAGATTTTACCTATATAAATCTTATCAGCCAGCTGTGGCAAAATATATTGTCAGCAACATTTGTGTAATTCAACATAGTGTCTCAGCAACCAGAGGCTAGACAACACAGAAAATATATATGCATTATTCCTCCTATGTCGGCGATCACCACTTATGAACCTTACTCCAATCAACTGAAGGCAGAGATACAGTATTTATCCAGGAAAACAATTAAATCACCAACTCCAGCAACTACTGTGAAATTTGCAGTCAGCAACTACGGCTAGTCTGGGGCTGGATTTGGCAAAAATTAATATGACACTGAATAGTCTTATTACTTATTAGTGTTTATTTCCACGGAATGCCTGCGACAACTATTGAGTAAGCGAATATGAATGTGGCCACAATATGAAGGATTGAATGAAATGTAAGAGAGCAACATCATTTTCTGTTGTTACCACTATCATACAAATCTTTTCTTTTTTTGTTCTCATTAACCTGAGTATTTACGGGATAGATTAATTAGGGACTTGTCCTTTGTTTTTTTTACTGACTATTCCATACACTTATTGTTAACTTTTGATCTTTTGGGTGAATTAACCTCTGTTGGGATCTTCTTCTCTTTTCCTTTACCAGAGGGGAGAACCTATTTGATTAATTTTTCATTTTGTCTGTAAACCATGATCTATTGATGTATATGATTTATGTTGTAAAGTTCTAGTGATAAATAAACTTAATAAACCTTAAGTTGTTGTGTTGGTCAACCCCTACCGTATCTGTTATCCATAGTTGTTTTCATGTTTGTGCGTATTTGTCACAGAATTGTGTGCATGTGGGTGCAGTGTAACTTGTATTTAGTACAAGGAGAGAAAGTGCGTCTGATTTAATTATAGTCGTACAGATAGGCTAGATTAGAGAAATTACTCAATCCAGAGACTGTCCTTCTCTTACACTATCACCTCGTGAGAAAAACTATCTCTTACACCTTACTCTCCCATAGTTATTACTATCACCTCTGCTCAGACAGGACTATAAACATCTATTACCTATCTGATAAAAAATTACGACATCCTGTATGACTAACTAGTATAGATGCAAAAGACTTTCGCATTCACGTAACTGTAATTTCAACCTCACAGCAAATAACTTTATGTTCTCACTTATTTTAATATTAGATAGAAAACTAGATGACAATGAGTGGTTTTCACGTTTCGTTTCGTGCATTAATCTTCCTTGTAACGATTTACTTTTTAGTTAGTGTAGAATTCAGTTTAGCTTCTTTTGTGCTTTAAATTAAGAATAAAAAGATTTTGCAGGCTTGTTTGTTAGACTCACATCTTCATCTATGTTTAAATGTACAATGTAATGGACACTGTCACGCATTTTCACACTCACTCCTTCGCGAGCACATTCCTCATTCAGTTCCTCACTCAGAATGATCTTGGCCAATTCACTCTGGATCTTTTAACTTGATAGATAGATAGATAGATAGATAGATAGATAGATAGATAGATAGATAGATAGATAGATAGATAGATAGATAGATAGATGGATGGATGGATGGATGGATGGATGGATGGATGGATGGATGGATGGATGGATGGATGGATGGATGGATGGATGGATGGATGGATGGATGGATGGATGGATGGATGGATGGATGGATGGATGGATGGATGGATGGATGGATGGATAGATAGATAGATAGATAGATAGATAGATAGATAGATAGATAGATAGATAGATAGATAGATAGATAGATAGATAGATAGATAGATAGATAGATAGATAGATAGATAGATAGATAGATAGATAGATAGATAGATAGATAGTGTTAAGAACAGAACTGGTGTAAGGGGAGTAAACCTGAGAATAGTAGACAAGTTAGATTTTTTGAGTTGGGGGCACTTGTTTGCTCGTTGGCTATTGAATTGTTTTGAAACTATCTCGTGGTAGTTTCGAGATATAGATTAAAGATAGCGTGGAAAAACGCTGATCATCTCAAGTGTGAGATATATTTATTCTGTAATGTTTTGAGCGGGGTGAGAATAGCTCGCGGCTAGCCCGCAGATGATTGATTGACTGAGTTGTGTTGAACAGTGGGAAAGTCTCGTGACTGTGTTGAGCGTGTTATAGTGTGTGATTCGAAGAGAGTGTTCTGCGCGTTTGACCGGGTAGGTCAAGACAGTGTTTTTGGGAAGTGTGAAATGCCTGCGCAGTGCTGAAGTTAATATGTCGACGGGTTTTTCGCTGTGGGTACAGCGTAGTATAAAACTGCAGTTTGAATTATTGTGAAAATGTTTATGAGGCCAAGATTTTGTGTAGGCCATTTTGACAACTGCAGTGTGCAGTCCTTAAAGGCCATTATTTCCTGTGAGAGGATAGTAGTTGAAGATTTTGTGTAGGCCATTTTGATAACTGCAGTGTGCAGTCCTTAAAGGCCATTATTTCCTGTGAGAGGATAGTAGTTGAAGATGTTGTGTAGGCCATTTTGATAACTGCAGTGTGCAGTCCTTAAAGGCCATTATTTCCTGTGTGAGGATTATTGATGAATATATAAAGGCCATGATCTCCTGTGAGAGGATCGTTATTGATGATACTTTATAGCGCTGATGATGAGGATTATTGATGAATATATAAAGGCCATTATCTCCTGTGAGAGGAGTGTTATTGATGATACCTTGTAGCGCTGATGAACATTATATAAAGGCCATTGTTTCCTGTGAGAGGATAGTTGTTGAGGAAGAGATAGCGCTGAATTATTGATGATACTTTATAGCGCTGATCTCATAGTAACTGCCGAGTGTGCAGTCCTTATGTGTTAAGATATATTTCGTGTTATGCTGTGAACTGTATCCTGACTATGTGCATTTCATATCAATGTGTTGTGACGTGAATAAAGTAGTATTAAATGTCATCAGTCGTTTACGGCCATCCATGACTTTTGTGTGTGCGTACCTGTGGTGTAAACGACTAAACCAACACACGCACTCAATATTCTAGACGTGACAGTAGTAACACATATTTATTACTAGCCTATGTGGCGATGATGTAGACTTGAACACACATACCTTTGAAACATAACCCTGTTCTTATCAAGTGGTGGATTACAATCAAGCAGGATCTACTGCTATATTGCAAGAATGATTATACCTACTTAACATATTTAGGAATAGCTCTGTGTGGGCGTGGTCTGTAATACAGAATCCTTTAGAAACGTATCTCTATATTTAGCCTGTGTGGCGTATGTGTATGTATCAACAATAGACGCCTTATAATGATGACAACAAACTTATCGGTATCAGTAACTACCTTCACGGTATCAGATAGATAGATAGATAGATAGATAGATAGATAGATAGATAGATAGATAGATAGATAGATAGATAGATAGATAGATAGACAGACAGATAGATAGATAGATAGATAGATAGATAGATAGATAGATAGATAGATAGATAGATAGATAGATAGATAGATAGATAGATAGATAGATAGATAGATAGATAGATAGATAGATAGATAGATAGATAGATAGATACATACTACATACATACATACATACATACTTACATACATACATACTTACATACATACATGCCACGGGTTGCCTCCCCTTTGCTCTACAGTAGTGGTTCAACAGTGGCCAAAACCTAGAGTATCTAATATGGATCTTCGAAGGTGTCTCCTTCGCCTTTTGTGAAGATGGATATAAATAATTTTTCTCATAATTAGCTCGTTCAAGTCCCCAGCTGATTATTTCAGCGAAATCTTAATTTAGTAGCTCTATTTAAGTGTATTTAAGAAATTGACTGAAACATACGGGTGCAGTACATTCAAAGCAAGTCAATCAACGTTAAATTTCTATATAAACAAATAACAAATTTAATAATAAATTCTCTTTAATAGTTTAAAATTAATTATTATTTTTTTAAAGTACTCACCACAGGGTGATGTTATGGTTTTCGAAAAATTGTCAGTTCGCTTGGCAGCTTTTAAGTTTGTACTTAGCTACCAATAGTTTGATGGTTCTGTTCCCACTAATGTTTGGTTCTTTGCAGTTAGATGACTGGTTTAATCGTCACTGGTCAAGTCTGAAAGTTGTGACACGTTCTAAGAAGTTTCAGGGAGTAATCACAAAGCTGATCCAGCTTTTCTAAGACCCGTCTGATGATGGTGTCTAGCGTCGATTTCAGGCCACTTATACTCTCACTTCTTCCAGAGATAGTGTCATGAAATATTCTAATCCACATATATAAATTATTAGGTAAATATGAAGCCTAACAAATAAAATTAATAAAGAGAAGAGCAATGGTAAAATAACAGTGCTGTCACAAGGAATGTACTCGAAATCCCCCTTGTTTTCTGCTTCGTCTGCAAATTGTAACGCTTTCACGTTGATAGTAAAAGCTTACTGTATTATACCCGCTTTCTTCAATGAAACGTGTGCTGTATTTCTTGGAAAAAACATTGAGAGACTGCGTAATGACCTAAATTTTAAATTCCATTCATGTCTTTTTCTACATTACGTTACCAAAACGAACGAACAGATGGACAAAAGGATAGAGAGAGGGGAGGGCTGAAAATCAGGAACGCATGCAACACGCGACGCGCGATATACAAATGCTACCATCACGCGTGTAAGTCTACAAGCACTAACTTTTTCAGACGGACAGTGATAAAATACACTACCCTTTCCCAGAGTTAGGTTTATAAATCATAACAAACTCTTATTAGAAAAGATAACAATAGATGGGTTTACGTTTGAACACATAACAGTACCCAGACAGCACATCTTCGAAACAGGAGGTAGAAGAAATTGCATATTTTGAACGCAGCCACGTAGCTCCTTTAAATTAGTATTTTTGGGTTCCTTAGGGCTTGCTGACAAATAATATGTAAAACGTTACGCAAATAGTCCAGGAATTAATAAATTATACCCAAAATAAAATATTGGGGGGGCCTGACAGCATAAAATCATTTCTGCTCATAAGATTTTTTTTTAACGTGTTTGAAAAAAATTTACGTTACAGAAATAGCCTACCATGTAAACTCCAAATTGATTGGAGCGCAACAAATGAAAGCCTAACCACGATTGGTCGGGCTATAAATACTATCTTGGTTGTTAGGGGAGACGGGAAAAGATAACATTTTTTCAAACACTTGTCGAAACGTGGCTCATTGGCCAGACTCGCTGATATAATCACTTAGGAGCGTTAGTTCGAGACCACTAGTTCAAATAAGCTTGATAAAGCAACAGTGCGTTGAAGCCAGCTCATATTTGTGCTAAATAAAAGCCTGGAACATAAGCAGATGGGAATTTGTGCCAGTTTGTGCCAGAATTCATTGCTAATCAACGTATCTGTGTTATTCGTATGAATTGTGGTAAGCTTGAACCATTCAATATCTTTTAATGAAAATTGAATGTGAATTGTTGATTTATGCCTGTATATATATATGTGTAGTTCAGTGGCAAACGTGAGGTAAAGCCTATAATGCTCCAGCCTGAACAGAGGGTGTCGGAGAGAAGTAAAACGGCATGGAATGGCCAAATAGTACACTGACACCTGGATGATTGACTAGAAAGAAATAATGCTGGAAGTGCAGAGGCGTAGTAACCATTAAGAAGGGTAATACTGGTATAAAGTATTTCAGATGAAGCTGACTGTTGGCCTAACGCTCTGAACGCAATGTTTGTGCTGTATTGTGATCAGTGTAAAAGAGAATATAAATTAGTTATGAAGTAGAAGGTACATCCTTCTTGATTTCAGGGACAGTGGTCTTGATGGTACTGAGCAGCACCTGGTCAGAGCTTTGCTGAATCCAGAGTCGGACAGCATACTCCTTGGTCCTTTTAGCTATCAGTGAGGTGTCTCCAGAGCCCAGAGGAGAATTCGAGCAGAGGAGTCCTTTCCTGCCGCCATCACGCAAGATAAGCTGATTTGGCCAGCTGAGCTCAACATTATGTCCCCTCATCTTGAAATGACTTTATAAAAATACATTCAGAGGGGAATTTACTTGTCTTAAAATCAGGAACTGTGAACATCTCCAATACTAGTCCCTAAAGACAAACTATTGAAGTCATGATGACAAATACCAACAGAGCTTGAACAAAACAAAACCAGTATTACCTCATTTTACTACTACACAACTGACACACATAGAACATTTGTAATAATATATGTCACTACAATATTCATATTAAATACATTCTGTACATAACTTGTAATTTAAATTGATTGTGATTCCTGGTTCCCTTGTAGTTGAATCAGGACACATATTCATTCATGCCAGTAATGAATACATATTGTTATTTGAAAGTTATCAGTGACTCTTTAAGATATCTTTGTAGAGTGTTATATGTATGTGAGTGTCACAGTGTTGTCAAGAGTAGTGGATTAAATTAAATTGTTTATCTGTCTGTTGTTGTGACTTACACTTCATCATACACATACCCTAGACACATAACGTAGCATCACACTATTCCAGAATAATTCTGACTGAGATATATAGATATGTGGTAGCAAGTAAGGTTATCTATAATACACTACTCTTAATAGATATAGATACCTTCACAGCTGATCTCAGTCAGTACACTAAGTTCCCTATAAATATTTATAACATCCCACTTCACCACATATATTGGGGTCTCGCTCTTGGGATTTTGAATCTTTAACTATTAAAAATATTGGGGGTAATTCACTTCAGGGAATATAAGAATTAAAAGGTATCCTTGGGTGGAATTAAATAAGGTTGAGCTCACGGTGCCTGTGTTGTCCATTAGAGATTGAATTGTTGGTTAGACATTGTATAAATTTACCTGATAGACAATGGCGGACCTGGCCAAATTTCGATCTGCTGCGGTTCAGACTGCAAAAGAGTTAGGATTAGATGGGCAAGTTATGGTTGCCTATGTCACAACGGAATGTGACAAATTTATTGAACGCGAAGAAAGAAGATTAGAAAAAGAAGCCGAAAGAAAGTTAGAGGCTGAAAGGGAAATTAAGAAGTTACAATTTGAAGCTGAGGCTGAGACTAAGAGGTTGCAAGCTGAGGCTGAGACTAAGAGGTTGCAGATTGAGGCTGACAAAGAGGCTAAGAAATTGGAAGCAGAAGAGAAGAAATTAGCTGCAGAAAGAGAAGAGAAGAAATTAGCTGCAGAAAGGGAAGAGAGGAAATTAGCTGCAGAAAGGGAAGCAGAAGATAAAAGATTACAAAGGGAACATGAGTTACGACTAAGGGAGTTTGAGTTTCAAGGCCATGCTCCTGAAAATGGTGCCAGTCCCTTTGCCTCTGATGCTACGGTTACTCAAGGAGCCTCAACCTCAGCTATGAATTTTCATTTAGATCATTTTGTTGAGAAAGACGATGATATTGAGAGCTATATAAATAGGTATGAACTATTAGCTACCACGTATGGGTTAGAGAGAGAAAGGTGGAGCTTAAAGTTATCTCAGGGACTTCGTGGGGCAGCTTATGAAGTTTTTGCAAAAATGAGCAGAGGTGATCAGGAAAATTATGACATGCTAAAGCAGGCTCTTTTGTTAAGGTATGAAAAGAATGCAGAATTTTATAGGAAAAAATTTAGGAATGCTAAACTACTGTCAGGTGAAACCTATCACCAGTTCTCTGCACGAATAGAGACATACTTGGAGAAATGGACTTCTCTGGGGAAAACCCAAGATCTTAAGGAAATGGTCCTTATAGAGCAACTAAGAGAGTCCATGGCTCCAGACCTGAGAAAGTTTCTCATGGAACAAGGTGCAGAGAGGCTGGGTGAGTTGCTAAATGTTGCTGAAAGGTATCAAGCAGCTCAAGCAGAGGTAACAGGTAATAAAAAGAAACAGGTGGATAACTTTAGGGCACCACAGAACTTTAATAAATTTGATCCTAGGGATCAAAATAAAGGTAAGCACCAATTTGATAGGCCACGGTATGAAAATAAAAATAAATTCCCACAATTCGATGAAAGGAAATATGATGAAAGAAAATCTTTCAACCAAGGAAAAAGGTGGTGTAAAAATTGTCAGATGGACAATCATGACACTGACCGTTGCAGAAGGAAACCTGTGTATATGGCAACCCTTCAGGTCAGGTCGACCTCAAGACAGGAGGAGGATATTATGTTAGATACCACTCCAGAAGAGATGAGGAAGGCACAGGCTGGGGATAAAACACTCAAGCCTTGTTTCAGAAAATTGTCAACTTGTCATACAACTCCAGGCAAGGGAGATTTTTACATGAAAAACAAGTTGATGTATAGGAAGACTGGAGCTAGATCCAATGGTCACGGACAGCTGGTTCTTCCAAAAAGATATAGGACAGAATTAATAAGGAGCCTACATGTGAAACCAGATGGGGACCATGAGAAGATAGGTACCATCATTCAAAAGGTGGCTCACAATTATTATTGGCCCAAAGCAAGATGGGACATTGAGAATTTTGTAGAAAGGTGTAGCATAGCACATGAGGGAACACCCACAAGTGGGAACATGGATCAGGACCTGGACACGCCACGGGGCAAAATTAGGCCTGATAATAAAAAGAAAAATAGATTTGATAAAGTGGACCAAATGGAATGGGAAGCCCCTTTTCACGGACAAGCTTCACTTAACTGTTTTACAATGGCCACTATGCGGAGAGTGCAAAAAGATGTCTTACCCCAGGATAAGCCGAAAATCCCTCAATCGGACTTAAACAAACTGGAGGAAGAGGATGTAGAGAGGAAATCTCTCATCAAGAATTTTAAGTGGGGAGAAAGCCCCAAAAGAAAAATTGGTAGCGGTCGTTTTGTGAATGATAATTCTGGGAGGAAAAATCATCACTATAAAGCTTCGAGTGGAAGAGACCATACCGGTGCATGGACAAATAGGTCCACACAATTAAAGGTCCATATGTAGCTTTGTTAAGAACGTGGACTGATGAAAAGGCAGAGGAAAACATTACATCTTCATACCAATATGTGAATGAGCTGATCACTCGGTTAAAAACTGGCTGGAAACTTGCCAATGAAAATTTGAAACAAGCCAGGAAGAAACATGCTGCCTATTATAACAGGAAGGCGAAAGACAGAAATTTGGCTGTGGGAGAGAAGGTACTGCTTCTTTTGCCCGGGAGTCAGAATAAGTTACAAATTGGATGGCAGGGTCCATATACAGTTCTAGAGAAGGTGTCTAGAACAAATTATAAGATAGATAAGAAGGGGAAAGAAAAAATCTATCATGTGAATCTCCTGAAGAAATATTTGGAAAGAGAACATCAGGAAGAGACACACTTGTTGACCTTGTCCATCGCCATGGAGATGAAAAAGGAACCACTTTCATCATTTGAATATCCATTACACCCCTGTGAGACAGCAGCACAGGTGAAAATCAGTACACATTTAACGAAAACTCAGAAAGAGAGAGTGCAACAGGTTCTAAATAATCATGCAGAGGTGTTAACAGACCGACCAGGGCATACAAACCTATTGGAATATGATATGAAACTCATAGACTCCACACCTGTCTGTATGAAACCATATTCGATTCCGTTTGCTAAGGAAAAAGCTTTGAAGGAAGAGATAGACTATCTATTGAAGGAAGGAATTATTTCGCACAGTGAATCTTCGTATAGTTCCGGTGTTGTACTCTTAAGGAAGCCCTCTGGAGAACATAGACTCTGTATAGATTACAGGAGACTGAATGCTATTACAGAAGGACAGGTGGATCCATTGCCGGATACAAATCAGCTGTTTGCCAGACTAAATAAAGCTAAATATTTCTCAAAAGTGGATCTGAGTAAAGGATACTATCAGATTCCAGTAAAGCCTGAGGTTAGACCATACCTAGCTTTTAGTACCTCAGAAGGACACTATGAGTTTAATAGATTGCCATTTGGATTGAAGAATGCGCCTAGTGTCTTCTCTAGAATGATGAGAAAATTATTGGATCCTCTGAATAATCCCTGTATAACAAATTTTATGGATGATATCCTTATAGCAACAGAAACATTTGAGGAACACATTGACTCTCTGAACATGCTGTTTGATCGACTTAGGGAGGCAAATTTAACAGCCCGACCAACCAAATGTTGCGTTGGATGTAAAGAATTGGAATTTTTGGGACACACAGTTTATCAGGGAAACATGACCCCTGACCCAAAGAATTTAGAGAAACTACAGAAAGCCCCGAGACCACAAACCAAGAAGGACGTGAGATCCTTTGTCTCATTATGTGGTTTCTACCAGAAGTATATCAAAAACTTTAATTCCATATGTGCACCTTTAACTGAATTGACACGTAAAGGACTTCCAGATCGCATTACATGGACACCACAATGTGAAATGACTTACCAAGAATTGAAGGAAAAGCTCACAAGTAAACCCATTTTGAAATTACCTGACTTAAGTCAAGAATTCATAGTAAGGACGGATGCAAGTAATATTGGGTTAGGTGCAACTTTACTACAGAAATCAGATGCATTGGATGGGGAATTAAGCCCAGTGGCATATGCTAGCAGAAAGTTGAATAAAGCTGAAATCAACTACTCAACTAGCGAAAAAGAATGTCTTGCAGTAATATGGGCAATAAAGAAATTCAATATTTATCTATATGGGAAGGCATTTAAGTTGCAAACTGACCACAAACCTTTATCGTTTTTAGCACAGGCTAAGCATGAGAACTCTAGGTTACTCCGATGGTCTTTGCTTCTGGCTCCATATAATTTTAGCATTGAATATATATCTGGAAAAACCAATCTGGGAGCGGATTTTTTAAGCCGCCATCCGTGTGATGAGAATCACCGTAAACCCCAGAAATAATAATAAATTTCTCTATGTGTATATAGAATAAAGGACTGACATATAATGTCTGTTTTAAGAGGGGAGGTGTCATGAAATATTCTAATCCACATATATAAATTATTAGGTAAATATGAAGCCTAACAAATAAAATTAATAAAGAGAAGAGCAATGGTAAAATAACAGTGCTGTCACAAAGAATGTACTCGAAATCCCCCTTGTTTTCTGCTTCGTCTGCAAATTGTAACGCTTTCACGTTGATATAAAAGCTTACTGTATTATTACCCGCTTTCTTCAATGAAACGTGTGCTGTATTTCTTGGAAAAACATTGAGAGACTGCGTAATGACCTAAATTTTAAATTCCATTCATGTCTTTTTCTACATTACGTTACCAAAACGAACGAACAGATGGACAAAAGGATAGAGAGAGGGGAGGGCTGAAAATCAGGAACGCATGCAACACGCGTCGCGCGATACACAAATGCTACCATCACGCGTGTAAGTCTACAAGCACTAACTTTTTCAGACGGACAGTGATAAAATACACTACCCTTTCCCAGAGTTAGGTTTATAAATCATAACAAACTCTTATTAGAAAAGATAACAATAGATGGGTTTACGTTTGAAAACATTACAGTACCCAGACAGCACATCTTCGAAACAGGAGGTAGAAGAAATTGCATATTTTGAACGCAGCCACGTAGCTCCTTTAAATTAGTATTTTTGGGTTCCTTAGGGCTTGCTGACAAATAATATGTAAAACGTTACGCAAATAGTCCAGGAATTAATAAATTATACCCAAAATAAAATATTGGGGGTGCCTGACAGCATAAAATCATTTCTGCTCATAAAATTTTTTTATAACGTGTTTGAAAAAAACCTTACGTTACATAAATAGCCTACCATGTAAACTCCAAATTGATTGGAGCGCAACAAATGAAAGCCTAACCACGATTGGTCGGGCTATAAATACTATCTTGGTTGTTAGGGGAGACGGGAAAAGATAACATTTTTTCAAACACTTGTCGAAACGTGGCTCATTGGCCAGTCTCGCTGATATACACACTTGGGAGCGTTAGTTCGAGACCACTTGTTTAAATAAGCTTGATAAAGCATCAGTGCGTTGAAGCCAGCTTATATTTGTGTAAAATAAAAGCCTGGAACATAAGCAGATGGAGTTTGTGCCAGTTTGTGCCAGAATTCATTGCTAATCAACGTATCTGTGTTATTCGTATGAATTGTGGTAAGCTTGAACCATTTAATATCTTTTAATGAAAATTGAATGTGAATTGTTGATTTATGCCTGTATATATATATGTGTAGTTCAGTGGCAAACGTGAGGTAAAGCCTAAAATGCTCCAGCCTGAACAGAGGGTGTCGGAGAGAAGTAAAACGGCATGGAATGGCCAAATAGTACACTGACACCTGGATGATTGACTAGAAAGAAATAATGCTGGAAGTGCAGAGGCGTAGTAACCATTAAGGATGGTAATGCTGGTATAAAGTATTTCAGATGAAGCTGACTGTTGGCCTAACGCTCTGAACGCAATGTTTGTGCTGTATTGTGATCAGTGTAAAAGAGAATATAAATTAGTTATGAAGTAGAAGGTACATCCTTCTTGATTTCAGGGACAGTGGTCTTGATGGTACTGAGCAGCACCTGGTCAGAGATTTGCTGAATCCAGAGTCGGACAGCATACTCCTTGGTCCTTTTAGCTATCAGTGAGGTGTCTCCTGAGCCCAGAGGAGAATTCGAGCAGAGGAGTCCTTTCCTGCCGCCATCACTCAAGATAAGCAGAGTTGGCCAGCTGAGCTCAACATTATGTCCCCTCATCTTGAAATAACTTTATAAAAATACTATTCAGAGGGGAATTTACTTGTCTTAAAATCAGGAACTGTGAACATCTCCAATACTAGTCCCTAAAGACAAACTATTGAAGTCATGATGACAAATACCAACAGAGCTTGAACAAAACAAAACCAGTATTACCTCATTTTACTACTACACAACTGACACACATAGAACATTTGTAATAATATATGTCACTACAATATTCATATTAAATACATTCTGTACATAACTTGTAATTTAAATTGATTGTGATTCCTGGTTCCCTTGTAGTTGAATCAGGACACATATTCATTCATGCCAGTAATGAATACATATTGTTATTTGAAAGTTTATCAGTGACTCTTTTAAGATATCTTTGTAGAGTGTTATATGTATGTGAGTGTCACAGTGTTGTCAAGAGTAGTGGATTAAATTAAATTGTTTATCTGTCTGTTGTTGTGACTTACACTTCACCATACTCATACCCTAGACACATAACGTAGCATCACACTATTCCAGAATAATTCTGACTGAGATATATAGATATGTGGTAGCAAGTAAGGTTATCTATAATACACTACTCTTAATAGATATAGATACCTTCACAGCTGATCTCAGTCAGTACATTAAGTTCCCTATAAGTATTTATAACTTCCCACTTCACCACAGATAGTACCCTCAGTTGATACCACCGACTAGTGTCACAAAAGAAGAGAAGAAATACCATACCCTCTTGAGCATTGAGTTTTCCTGACACACACTCATGTACCCCCCTCTCTTTTCATTCCACCATCCCATCTACCTCAGAACTTTACCCTCCCTGAGAATTAATCTTAATCCCAGTGAGTAGAAAACTTTTATTACATGTAGGTTGAATAGGTTTACATTTGCCTCTCTTCTTCTTCTTCTTTGATCCCTAGCCGCCGACCGTCAAAGCAGTCAGTGGCCATTACGCCTGGTGGCGTCTTGTAGGGCAACAACAAATTGATTCCACTTTGCTCGGTCGGCGGCCATCCTTCGTATAGTTCCTCAACTCTGGTTCATTCTTTGCACCTCAGCCTCCACAGTCCTCCGCCAAGTTGTTTTTGGTCGGCCTCTCTTTCGTTTTCCTTCAGGAGTCCATAGCATAGCTGTTCTTGTGATGGCATCGGGGTCTCTTCTGTGACATTTGCCTCTACATTGGTTGAAAAGGTTAACCATATAATAAGTATGCTCCATATGGAACTAGGGACTACCTCTGCTTTTGGTTCTCTATAAGAAACTCGCATACAGCAGTCACCAGCCCTTGCAGTGGTGGTTCATGAAATCATCATTTTATATGCTGAGGTTGCCAGCCTCGTATGACTTGGACATCCACTAGCAGTTTTCACATATTAATATTCACATGTCAATATATACATATTTTTTCACGTGTTAATAATATAAAATATAGAATTATAAATGTACAACTCACCCCTAATTGTCTTTGGGATCACCGACTGGCTTCTGGCTCAGAGAAATAGTTAAGGCAACTTGTTTAAGATGCCCCTTCCACGTGTTATGGATTATTACTTTACAATAAGCTCCCACTCAGACTTCGTGTTCAGAATCCTAGGATTCCGGTTTTCCGTGTTAAAAAAGGTAACGTTTTCCTGGGATATATGTAAGTCTTCAGGATGTTCAAACAAGATCCGGTCCGATAAATGGAATTCTGATCATATTCTTTACTCTGTCTGTCTGTGTGTTCTCTTGACGAATTGAATTTCACAGTGCTTTCAACAGGTTAACGTGACAGGTTATATTGCAACTTTCGCTCCTCGCACGTTGTTGTTTACTATTAGACCGGGCTCCAATCAGAAATATTGTTATGTTTACATCTCGAAGGCCGGCTAATAGTTACAATCATGCGTCGTTTGATGGGGTCTATTTACAAAAAAAATTCCTCATAGGAATATACTGAGTGTTGTTTACAAGGTCACTTTCCAAATATGGAATTGTTATAACTCCTAACATTATCACGAATAAAATCTTCGTAACACTTCTATCCTGGAGCTATTACAACATTCCGTCTGTCAGGTGCACGTCTGTAATATGTCCGCAGACGGGTAATTTATCTCTCTGTCCTTGTGCAAACACCGACCCTCGTTTAACCATTTGGGCCGTGACTTCTTACGACAGTAATTAGTAATTCACAATAGCCATATCAGAGCTAAATAAACTTGCTGGACGTACGGCGTGTTAATCCATCGCGCTCAATGTTTGGTACACGAGAATTTTACCAACATGACTATCGGTTAACATTGCATTACCTGTCTACTCTCTCAACAGGGATGGCCAGGTAAACAGACAAGACGAATTTTTAAGGAGAATAACAGTACTGCCGGAGACGAAAATAGAGCAAACCCAATTATGTGACAATACAAACATACATATCAGAATCTTTATTATCCAAATAAAAAAAAAATTAACATTTACTTAATATAATATAAAAACACCATATCATCTCGGATAATCATTTAGAGTTTGCAAGTGTGCTAAACCCCGCCCGAGAAACAATCTCCAAACGTTCATAATCTTTCCGGTGGCTTCATAAACTAATATATATTCTTTACTAATAAAAATGACGATTTTTAAAGACTTGTTTAATTTTCGTCTTTCGCGGATATCCTTAATTTTTGTATCCACCTTTTCGGGGGTTGTTCTAGTTGCTATTATCAATTTCTATTTACTAACGTGAGAGCTTCAATATTAATAGTAAGATCAAGTTGGCTTGACATGTTTCGTCACCGTTCTTCGGAACACGAGCAAAAACCGAACCTTCACAATTCTACGAGACGCATAAGTTGACACACCTCTCAAAGTCGTGGAAAAGTCTCTTTTTTGCTGCATATCTTTCAGCATTACACAAGATTAATAAGAGTGAGTAGTTCTTTCCATTCACGACGTGGGGTGACAGTATCCGGTCGCCATTGCTAACTGTCATAAAATTAACAGTGATACAACGTAAAAATATCTCCAAAGGATAAAATGTAGGGATAAAAAGAATGCGTAAGTTACTAGAAGGCATGATCGCCCACGCCGCGGGTCATCACCCGCCATGGAAATTAAATTGCTAGAACGTTTACCCTTGGAACAGACTGAGAACGAAGATCAAAAGGAAAAATCTGACTGAACATGTGCTTGAAACTAGCAAGGCTAAACAGATGCAATTGGGGAGGGGGGAGGGGGGGGAGAACGGAGGAAAAGTCACGTCCCCAAGTTGACACAAGGTAAAGAAATCGACAAAAGGGACCATAGTTCTTATATGCAACAGTCATTTCTTGGACGCTTTTGCGATATTTTGTCCTTTATTTGAATGCAGCGGCAAACGCAGTACGGAAGATTCTAGAAAATATTTCGAAAAACCCACTAACCTTGAAAAGTAACTTTTTCTTAATAATGATGTTAGGAATATAAAACCTTGCTGGCCGGATGGCCCATCTTGAGCAGTGAAATAATATGCTTTCATTTATACAGTCGGATAGATAATAAGAAAGATATTGACAAAAGACTGTGTTGTTCATATCAACGAACGACTGCATTGAGACAATAATGTCACTAATTTTCAAAAAAATTGTAGCCTTGAAGACGCCAGTGCTAAAATCTAGTTAGAATGAAAGAGAGAGGGTGTTAAGGAGAATTGTGGCTAAAAATAACTTTACAGGCAAAATTGTGTAGGGGAGGGCAGAGTTGGTTCAAAAAACCAAGTGTGTTTTTTGTGAAAACGCAAGTAGAGACGGACGGACCAACAGACAAATATGCATACTTGATTGAGGTATGACTGAATTGACTTTTTGGTAGAATGTTTGAATTTGAAAAAATAAAAGGCGGTGATTGGCCATAGATGAATATATTATCGGCGCTCAGACGCGCATTTTTGCCATTCGTCATAAGTTGTCCTAGTAGACACAGTAAAATATTAAGTGGTGATTTCCCAGAAGCAAATTGAAGTAGTAGAGGGACGCCATCCTAAAGCCAGCAGCTCAGCTGAGTTTTGCTAGCAAATACTGTGTTCTATGTTCATGATTCTGGTAAGACTGAAATTATTTCTTTGTACATTTTAATATTTGTTTAAGGTTTCGAGTGATTTGATACTGCCATATCAAAATCTATCCCTTACAACAAGTAAGGATTCGCTCTAGACCCCCCGCCCTAGTTCAGGGTCTAGAGACAAATAAAATACATAAACTCCAGCAAGGATTAGGAAGGACAGATCAAGTGTTGAGATCAGTGGAACATATCACCTATCCTATTCTATGGCAGGAAGCTAATAAACATATTTCGGAATATGTAGTCTGGGAGAACTTATCCTATGTGAAACCAACTTGGTAAGATGTGCTGTTTGGTCAGAGAGATCTGACCCGTCTATATGGTGTTGTTGTTGTGTAGTGTTGTGTCCAGAAATGGTTTAAAGGATGGATTTCTGACACATGACTAATACTTTGATTGCAGAACTGTGAGTTTTTATTTGGCACCAATGTGGTGTCAAATGTGTTGAATATTACAAGAGGGACCCGTGCAGTAACATTTTGTCAGAGCAGCCTGTTATAGCCCCCAAGCACGGAGAGGTGGGGCCACCAGACTTCTGTTATAGCCCCCAAGCACGGAGAGGTGGGGCCACCAGCCTTCTGTTATAGCCCCCAAGCACGGAGAGGTGGGGCCACCTGATTCCAGCACCAGACTTACTCCTTCAAGTTACGTGAGAGTCTGGCCTGCTGAAAACTCACCAACTTGATTTCTAACACACCAATTATAATACCCTCAATAAATGGGCAATGTGTAGTCGCTATAGATCGGGAGTGATGAGGCCACCCCAACAGCACATCCGTAAATAGTTCTTACCCATAAAGTACAACTATAAACAGTAGTAATATTAACTAGTCTTGTAACACACCTATGTACACGCTTTTCATTTATTATGCCATATATTCATGCATATCATTAATACTTTCAAAACCTTTCATATGTTCTGACCAAAATAAAACCTTGGTTCAGAACAAATAAATTTAAAGAAAATTACTATCAAAATTTTACACAGCTTGAGTTAGTTCAGTGTGTTTTAAATTTTATTAATATTATTAGACTTATTAAATATCTGTGTGGGTGTGTTTCTATATATTAATACAACACCTTACATTCAGTACCCTAGATTTTTAACGTAGCCACATTCATTAGTAAAAAAAGATAGGTGTGAGGTCGTAGTGGTAGCAAGAAGGCCCTTCTGAAAATTCACAGCTATTTTTATATCAGGAGCTTTCACAGCTGACCTCATGCTTCACACTAAGTAATATCACCATCATACAATACCATCAAATCCACTACATATATTGGGGGCTCGTCCGGGATTTAAATTAATCACATATATTAGGATCTCCTGGGGGGAGAAATAAATTAGGGGAACACATTATAAAAATTAAAAGTGTCCCTGAAAATAAAAGTTGGTGAATCTTCACAGCCAGTGGTAGTTAATTGATTAATTAATTAATTAGAATTATTTTAGACTAGAGTAATTAGAATTACTTTAGTGGTTGGAAAGTTTACTTTGCTCATTGCTAGAATTGTTAAAAAGTATGGCGGAGCTAGCCAAATTCAGATCAGCTGCTGTGCTAACGGCAAAGGATATGGGAATGGATGGTCAGATTTTAATTCAATATGTAACGGCTGAATGTGATAAGTATATTGAACGGGAAGAAAGAAGGTTGGCTGAAGAGAAGAGGTTGCAAATTGAGGCTGAGACAAAGAGGTTGCAGATTGAGGCTGACAAAGAGGCTAAAGCAAGGGAGGCAGAAGAAAAACGATTGACTGCCGAAAGGGAGGCAGAAGATAAAAAGATGCAATTGGGAGGCCAATAAAAGGTCCATTAGAAGCCTTATTACGGACCTGGACAGATGAGAAGGCGGAAGAGACTGTTACCTCATCTTATCAATACGTGAACGAACTGACCACTCGTTTGAAAGCTGGATGGAAACTGGCAAATGATAATTTGAAACAAGCCAGGATGAAACATGCAGCATATTTTAATAGGAAGGCAAAGGACAGAGAACTGGCTGTGGGAGAGAAGGTGCTGCTTCTACTACCTTGTAGCCAGAATAAATTACAAATTGGATGGCAAGGTCCATATACGGTTCTAGAGAAGGTGTCTAGAACAAACTATAAAATTGACAAAAAGGGGAAGGAGAAAGTTTATCACGTAAACCTGTTAAAGAAGTATCTGGACAGACCACTCCAGGAAAGCACCCCCTTACTGACCTTAGCTATCGCAACTCAAATGCAAAAGGAACCACTCACCTCACATGAATACCCATTACATCCTTGTGAAACAGCAGCACAGGTAAAAGTCAGTAAGCACCTGACTAAAAACCAGAGGGAGAGAGTTCAACAGGTTCTGGAGGAACATACAGATGTATTAACAGATAACCAGGCCATACAAATTTGCTACAGTATGACATGAAACTGGTAGACTCAAACCCAATCTGTATGAGAGCCTATTCTATTCCGTTCGCGAAGGAGAAGGCATTGAAGGAAGAAATAGATTATTTGTTGAAGGAGGGGATTATTTCACACAGTGAATCATCTTTTAGCTCTAGTGTCGTTTTGTTGAGAAAACCGTCTGGGGAACACAGACTGTGCATAGATTACAGGAAACTGAATGCGGTCACAGAAGGACAAGTGGATCCATTACCAGACACAAAACAGTTATTTGCCAGACTGAACAAGGCAAAATACTTTTCAAAGGTGGATCTTAGTAAAGGCTATTACCAGATCCCAGTGAAGCCTGAAGTGAGACCTTATTTGGCTTTTAGCACTTCGGATGGACATTATGAATTCAACATGCTACCATTCGGACTGAAAAATGCTCCGAGTGTATTTTCAAGGATGATGCGCAAATTGTTGGATCCCCTGAATAACCCATGTATCACGAATTTCATGGATGATATTCTCGTCGCCACAGAGACATTTGAAGAACACATTGACGCTCTAGAAATGTTATTTAATAGGCTTAGGGAGGCGAACTTAACTGCTAGGCCAACAAAATGTTGTATTGGATGCAAAGAGTTGGAATTCTTGGGACACACTGTATATCAGGGTAACATGACCCCTGATCCCAAGAACTTGGAAAAACTGCAGAGAGCACCTAGACCACAAACAAAAAAGGACGTGCGATCATTCGTGTCGTTATGCGGATTTTATCAAAAATATATCAAAGATTTTAACTCTATTTGTGCTCCTCTGACTGATCTGACTCGCAAGGGACTTCCAGATAAAATTATTTGAACTGCGCAAAGTGAATTAGCGTTCCAAGACTTAAAGGAAAAACTCATAGCAAGCCTATTCTCAAACTGCCTGATTTGACACAGGACTTTGTCTTAAGAACCGATGCAAGTAATGTAGGACTCGGAGGGGCTTTGTTGCAAAGATCATCTTCACCTGATGGGGAACTGAAACCAGTCGCTTATGCAAGCCGCAAATTGAATAAGGCGGAACAAGGATACTCCACAAGCGAAAAGGAATGTTTAGCGTTAATCTGGGCAATAAAGAAGTTTCAAATCTATCTGTATGGTAGGACTTTTGTGGTCGAGACGGATCATCAGCCTCTCGTATTCTTATCTCAGGCTAAGCATGAAAACGCAAGATTGCTGAGGTGGTCTTTATTGCTTCAACCTTATCAGTTTAGTATCCCATATATCCCAGGCAAATTGAATGTCGGTGCAGATTTCCTCAGTCGGCACCCCTGTGATCAAAATTAGAGTAATGGCAGGCGTGAGGAGAGATTTTATCTATGTGTATCACTGGTTTTAGAACTTGCCGTAGGCATGTTTTCAGGTGGGGAGATGTGTCATAAAATTAACAGTGATACAACGTAAAAATATCTCCAAAGGATAAAATGTAGGGATAAAAAGAATGCGTAAGTTACTAGAAGGCATGATCGCCCACGCCGCGGGTCATCACCCGCCATGGAAATTAAATTGCTAGAACGTTTACCCTTGGAACGGACTGAGAACGAAGATCAAAAGGAAAAATCTGACTGAACATGTGCTTGAAACTAGCAAGGCTAAACAGATGCAATGGGGGGGGGGGGGGACGGAGGAAAAGTCACGTCCCCAAGTTGACACAAGGTAAAGAAATCGACAAAATGGACCATAGTTCTTATACGCAACAGTCATTTCTTGGACGCTTTTGCGATATTTTGTCCTTTATTTGAATGCAGCGGCAAACGCAGTACGGAAGATTCTAGAAAATATTTCGAAAAACCCACTAACCTTGAAAAGTAACTTTTTCTTAATAATGATGTTAGGAATATAAAACCTAGCTGGCCGGATGGCCCATCTTGAGCAGTGAAATAATATGCTTTCATTTATACAGTCGGATAGATAATAAGAAAGATATTGACAAAAGACTGTGTTGTTCATATCAACGAACGACTGCATTGAGACAATAATGTCACTAATTTTCAAAAAAATTGTAGCCTTGAAGACGCCAGTGCTAAAATCTAGTTAGAATGAAAGAGAGAGGGTGTTAAGGAGAATTGTGGCTAAAAATAACTTTACAGGCAAAATTGTGTAGGGGAGGGCAGAGTTGGTTCAAAAAACCAAGTGTGTTTTTTGTGAAAACGCAAGTAGAGACGGACGGACCAACAGACAAATATGCATACTTGATTGAGGTATGACTGAATTGACTTTTTGGTAGAATGTTTGAATTTGAAAAAATAAAAGGCGGTGATTGGCCATAGATGAATATATTATCGGCGCTCAGACGCGCATTTTTGCCATTCGTCATAAGTTGTCTAGTAGACACAGTAAAATATTAAGTGGTGATTTCCCAGAAGCAAATTGAAGTAGTAGAGGGACGCCATCCTAAAGCCAGCAGCTCAGCTGAGTTTTGCTAGCAAATACTGTGTTCTATGTTCATGATTCTGGTAAGACTGAAATTATTTCTTTGTACATTTTAATATTTGTTTAAGGTTTCGAGTGATTTGATACTGCCATATCAAAATCTATCCCTTACAACAAGTAAGGATTCGCTCTAGACCCCCTGCCCTAGTTCAGGGTCTAGAGACAAATAAAATACATAAACTCCAGCAAGGATTAGGAAGGACAGATCAAGTGTTGAGATCAGTGGAACATATCACCTATCCTATTCTATGGCAGGAAGCTAATAAACATATTTCGGAATATGTAGTCTGGGAGAACTTATCCTATGTGAAACCAACTTGGTAAGATGTGCTGTTTGGTCAGAGAGATCTGACCCGTCTATATGGTGTTGTTGTTGTGTAGTGTTGTGTCCAGAAATGGTTTAAAGGATGGATTTCTGACACATGACTAATACTTTGATTGCAGAACTGTGAGTTTTTATTTGGCACCAATGTGGTGTCAAATGTGTTGAATATTACAAGAGGGACCCGTGCAGTAACATTTTGTCAGAGCAGCCTGTTATAGCCCCCAAGCACGGAGAGGTGGGGCCACCAGACTTCTGTTATAGCCCCCAAGCACGGAGAGGTGGGGCCACCAGCCTTCTGTTATAGCCCCCAAGCACGGAGAGGTGGGGCCACCTGATTCCAGCACCAGACTTACTCCTTCAAGTTACGTGAGAGTCTGGCCTGCTGAAAACTCACCAACTTGATTTCTAACACACCAATTATAATACCCTCAATAAATGGGCAATGTGTAGTCGCTATAGATCGGGAGTGATGAGGCCACCCCAACAGCACATCCGTAAATAGTTCTTACCCATAAAGTACAACTATAAACAGTAGTAATATTAACTAGTCTTGTAACACACCTATGTACACGCTTTTCATTTATTATGCCATATATTCATGCATATCATTAATACTTTCAAAACCTTTCATATGTTCTGACCAAAATAAAACCTTGGTTCAGAACAAATAAATTTAAAGAAAATTACTATCAAAATTTTACACAGCTTGAGTTAGTTCAGTGTGTTTTAAATTTTATTAATATTATTAGACTTATTAAATATCTGTGTGGGTGTGTTTCTATATATTAATACAACACCTTACATTCAGTACCCTAGATTTTTAACGTAGCCACATTCATTAGTAAAAAAAGATAGGTGTGAGGTCGTAGTGGTAGCAAGAAGGCCCTTCTGAAAATTCACAGCTATTTTTATATCAGGAGCCTTCACAGCTGACCTCATGCTTCACACTAAGTAATATCACCATCATACAATACCATCAAATCCACTACACTAACGAAAACATTGTTTCTTTCCGATGGCTTCATAAACGAATATATATTATTTGTAAATAAAAAGGTCAATTTTAAAGACTTTTTCATTTTTATCTTTCACAAATATCCTTAGTTTTTGTAATAATCTCTTCGGGTGTTGTTATAGTAGGTGTTAAGAATATACTATCGTGAGAGCCTCAACGCTAATAGTCAAATCAAGTTGACTTGACATACTTCTATTGTCATAGATCGAAGAACTTGAAGTTGAACTAATACGTGTCTACCTCATTGGGCATGTATAAGGCATTACTTCGACTTGTGATGTTAATATGGCTTCTCGAAATTTGATATCAGCAGTAACAATAGCATTCATTAAATTTGTGATGTTTTGAAATGCAGCCCGGTTGACACGTCCCAACTTGGCTTCTTGGTACCAACACGAACATCGAACTCAAATGACAATCAAACTAGATGTTATCACCTTTAAACTATTCAGCAACATAACCTTAAACATGAGCCCAACACACAACAAACTCATACATTGTTAATGAGGGCTGTTACCACAGATGTAGATTCCAACACTACGACATGAAATGTACAACTCAAAAGTGCGGCCTACCACGCCACCATCTTGGATATCAGAATCTTTATTCACCATAAAATATATTGACATGTACTGACATGATATGATAAAATACAAAATGCCATATATGAGAAATATTAGAATTTACATAAAGTATGGAAGACGTCTCAAGTAGTTCAGTTTGGGTGTTTTTACGTCGAATGTTTTTGTTATATATATATATATATATATATATATATATATATATATATATATATATATATATATATATATATATATATATATATATATATATATATATATATATATATACTGCTCAAAAAATGTTAAAGGCCACTTTCAATTTTTAGGTTATTTCAACTAAGCTGTTTTTTTTTTAAAACCTGAACACTCAGTCAAAAAAGTTTTGTTGCATTTTGTTGCATGCTTAAACAATGTTTGTTAATCTGACAATAAATCAAATCTGTGTTACGTGTGTGTACCTCCAAGGTCAATCAAATGTACGTGGTGGAAAGGGAAATAATGCATGTTTGAAAATGCTTCCTATGGCAAAGCCTGTTGATAACATTGCTGAAATTTGCTTTTGACGTGCAAGTCGTGACTATAGTGAACACATGTCACCAACTTTTCGGAAGGAACGGGCAATGGGTATGTTTGTAACATTTACCATTTTAGCCATGGCTCAGCGAAGACGCTTGACCAATGTTGACAGATGGAGAGCGATGGCATGGCTGCAGGATGATGTAGGGCTGCGAGACGTTGCTAGGAGATTAGGAGTTGCCCACTCTGTCATACAAACTCTGCGTGATCGTTATAATGCAACCGGCAGTGTCGCAGAACAACGCAGGTCAGGACGTCCAAGGTCTACCACAAGACGGCAAGACACATTTGTTGTTGTATTGGCTCTCAGACAAAGAACAATCACAACATACCCATTGCCCGTTCCTTCCGAAAAGTGGGTGACATGTGTTCACTATAGTCACGACTTGCACGTGAAAAGCAAATTTCAGCAATTAAATCAACAGGCTTTGCCATAGGAAGCATTTTCAAACATGCATTATTTCCCTTTCCACCACGTACATTTGATTGACCTTGGAGGTACACAAACGTAACACAGATTTGATTTATTGTCAGATTAACAAACATTGTTTAAGCATGCAACAAAATGCAGCAAAACCTTTTTGACTGAGTGTTCAGGTTTTAAAAAAAAACAGCTTAGTTGAAATGACCTAAAAATTGAAAGTGGCCTTTAACTTTTTTTGAGCAGTATATATATATCTTTAAGCTTTGATTTCATGATTTCATATCATGAAATGATATGATACAACATACCAAAAAATGAGTATCATTAACATTTACAAAATTTGTTGATCAATATGGGTGTTTTTACATGGCGGTTTTATCAGAGTCTTTGTTTGCCATAAAATACATTGACAGGTAGTGGAGTTTGATACTAAATATAGTATCAAATACAATAGTAGTATGGTATATTAACCAGAGAACAATTGAGATTAGACTTAATAAAAGGGTGGAAAACATCTCCAGGAATTTAAAATGGGTGTTTTTTACATCGAAGTTTCCATATTCTGTAAGATCCTATAATTTCAAGAATGCTAACATATTTACATAAAACTCTGGCTTCAAATTTCCGCAGCCCTAGCGACATTAATCCACTCACACACTTTGCATGTACATATCCCAAACTAACAATTATCAGTACGATAACATGTGTAATGATAGCCCAATTCGTTAATTTCTGCAGTCAATGGATAGTACTTGTCAAATTTATGTTGGCAACATTTATCTAAACGGGCGTTGTATGTTATTGCTGCTTCTACTATAAAAGCTGTTTTACTCTCTCGATTGATTATTGTTAAATCAGGTTTTACTGCACGTGATTTAAATGAAAAATTACTGCTGCCGAAAAGTGATTGTTTAACCATTATTTCTGTATTTATTGCTATGTCACTATTATTGCTATTTTCAGATTTCACTTTCTCATAAATAATGTCTACAACTCTGTTGTGCGTTTGTTGGTACAAGGTGTGAAATTTGGTACATCCATTAATTAATATGACACTGTTTCGTATGGGTGGTTACATATTTTACGCGTTTTCGTATATGACTATTGGTAGTATATTGTGACGGTATTGCCTCCCCTGCTTTGCAGTAGATGTCCAACATTGGCCAAAACTCAAGAGTATCTAATATGGGCTTCAAAGGTGTCTACCTTCGCACAATCTTGGCAGATTTGTAAATAGAAGGGTAAAGACTCTTCTATCTCGATGGAGTATCCACAAGATATTCAGACAAGCGAAAACAATGCGGCATTGGCCGAGCACGTTAATTCTAGAATCTGCCGACAACTTTTGTGAAGAATTAAGCAATGATTAATCTTAGCTCGTTCAAGCCACCACCTCTGATTTACTCAGTGGAATTCTTATTATGCTGGTATAGCTCTGTTTAGAGTGTGTGTAGTAAATTGACTGAGACAAATAAGCAGTACATTTGAAAGAACTAAATCGAAGTTAAATTTGTAAAATTACAAATAACAAAATTTAATAATCTCTTAAGTTTTAACAGTTTGAAAATAATTTGAATAGTAATGGATCAAGAAAAAGTTATCATCACGGTCGTGATGGGAGGTAAATTTTTTACAAGTTCAAGTGGCAGAATATATATTGAACTTAGCTGCCAATGACTGTTCTGCTCCTTCTGATAGGTTGGTTCCTTTTACACTGCTCATGCTTGTCGCTGGTCAAGGTAGCCGGGTGTAGCTCGTTTCCCAGAAATGTCAAGGAGAGTCTACGAAAGTTTGTCCCTCGTCTTAAAACATAGGCCACTTGTCCCTTCTTGTTCCAGAGATAGTACTTTCTGCTGATACCACCACTAACTACGATAAAGAATTGAAACGAAACGCTCTCCTGAGTATTGCGATTTCCGACGCATAGTTATGTGCCCCCCTCTTCTATTCCAGCATCCCATTTAACTCAGAATTTACCGTCGATGAGAATTAACTTTAATAACTCGGGATAAAACTTTCTTTACATTTAAATTGAATAGCTTTAGGTTTACATTACATTTAAATGAAAAGGTTACTAGTACAGATAGAATATGTTTACATTTACATTTCCACTGATTGAAAAGTGTTCACAATATACATTGAATATGTTTTCATTTATGTTTACACTGATTTGAACAGTTTGACACTTCCATTAATATTAAAGTGCATATAACATCGACATTTACACTGGTTTGAAACTAAAAGTAATATAATTAGAATGTACATAATTTCTTTCATCTTTCCCTCCCTGTTCCATATGGAACCTGGGACTACTTTATGCTTTTAGTTCTCTGTAAGAAACTAGCAATAAAGCAGTCGCCAGCCCGTGCAGTGGTGGTCTATGAAATCATCATTCTATGCGCTGAGGTTGCCAGCCTCAAATGATTTGGACATCCACTAGCGATTTTCACACATTAATATTCACATGGTAATATATACGTATGTTAGTTCACATGTTAATAATGAAATATAGGATGTAAAATCACAACTTTTCTTCTTCATCATAACCCTCCACTCCCAAAGGAGCATAGGCCTTCAACAAACACATGCCAAGTCCTCCTGTCCCGTGCCATCATCTCAAGTTCTTTCCATGTTCTCCTCATCATTTTCACCTCTGTTTCCAACTCTCTTCTCCATGTACTTCTTGGTCTTCCTCTGCCTCTCTTGCCCTGGGGGTTCCAGAACAAGGACTGCCTTGTAATGCTATCAACAGGTTTCCTCAGTGTGTGTCCTATCCATCGCCATCGTCTTCTTCTCATCTCTTGTTCCACTGGCACTTGTCTAGTTCTTGTCATCAGTTCCACGTTGGTAACCTTGTCATACCATTTTAATCCCTCTATTCTACGCAAGCACCCATTTATGAAAGTCTGTAGCTTTTTGGTTGTTGTCTTTGTTGTTCTCCATGTCTCCGAGCCATACAATAGGACTGACTTCACATTTGAGTTGAAGATTCTTATTTTCGTGTTGGATCCTATTTCTCTTGATCTCCATATATTTCCCAATGCAATGAAAGCTCCTCTTGCCTTTTGTATTCTTATTTTGATATCGCTGTCTGTCCCTCCAACTTTGTCTATATTACTGCCAAGATATGTGTATGATTCTACATCTTGTATTGGTGTTTCTTCAAGTTCAACCCTGTTATCATTACCTGCATTTATTCTCATTATTTTTGTCTTTTCCCTGTGTATTTTCAGACCCAATTGCTGTGACCTCTCATCGAGTGTTTTCAATTTGTCCTGCATCTGATTACGGTTATGGGACAGAAGAGCCAAGTCATCAGCAAAATCCAGATCATCCAACTGCTTAGTCAGAGTCCACTGGATTCCATTTCTGTTGTGTGTTGTCGATGATCTCATAACCCAATCTATTGCCAGCAAGAAAAGAAATGGAGACAAGAGGCATCCCTGTCGCACTCCTGTTCTTATCCCAAACGGTTCTGTAAGCTGTCCTTCGTGAAGAACTCTGCATGTCATGTCTTCATATGTTTTCTTTATTAAATTAATGATCTTCAGGGGAACTCCATAATGCCTCATCAATTTCCAAAGTGATTCTCTGTCTACACTGTCAAATGCCTTTTCGTAGTCCACAAATCCGATGTATAGTGGTGAATTCCATTCCAGACTTTGTTCAACTATTATTCTCAAAGTGGCTATCTGGTCTGTACATGATCTGTTTTGTCGAAAACCTGCTTGTTCATCTCTCAGTTTCTTGTCTATGGACTCTTTTAATCTCTCAAGGATAATCCTGTTTAATACTTTTCCTGGCACTGATAGTAACATTATTCCTCTATAATTTGTGCACTCTTGTAAATTTCCCTTCTTAGGCAACTTAACCAGATATCCTTCCTTCCATTCTGCTGGTATCTCTTCCTTTTCCCAGACTTTACCAAGTAATTTATATAACATCTCTGTAGCCGTGTCGATATCTGCTTTGATGGCCTCTGCTGGAATGCCATCAGGTCCAAACGCTTTTCCATCTCTTAGAAGCTTTATGGCTTTCTTTATTTCTTCCTTCGTTGGTCTTTCACCGTTAATTTGTAGCTCTTCTTCTGCTGGCTGGATGTCCGGCGGGTTTTGTGGAGCTGGTCTATTGAGAAGGTCCCCAAAATATTCTGTCCACCTCTTCATTTGCTCTTGTATATTGCTGAGCAGTTTCCCATTCTTGTCTTTTATGAGGCAACTTGTTTGCTTGTATTTCCCTGTTAGCTTCTTTGTGCTGCTATACAGTTCTCTCATGTTTCCTTTGGCTGCAGCATCTTCTGCCTCTCTTGCCAACTCCTCAATATACTTCCTCTTGTCTCTTTTGATACTTCTTTTTACTTCTTTGTTTGCTTCTGTGTACACTTCTTGAGCCTTGGCTTTGGAGCTTCTAGTTTTGCTTGTGTTTAACTCTGCTTTCTTGTTTTTTCTGTCTTTTATCTTATTGATGGTTTCTGTTGTTATCCATGCTTTTTGTTGTCTTTCCCTTTTCCCCAGTATTTCTTCACATGTCTCCTTCCATACTGTTTTGACCTGCTGCCAATAGTCTTCTGTATTCTCTACATCTTCCAGCTGTTGGAGCACTTGGAATTTGTTGGATACTGTGACCGCAAATTTGTCTCTTGTTTCTTGATTTCTTAGCTGTCCTACATTAAACTGTTGTCTATAATTTTGCATTGTTGCATATCTCTTGAGTTTCATTTTTACTTTGGCTATCAGAAGATGGTGATCTGATGCCACATCTGCTCCTCTATATACCTTTACATCCTGCAATGATGATCTAAACTTCTTGTTTATGCATATATGATCAATCTGATTTTCTGTTCTATGGTCTGGTGATATCCATGTTGCCTTGTGTATTCTCTTATGTGGAAACATGCTTCCTCCTATAGCCAGTTGATATGAAGCACAGAAGTTTGCGAATAGTTCTCCATTTTCATTCATTACTCCTAGCCCATGTTTTCCCATGACTTCTTCAAATCCAGTGTTGACTGTACCTATCTTTGCATTCATGTCACCCATCAAAATTGTGATGTCTCTTCTTTTTACTTTATCCATAATTTCCTGTAGTTTAGTATAAAATGCTTCTTTCACAGACTCTTCTTTGTCATTAGTTGGTGCATAACATTGGATGACATTTACATGAATTTTCTTTTTAGCTGTTTTGAAAGAAGCTGTTATTATTCTGGGTCCAACAGCTTCCCATTCAATTAGTGCTTTCTGTGCTTCTTTAGATAACATAAGAGCTACCCCTTCACTGTGGTGTGAACTTTCGTCTTCATGTCCTGAGGACAGCACCAATTCACCTGTGATGAGTTTCTTCCTGTCTACCCCTTCCACTTTGTTTCACACATTCCCAGAACCTCGATTTTGTATTCCCTCATTTCTGCTGCTACTTGCGCCACTTTCCCTTGTTCGTTTAATGTCCGAACATTCCAGGTGCCAAATCTGGAAGTTCTCCTAGAAGAAAGAAGGTTAGTCAGCAACACAGACTCCTTTCGGCTTTCTCTGTGTTGCATCATACGCCTCCCCGCGAGAGGACCTTCCCCTGTCTTGGATGGCTGTGTTTTATTTTCTTTATTTGACTTGTCCATATTTGTTGAAGTTTTTTGTGGTTTAAATTTTTTTTACAGGATGGTGTAACCGGCCCCATGCCCAACCCTCCTTAGTCGCCTTTTACGACATGCTTGGTAGGGGACAGTGTTACTATTCTTTGCTCCCCTTTCGGGCCCCGGTAACACACGGGTGACAACTTTTCTGCTCAGATGAATAAAGTTAAGGCGCTGGATTAGGCCTCTTACACGTGTTATTGTGATCGTTAATTTTAACTGTAATTCCCTCTCTGACCCCGTGTGTGCCCTTCAGTTTTCTCAGACATCGGGTTTCCTTATTAAAATGATAGAGATTTCCTGGGCTGTTTTTGTAAGTCCGTCAAGATTCTCCAATAAAAGATCCGGTCTGATAAAATGGAATTCTGAATTCTGGGCTCCACTCTGGCAACGTCTGGTTGTGTCATCTTGGCAAGCGATCTTCACAGTGTCTTAAAAGTGAAACGTGTCAGGTTATTTTCACTGTCCTGCCTCCGCATCTGTCTGTAACGAAGCTAAGAAAGCGTCAATCGTTTCAAACAAAATGTGGGGTTGGGGCAATTTCAAATTTTTCCTGACATGGACAACTTTTGAACGTAATGTAAAGGTCACGTTTTCCATAAATGGCAATCGTGAAATTCAAATATTCTCGTCAATGGTTACATATAACTTCTTACATCTACCCAGAAATATTACAACATTTCCGCTCAAGTGTCATCCCACCAGGTTGATATTTAACCGGCGCTCCTTATGCAAACACAAACTCCTTTTTGACCATCTGTGCTGTGTCTTATCATGACAATAATTAGTCGGTCACACGAGCCATATCAGCGCTAAGTAAACTCGCTTGGCCATTTACGTGCGAAAACAGTCGCACCCTTGTGGTACAATAGGATTTCTGTCGGTCAACCTTGCATCACCGTCTACTCTATCCACAGGGATGGACAGGTAAACCCACAGACATGACGACTATCGCTGAGAGGAGTATAAGAATGAAATACCAAATATCTGCTAGACAGAGAAAGAAAGAAAGATAGTGCGACAATTGAAATAACGCAATAAAAATCAGTACAAAAATGTTATTGATACTGCTGTAGTTAAACAGAGATCGGCAAGGGTCGCCCGATTCTGTCACAATGTGACGAAATGCCTGTCCCTGTCCTTTTGTGTGATCTTTCACACCTCCAGCCTTACGGCAGTATCATTTCTTCTTCTTCATTTTTCTCTCCGATCGCTTTAATTTGGCATTTCATTTTTCCCTTTCTTACATTTTACTATTTATGCTGGACGTAGCATGGGGAAAGTCTCTAAAATGCCACTCCCCAATGGCAGTATTTGCTACGAGAGTAATTCTTATCTTATTGTGTCGCGTTCACGCTTCACGAAGACGTGTTAAGTTACGCCAGGTTATTAGACAGACAGCGACAATATTTTATCGCATAATCTGTCTGACCATCTTTTCAAGCGATGGTGCTTGTTTATCCAAGCTTGTGATGGGCAGGAGTGCTGAATAGAGCCAGATCTGTTTGCCTGGCGAAACACAGGTGACTAGCGACCATACCTGAGTCATTACGACAGAAAAAAACACGGTCACAATATTATGATGGACAGAGGTGTGTTTGGAAGTTTGTACACAAGGGCATCGGACATCATATTACCATGTATGGGAGACGCAACCTTTGCAAAATTTTTCCATGTCGGAAATATTTTGAAAGTACCATACCCGACCTGTTTGAATATGATTGGAGCGTTTATTTAACTCCATAACAAACAACGCTTGGGAAGATAGGAATATAGTCTGACCATTTTCGCAGTGTTATTTCACTGTAAATTTCACGCTCGCCAAGACAGCATGAAACCTCGCCAGAGTGAAGACTAGATTCTAATTCCTTTTATCGGACTGGACCTTTAATCAAAGTTTTCCAAAAGGACTTACAAAAAACAGCCCAGGAAATCCCTGGCATTGTAATAAGGAAAACCAGGACTAAGGAAAACTGAAGAAACACACGGAGTCAGAGAGGGAATCTATTGTAAAATTAAAGAACCCCCCGCCCCCACCACTCCCTCACCCCCCAGACGCGTGTAAGAGACCGACTCGTCTCTTTTATTCATCCGAGCAACAAGTATGTAGCCAAGATTGGCGTAAGTAGTGCATTTTCATTCTATGTTTTATTACTAACATGTGAACTAATATATATATATATATATATATATATATATATATATATATATATATATATATATATATATATATATATATATATATATATATGTGTGTGTGTGTGTGTGTGTGTGTGTGTGTATTACCATGTGAATTTTAAGATGTGAAACTCGCTAATGGTGGTACAAAGTCATTTGAGGCTGGCAACCTCAGCGCATAGAATGATGATTCATGAACCACACCTGCACGGACTGGAGATTGCTTTATTGATAGTTTCGTAAAGAGAACTAAAAAAACATAAAGTAGTTCCATGTTCCCTATGGAGCAGGGAGGGAAAGATGAAAGAAATGATGTACATTCTAAGAATAATACTTACAGTTTCAAAGCTTTTCACTCAGTGTAAATGTAAACACAGAATGGGAGAAGATCGGCTACCACGACAAGCATGGAAAACAAAGAGCCAGGGATCTAGACCCCCAGGACGACCCAGAGTCCGCTGGGAGGACAACATTAGACAATCTTTGAAGGACCGAGGATTAGAATGGAACCAGGCCAGGAGGAAGACAGCCGATAGGATAGTCTGGCGCTCTCTCTTTCAAACCTCTACACCTCACGGTAGAAGGGGAACGACTAAGTAAGTAAGTAAATGTAAACAAAAAAAAACATATTCGTGTTAAATAAATAGAGGTTTCAAAAGTGTAAATGAAACATAAATGAATTAATATTGTGAACACTTTTCAGACAGTGGAGATGTAAATGTAAAACATATTATATCTGTACGTTTAACCTTTTCATTTAAATGTAATGTAAAGCTAAAGCTATTCAGTTTAAATGTAAAGAAAGTTTTATCCCGAGGGATTCAATTTAATTCTCATCGAGGGTAAATTCTGATATGGGATGGTGGTACGGGAAGATAGGAACCCATAATTACGGGTTGGAAAACGCAATACTCAGAAGAGCATTCGTTTATATTCTTCTATCATAATTATTGGTGGTACCAGCTGAAAGAACTATCTCTGGAACTGTAGCGGAAGGTTTTATATAGCTGAGATGATAGTGCTGGAGTAGAAATAGTATTCTCTCCTGAATGTGTGAGGTCCCAGTGACAGAGAAGTACACTGGTATCACTCGATAGTCACGGCTGTGAAAGTATCTGGACTGAAAATATTCAAAGAGCAGTCAGACCTTACTGCGTAACCTTCGCTATGTGACCACCTGTGATATTAATAAAAATTCAACCAAACTCAGTATCAACTATATTGAATGAATAAAGCTGGTGAATACAATTTATATCCTCTTTATTTACATCTATCTAATTGTGGTGATTGTGTGGGACTGTTGATACAAAATTTATATTTATACAAAAACCAAATTGGCGAAATCAATTACAGTTTTTACAAGTTAAACTAAAATGTCATTTCTTTAGACTCTTTTAGTTGGTTGGGTAATAGACTTCTCCACTGTCTTATTCACTTTATAACTTTCACTAGTTTATCACGCAAATTGTCATCATAAAACTCTGCTTGACAGTTATCACTTCTTGGTTGCACGAATGTCACACATGTCACTCATCTGTTATGATAATCAGTGTTCATATGAGATGTACAGCTTCAGTAGGTCGTGCTTCTACCAATCCAGACACTGCTGGGGCGATTAGCATTGATCCTCGAGCAATTCTTGATCATTGACCTCTGACTTTTGGTTGACAAGTATGAACCTGCAGATAATTGTAGGATATGTGGCTATTTGTGGATAATAATTACCACATTCCTATTGTAGGTGAGATGAATGTGTTTTCAGATGTATGCGTGAAAATGCATGATTATGGATCAGTGTCAAGACAGGTGTCTACTGTGGAACATTTTATAAAATCAAATAATACAAAATAACATGTACACACATATATGGTATGAGGTTCTAGTATCCCCCTGCCTGACACGTTAGCTCTGTAAAGTGCAGTAACGTGAAGACAGATTGAATAAGCCCTGATAATGATTGTTGGTAGTCCTGAAAAGAATTGTTATTAGTCCTGAAAAGGACTGTACTAGCCCTGATACGGACTCAGTCACGGTGGTTATATTTCGGCTTCCAATCTTCAACAATCATACCAAGTAATCAATTAATATGCATGATACTTTCATAACATATAGGTTAAACAAATCCTGAAATAAAGTTGTAATTACTGTATTATTTTACATAGTAAATTTACATACCCTCGCAGGATCTAATTAAGATCAGTAAAGACTGGCTTTTGTGGAGTAACAGAACTGCCTGGGTGCAAATAACAAGATATTGGCCTTTACACGTTTCTCTCTCTCCAGCCGTTGCCCTTCTGTCTTGCTTCGCTGTACAAGTGAATTTAAAATTGTTGTTGTTGTTGTTGTTTTCGTCCACTATGTTGCTGTAATACCCTGTTCAACCTGAAAGTTGGTTATAATTGGGGTATATTGTGTGTTTACTTTCTTCGGTGCTAGCCTGTTGTTAGTCCTGAAAAGGACTAGTCCTGAAAAGGACCACTAGCTGCATGTCAGGATACCTCTTTGCTGCTTGTCCGTTCGTGGTGTCGTGGCGTGTTCATTTGCTGCCTCCCTATCTGGCTTGTTTGGTTTTGTGAGTTTTTGCCCTCCTCGTTTCTGCTTCTTGTGTCTTCTTCTTTTCCTGTATCTGTAATAGACCTTTTTCTATGATTGCTGGGAGTAGTCTTTCTAGAGTTTCCTCGATGATTTCTTCTTCTGTTTGGTTGTTCGTGTTAGTTTCTCGCGTGTTGTTTGGTGTAATGTCATCAATAGCTCTTCGTTCTGTCTCGATTCTTTTGAGTATTTCTGCATTTTCTCCTTTCAGCTCCTTCAGCTCCTTGACATCTGCTTCTATCTGCTGCTGCATTCTTTTCATTTCTTCCATCATATCTCTGACGTTCTGTAGGTCTATTGCGTCTTTACTGCTGTCAGTTGGTTCTTCGGGAGCCTGCTTGCTTCTGTTTTCGATCTTTAGTTTCATTTCTTTGACTTCAGCGGTCAGCTTGTGTACCTGTCGTCTATCAATCATGCGCTGTTCTTCTGCAGCATCCGCCGCCACTCTGTGTTTTGCCTCCTTGAAGGGGATGTTTTTGGAAACCGCTTCCTTCAAGATGCTCTTTGTTTCTTGGAACATCGGGCAGCCTCGGTACTTAGCCCCGTGGTTTCCGAGGCAGTTTGCACAGGTGCGGTTTGCGTTAGTGGTTTTGTAGTTGTGGTCCTCCTTCGCCTTGGGGCAGTCGCCATATTGGTGGTTTCCCGCGCAATATCGGCAGATTGCGTCTCTCCTGCATGTTTTCTTGGTGTGTGGATATTTCTGGCAGTTAGAGCACTGCGGTTCCAAAGGTTGTTATTGCCGGGAGTTGTAGTGAGGATAAGCTCTCACTGCAGATAAAATACTTCTATAGCACGCGCCACAAACAGCCTCTGACAACCAAGTCCAGCTCCCGGCCTTCACGTGTGGCTCAATTTGAGCCCGGCGGAACTGTTTCCACTGACGGGAGAAGGGGCAAAGGCGAGCGACTGGCGCCTTAAAACCAGCAGCTTCGGGCAGATAGGGCTCGTGATCCTTGGTTGGTAGCTTATCTAAGAGAAGGAACTCTGAATTCAAACCACCGCTGCCTTGCGGGAATATCCATGTGTGGAATTGGCTTCGGGAGTAAACCCTGAGGATAAATCCGGAGTCGGAGTCCCTAAGGCAGTCTAATGTCGATTCGACATTATTCTGGCAACTCCTGCGACATGGCTGGTACCAAACTGTATCGGCTACTGCCGTTCCTTTGGATCTACCGGCTGTGTGGAGAGGGGGAACATGCTGCATGGGCAACAGCTTGATCTCCATATAACTGTGCCCAAGCTCGCGCCCTGGAGAGGACACTCCAGCTTCACCCTATAGGTGTCGGCAAAACACGGGAAGTAGCAGTTACCGGTTATAAGCATTTTGCCCAATTGGCGTAGGGCATGGCGCCAGGGGCTACTTCCGACAGTGGGAGAGGTTCTAGGATCTCACTGGACAGCTACCGCCCGCTTCAAGCTGGGCAGCCCCCAGTCAATAAGGTGTTGTCCCGCCACTGTCTGCTTTCCCCATTGGGTGCATGGGGATTAGGGTCAAACCCGAACTGTGGACAGAAAATTTTGCACCAAGCAATTATCGAAAAAATAGAAATAAGCAAACTCTCAGATTGGGATGCTGGAACGTCCGGACTATGTTGACTGGACTATCCGAAAACCTACAGGATGTAAACGATGTAATGAAGACAGCCATATTAATGATGAGCTTAAACGACTTCAGGTGGATATAGCTGCATTTCAGGAAACGCGCCTGGCGGGCTCTGGAATGGTGAGCGAGAAGGACTACACATTTTATTGGCAAGGGAAAGATCTTGATAAAGCTAGAGAACACGGAGTAGGTTTTGCGGTCAAAAAATCGCTAACTAACATGGTTGAACCAGGCGAGAATGGATCAGAACGCCTGTTAACGCTCCGCCTGCAAACTAGCACAGGTCCCATCACCCTTGTCAGTGTGTATGCTCCTACTCTGTACTCTGCCTCAGAAGCTAAAGATGAGTTCTACGAGAATCTAGCAGCAGTAATCAAAAGCATACCTAGGCAAGAACAGCTTGTTCTCCTTGGTGACTTTAACGCTAGAGTGGGTGCCGATAATGTTTCATGGCCTTCATGTCTGGGCAGGTTTGGTATTGGCAAGATGAATGAAAATGGACAACGGCTCTTAGAGTTGTGCGTCCACCATGACCTCTGCGTGACCAACACCTACTTTCAGACAAAACCCCAGCATAAGGTGTCATGGAGACACCCACGATCCAAGCACTAGCACCAACTTGACCTGATTCTCGTCAGAAGGCCACTCCTCAGGTCTGTGCTCTCCACGAGCTCGTACCATAGTGCAGACTGTGACACAGATCACTCCTTGGTTTGCTGCAAAATCAGAGCACAACCAAGAAAACTCTATCGTGTCAGACATGAAGGGAAACCACGCATTGATACCAGCAAGATGTCAGACCCTTTCATGATCGCTCAATTCACTGCGACCTTCAAGAAAGTGCTCAGTAGCCCTCAGCATGGTGATACTATTACAGAGAACTGGGAGCATCTATGGAACACCATTCAAAGTACTGCACTTGCCACCTTTGGTAAGAAAACAGCAAAGTCAAATGACTAGTTTGACGCTTTATCAGATGTGATGGCACCTGTTATTGAAGCTAAGCGCAGTGCTATGAATGAATACAAACGTTCACCGAGTGCCAGAACCCTACAGATCCTGAGGGCTACGAGAAGCAAAGTTCAACAAACTGCTCGACGCTGTGCAAATGACTATTGGCTCCAGCTCAGTGAGAGCATCCAGATCGCAGCGCAAACAGGCAACATTAGACAAATGTATGACGGTATAAAGAAAGCACTTGGCCCCCATAAAAGTAAGACGGCACCGCTAAAAACCATCAGCGGAGAGAAGCTAACCGATAAGGGTAAGCAGATGGAGAGGTGGGTCGAGCACTACTCTGAGCTTTACGCTAGAGACAATACCGTTACGCCTGCAGCCCTTGATGCTGTCAATAGTCTGCCAACTATGGAGGAGCTAGATGCCGAACCAACATTAGAGGAACTCAGTAAGGCCATTGATACCTTGGCCTCTGGCAAAGCACCAGGCAGTGATGGGATTCTTCCTAATTTAATCAAATGCTGGAAGAGCACGCTATTACATCCCCTGCATAGGATGCTGTGCCAGTGCTGGGAAGAGACAACTATTCCTCAAGACATGCGAGATGCCAAGATTGTAACACTGTATAAAAATAAAGGCGACAGAAGTGATTGCAATAACTACAGAGGCATCTCTCTTCTTAGTATTGTTGGTAAGGTTTTTGCCAAAGTCATCTTAATGCGACTACACAAGTTAGCTGAGCGCTGTCACGTAGGTCTTTATGTCATTAAATTACCTACATCTTCTTCCTATTCTCTCACCCTAATCCTTTCATTTATATTCTTTCCATACTTGTTTTTCCTGTATTTTTCGCATCACTCGGTTGCGAAAAATATTTTCTTGAGTATTTTTAAACTTTACCTGTTTCTTTCTCAAAACTGAGAATCGCGCTAGGACGATATTACGTAGATGTCAGGGCTGCAGGGCGTCAGAAGGCGTGGTAAGTCGGTTCGCTGAACATAGGACGTAGACAATCGTCTACATTCTCACCGAGTGCGCGAGCTTCTTCTCGGCATAAGTCCCGGTGAGGTGTGATACTTTACATCTGCACCGGTCAGTATTCAGACATTTGTCTGAAAAATCCCAAACTGACACGGCGCTCACTGTGGGCCATGGTCAGCTGTAGTGTGAAAACTGCCCTGCATTGGAGACATGTTGTCTGAGATTTCGCAACTGACACGCAGAAAGTGGCAGTTTACGACAGCCTCTTCTAGTTACGCAGTTGTTATGAGAAAGGGGAGATTATTTCGTTTTTTTGCGAAATAAGCGTTCATCTCTTTGTCTGGGTTTTCATATATACTAGAATGAGCTAGATTTCATTATCACTCAGTAACTTCGCAGTCAAGACTAGAACAAGCCTCGTTCGATTTCTAAAAATCTCTGTTAAAAGAGATGGCCTTTAGTTTGATCGAAGTGGTTTAGTTCTTAGGAATTCTGTGTTTGAGGTATCATATATTATTATCTGGTATATCCAGTATTTTGTGAAGTGTTTAAAAGTGCTAAATCGCTATTTATTTCTCTAGGTAGATCTGGTGCTGAGCGAATAATTTATAAGTCTGTATTAATTTCTAGTGACGTGTCTCAGTGGAAAGCAGGATAAGTTATATTTCCAGCTTAAATTCAGTCGGCTATTACTAAATTTAATTTAACTGCTAAATAATCAGACGAGAACATAATTTTCAAACTAACTTATAACTGCTAGACTAGATGTCTCATGAGTCGTGACGAGAATATATTTATATATATCTCTAATTCATGATGATAAATTTATGAATATAACTTATTTCACCGGAAGTTTAAATATAAGTCAAGCTGTAGGCTTGCTGTTTTAAATGTAAGTTATATTGGGTACAAAATATGAAGATGATTTATATGTGCTTTTCTTTTTATACAGTGAAATACTGGGGGTGACCCGAACTGTACCAGCATTTAATAGAGTTCATAATTGTGAAGAAATAGACAGTCCTTATTTTGAACCATGTGGGTTTCTCAAGTAACACTGATCTGACGGTGCAAGTTAGACAGAAATACTAATATCCCACTAACGGGTTTTTCAAAGACTGTAATGATCAATTCTGGGCCTGTGAACCAGATCTTAATTTCTTCCATAAACTCTACGTAAATTTTCTGCCTGGCGGCGAGAATAATTACAATCTATGACATAAACTTTCCGACATTGTTGACAAGTGAGTGGGGAACCAAGATTTTCTGTTTTGAGAGAAGTTGTCCACCGGCCATCTTCCTAAGTAAGGGAAACTTCGTGTTCGGACATTTTTGTGCTCGTTTAAGCCTAATTCTTACCTCGTGAGTCAAGTGACATTAACTTTAGTCTGAAATAACTATCGCCTGAAGCAGACGCTCCCCAGATCCATTGTAATGAAACCAACAAACAAATCTGCAGAGCTGGGATCTGTTTCAGTAAACGACAGTAACAGATAAAAGTGTGAGTGTCCAAAAGTTGCGCCAGCCGGCGAAACCACAACACGAGTGTAAGTATATCAGGGCCCTGATGAAAGAATCGAGTGAAAGTAACGGAAGGAGGTTCGTTGTATAATACCCTCATTTGTTATATGTGTTTTTTCCTTAGGCGAGATTTGCTGCTTAAGTAACGTGTTACGTTAGAATAGATACTGCTGTCAAAGTCAGTCTATACCTTCAAAGGGGGACACTATTAGACCCTAACCACATGCATCTATAACTCTTTGGGCCATCATCTGTCATCCTAACGGGGCTGTGGGCTAAACCTAGAGTTAAGATCATAGCGGGGCTATCAACCTTGTAGCATTTTCTTGATATTGTATGACTATGTGCATATGTTTTCCTTGATGTATTTTTTGTTGTTGTTTTGGTGTTGTGAGAAGATTTTATAGATGATAAATAAAATCTCTCTGGAACTAATCAGCGTGTTGGTCAGCTCGTTCTAAAATATTTACATAAGTATTGTTATAGTTTTCCCACGTCTGTGTGTCTAACTGTTGTCACTGGAAGGGGTGTGCACGTGAGTGGTATGTTCATACATAGTAACATACATTGTCAATAGTCTGTCTGACTCTTATATATCTGTCGTAGAAGATAGGCCTGAGAGAGAGAGAGAAGATTCTTGTTTTCAGGGGACAGCTCTATTTGATTCGCTACCACTGCACTCTTGGGAAAATCTATTTCTTTTTTACTACTCTCACTGTGTATATCACATATTCTAATCTATTCAGAAGGGACCTAACCTAAGTCTTAATACTCCTATCGAAAAATCTACGACAAATGGGTTCTCGTCCGTAGGATTTTTGAACTTAGAATAGGAAGACGAGTACGACAAATGGTCGCTCGTTACCGGGAATTGAACCCAAAATCCTAAGGCGATACGACAAATGGGGTCTCGCCCGACGGATTTTTGAACTTAGAATAGGAAGACGAGACGACTAATATCAGCTCGTCTTTAAAGATTTTTATTCTGTAATAGAGCAAGAGTGTGATGTCTTGTGAGTTGTTATATCTTTAAATAATTTATCCCCTAGACTAACGATCTGTTTACGGGCGTGCTGACCACACAAACTGATAGTTTTTCCCACAGCATTAAGAAGCATTATACATTTGGTTTACAGGTTGATTTTGTCGGAATACATGTTAATTAATGATTTTGTAATACTAAACGCTGGTAAAGTTTTGTGAGTGTATAACATTCACAAGGGTTCTGAAGCAGGAAGGTGTTTGAACAAAAGCTAAGGAGTGCGTTTCGGACTATTTGTCCAGATTAATTGCCTCCCTCACCCTAACTGTCTTCAGGGGTAAACTTGATAGTGGATTAAAAATTAAGGGATTATTTTTCTCTTTAATTTTAGCAATAATCATTGTGTTTTCCACTGTAGCAACTTATTTTTCAGGGATTAATCCTAACTACCATTTAGTTGGCGTAGTCGTGTTTTGCATTAAGTGCTTTATTGCCGATAATAGCAGCGATAGTTAGATTTTATTGTGGAGGAGGTATCCCAGGGTTAAGGATATCATCTTTTGATTTTTTTGGAAATTTTTTTCTCGTAAGTGGTAGGAACCAGAGTATCCTTTTCTTAATTTCTTTCTCCACTAATCTCAGTCACTGACATAATATGGCCGAGAGGGCAAAGATTAGACAACTCCTCAGGGACGAAGCGCGAGAGGAAGGACTGGAAGGAGAAGAAGCGAAAGCTTTTGTCAGGGACGAACTTGAGAGATATGATGCGGAGAGGAAAGAAGAAGAACTAAAGAGGAAAGAAGAAGCAGCGGAGAGGAAAGAAGCGGAAGACCGTCTATTACAGCAGAAGAAGATGGACGAGGAAATGGAAATTCGCAGGATGCAGCACGAGGAAAGAGAGAAGGAAAAGGAGAGACAGCATGAGGAAAGAGAAAATGAGCAACGACGACAGCATGAGCTGGCGCTTAAAGCTCTAGAACTCCAAAGTCGTGGTGCTGCCTCTACCTCCAGCAATGGAGAATCTTCTCCTCATTCTTCCCTAACTGATCCTTCTAACACTCAATCTCTTCAACTCAACGCTATGTCTTTCACTCTAGAATCTTTCCCTTGTCCTAATGAGAAGATTGACACATGGTTAGAAAAATTTGAAAAATTGCAACTCTGTACGGTTTAGAGAGGTCGCGTTGGAATATGAAACTTTCCCAGGCCCTAAAAGGTTCTGCTTATGATGTTTATTCTAAGCTGGAAAGCAGCCAACAAGACAACTATGATCTGTTGAAGAAAGCGTTACTGGAGCGCTTTGAAATGAACGCTCGCAAATTTTTGCAACTGTTTCGCAACAGCCGGAAAGAGAATTCTGAAACTTTTCAGCAGTTCTCGTCTCGCCTAAAGGGATACCTAACAAAGTGCCTTGAGCTTTCACAGCTCCCCTCTACCTATGAAGGTCTTGAGGAATTTGTTCTAACAGAACAAATAAAGAACACGTTGTCTGCTGATACCCGGAGATTTCTCGCTGAGCAGGGGGCAGAAAAACTTGAAGACATCTTAGAGAAGTCTGAGCGTTACCATAATGCGCTGGCTGAACTACCGGCCACAAAGCGGAAACCGACAGAGGAGCATTTTCGAAAACATAACCTAGAGCAATCTTCTCAGGCTTCTAACCAAAATAACCACAGAGAAACTGGACCTCAAAACCCCCCTCCTGAAAAATCCAAGTTCTACAAGAACAAGTACCCCAACCACCCCAAACAGTCTGATCAACCCGACCGCCCTACATGGCAGCGCAGCCAGAAAGGACAAGGTGGCAAAGGGAGAACCCCTGAGCACGGGACATATGATCAGACCGAGCACACCGAGCCGAAACGCATCGGATGCTTATTAACAGTCTCGCAAGGCGGAATTATTGACAGTGATTCCCAACCTGTTGGGGATAGACCCTCAACGCGAGGTACTGTTACTTTGAACGGTTCTCAAACTTCTTGCTTATTTGACACGGGGCTTTCTTACGATTGCATTGTTGCCAGAAACCTGGTCAAACCCGGTCAAGAGACAGCAGAGACCGTCCAACTTTGTGGAGTTCGTAAGAGTGATGCACCTACAGCGCTTCCCATCGCATTGGTGGAGATACACTCTGACTTTGTCAGAGGCGTGATCAAAGCGGCTGTTATGGATGATCCCATCTACCCAGTCATACTTGGCGGGAGATACGTGTGTATTGGGAAACCGGAAGAGCCGATTGTGGCAGCAGTAACTACAAGAGGGCAAACCAAGAAGGAACGGGAGCCTGCGCCTAATTTGTTACCTATGGAACTTAAAGAAGCGCAATACAAGGACCCTACTTTGGCACCCTGCTTTAGGAAACTGCCCATGGCTAAGGAACCCAAACAGCACGGGGACATTTTTTCTGAGGATGGCGTACTTTATCGGAGAACGGGCAAGCCTGACCAAGGTTACAACCAGCTCCTAGTACCGAAACAGTACAGAAGCCAAATCCTAGAAATGGGGCACTCTCTTCCCTTCAGCGGACATATGGGACAGAACGCCACAAACCAACGTATAACCACTCATTATTGGTGGCCAGGAGTAAATACTGATATTATCAGGTATGTCAAATCCTGTGCCCAGTGCCAACGTGTACCACCCAAGCAACGGACACCCCCAGTCCACATGGGTGAAATGCCAATAGTGGGAACACCATTCGAACGGGTTGTGATCGACATTTTAGGGCCTTTCGAAAGGACTAAAAGAAGGAACAGGTTTATCCTGACCTTAGTCGATACATGCACTTTATGGGCAGAAGCTATCCCGCTAACATGCGCAGATGCCAAGCATGTCGCAGAAGCCCTCGTGCAGATTTTCACTCGGTTGGGATTCCCTCAGCAAGTGTTGACGGATAACGGATCTCCATACCGAAACCTGTTGATGGATGAGATCGTTAAGATCTTGAGGACCCAACACATCCACACTAAGCCATATACTCCGGCCGGAAATGGGCTCGTGGAACGTGCTAATGGAAACCTCAACATGATGCTAAGTAAGCTGGCACAAGTGAAACCTGAAGATTGGGATCTCTGTATTCCTGCAGCATTATTTGGCTACAGAGAATCTCCTCATACTTCCACAGGATTTCCGCCAGCTACACTCTTATTCGGCAGACCCATTAAGGGCCCGCTTGAAGCCTTACTTCAGTCTCTGACAGACGAGAAGGCGGATGAGACAGTTGTCTCAGCAAGTAAATATGTGTCGGTTTTAAAGGAAAGGTTGAAACTAGGGTGGGACCTAGCAACGACTAACTTTAAGCGAGCACGCACAAAGCACGCTAACCGATACAGGAAAGTCGCGAAAGAGAGAGAACTGGAAGCAGGAGAGAAAGTTTTGGTGTTACTCCCTACCGAGAACAACCAACTGAAGATCGGATGGCAAGGGCCGTTTACCGTCCTGAAAAAGATTTCTAAGGCTAACTACCAGATCTCTATTCAAGGAAAGGAAAAGGTTTTCCATTTAAATCTCTTAAAGAGATACTTGGAAAGATCAGTGCCAACCTCCGACCATCTCCTGACGATCGCCAAAGCTGACGAAGATGATGATAGTGGCAGGGATATTCCACCGCAATCACACGAAATCTTTCAAAAATGTCAGAAGCGGCGACGCTCTTTCAAGCGCGCATGGGAGACATTCCAGAGGAAGGAAACTTGAGTAGGAATTGGAGAGAGATGGAGGGGGAAGATGAGAGGGAAGAAGACAGACACCCCGAAGCTACGGTTATAGGAAATTTAATTCCATAACGTAGACATGGAGTGCTTCCATATCTTAAGGGGGGACGTCCTGTCACGTAGGTCTTTATGTCATTAAATTACCTACATCTTCTTCCTATTCTCTCACCCTAATCCTTTCATTTATATTCTTTCCATACTTGTTTTTCCTGTATTTTTCGCATCACTCGGTTGCGAAAAATATTTTCTTCAGTATTTTTAAACTTTACCTGTTTCTTTCTTAAAACTGAGAATCGCGCTAGGACGATATTACGTAGATGTCAGGGCTGCAGGGCGTCAGAAGGCGTGATAAGTCGGTTCGCTGAACATAGGACGTAGACAATCGTCTACATTCTCACCGAGCGCGCGAGCTTCTTCTCGGCATAAGTCCCGGTGAGGTGTGATACTTTACATCTGCACCGGTCAGTATTCAGACATTTGTCTGAAAAATCCCAAACTGACACGGCGCTCACTGTGGGCCATGGTCAGCTGTAGTGTGAAAACTGCCCTGCATTGGAGACAGGTTGTCTGAGATTTCGCAACTGACACGCAGAAAGTGGCAGTTTACGACAGCCTCTTCTAGTTACGCAGTTGTTATGAGAAAGGGGAGATTATTTCGTTTTTTTGCGAAATAAGCGTTCATCTCTTTGTCTGGGTTTTCATATATACTAGAATGAGCTAGATTTCATTATCACTCAGTAACTTCGCAGTCAAGACTAGAACAAGCCTCGTTCGATTTCTAAAAATCTCTGTTAAAAGAGATGGCCTTTAGTTTGATCGAAGTGGTTTAGTTCTTAGGAATTCTGTGTTTGAGGTATCATATATTATTATCTGGTATATCTAGTATTTTGTGAAGTGTTTAAAAGTGCTAAATCGCTATTTATTTCTCTAGGTAGATCTGGTGCAGAGCGAATAATTTATAAGTCTGTATTAATTTCTAGTGACGTGTCTCAGTGGAAAGCAGGATAAGTTATATTTCCAGCTTAAATTCAGTCGGCTATTAGTAAATTTAATTTAACTGCTAAATAATCAGACGAGAACATAATTTTCAAACTAACTTATAACTGCTAGACTAGATGTCTCATGAGTCGTGACGAGAATATATTTATATATATCTCTAATTCATGATGATAAATTTATGAATATAACTTATTTCACCGGAAGTTTAAATATAAGTCAAGCTGTAGGCTTGCTGTTTTAAATGTAAGTTATATTGGGTACAAAATATGAAGATGATTTATATGTGCTTTTCTTTTTATATAGTGAAATACTGGGGGTGACCCGAACTTTACCAGCATTTAATAGGATGGATGGGTTTGAAAAAAAATCGAAAAAAGGTGATTCGTCTTACGAGGACAAAAGACAAAGAAAATAGTCTACGTTACGGCCACAAGGCCTTCGTCAGGAAAGGAAAGAAAGTGAAGGCTAGATAAGACACATAAAAACTAAATAAAATAAAAACTGGGTACTTCCCTGAAGGCAAGAACCGAAATTCTATCAAAATCGCTGTCTGTTTGTAAGCGCGTGGCTGAACAGCATTTAATAGAGTTCATAATTGTGAAGAAATAGACAGTCCTTATTTTGAACCACGTGGGTTTCTCAAGTAACACTGATCTGACGGTGCAAGTTAGACAGAAATACTAATATCCCACTAACGGGTTTTTCAAAGACTGTAATGATCAATTCTGGGCCTGTGAACCAGATCTTAATTTCTTCCATAAACTCTACGTAAATTTTCTGCCTGGCGGCGAGAATAATTACAATCTATGACATAAACTTTCCGACATTGTTGACAAGTGAGTGGGGAACCAAGATTTTCTGTTTTGAGAGAAGTTGTCCACCGGCCATCTTCCTAAGTAAGGGAAACTTCGTGTTCGGACATTTTTGTGCTCGTTTAAGCCTAATTCTTACCTCGTGAGTCAAGTGACATTAACTTTAGTCTGAAATAACTATCGCCTGAAGCAGACGCTCCCCAGATCCATTGTAATGAAACCAACAAACAAATCTGCAGAGCTGGTATCTGTTTCAGTAAACGACAGTAACAGATAAAAGTGTGAGTGTCCAAAAGTTGCGCCAGGCGGCGAAACCACAACACGAGTGTAAGTATATCAGGGCCCTGATGAAAGAATCGAGTGAAAGTGACGGAACGAGGTTCGTTGTATAATACCCTCATTTGTTATATGTGTTTTTTCCTTAGGCGAGATTTGCTGCTTAAGTAACGTGTTACGTTAGAATAGATACTGCTGTCAAAGTCAGTCTATACCTTCAAAGGGGGACACTATTAGACCCTAACCACATGCATCTATAACTCTTTGGGCCATCATCTGTCATCCTAACGGGGCTGTGGGCTAAACCTAGAGTTAAGATCATAGCGGGGCTATCACCCTTGTAGCATTTTCTTGATATTGTATGACTATGTGCATATGTTTTCCTTGATGTATTTTTTTGTTGTTGTTTTGGTGTTGTGAGAAGATTTTATAGATGATAAATAAAATCTCTCTGGAACTAATCAGCGTGTTGGTCAGCTCGTTCTAAAATATTTACATAAGTATTGTTATAGTTTTCCCACGTCTGTGTGTCTAAGTGTTGTCACTGGAAGGGGTGTGCACGTGAGTGGTATGTTCATACATAGTAACATACATTGTCAATAGTCTGTCTGACTCTTATATATCTGTCGTAGAAGATAGGCCTGAGAGAGAGAGAGAAGATTCTTGTTTTCAGGGGACAGCTCTATTTGATTCGCTACCACTGCACTCTTGGGAAAATCTATTTCTTTTTTACTACTCTCACTGTGTATATCACATATTCTAATCTATTCAGAAGGGACCTAACCTAAGTCTTAATACTCCTATCGAAAAATCTACGACAAGCGCATATATCCAGAGGCACAGTGTGGATTCCGAGCTGGCAGATCAACAACAGACATGATCTTCTCTCTCCGCCAGCTTCAGGAAAAATCAAGAGAGCAGAAAAGACCATAATATATCGCCTTTATAGACCTCACAAAAGCGTTCGACCTGGTTAGTAGGGATGGACTCTTTTAAAATCCTCCTGAAAATAGGTTGCCCTTCTAAAATGCTGGAAATGATAAAGTCATTCCATGACGACATGAAGGGAACAGTCCAATATGCTGGAAGCACGTCACAACCCTTTGATATACGAAGTGGCGTTAAACAAGGCTGTGTTCTGGCTCCGACCCTCTTCGGAATCTTCTTTGCCTTACTCTTGAAAAATGTATTCAGAGATGCAACTGAAGGAATATGCCTTCACACTAGGTCAGATGGCCGTCTGTTTAATCTTTCAAGGCTGAAGGCAAAAACAAAAATCAGAAAGGTCACTATAAGAGACTTGTTGTTCGCTGATGATGCTGCAGTCGTCACTCAAAGCCAACAGGAGCTTCAGAACTTGATGAATCGCTTCACTAAAGCATGCAATGACTTAGGCCTCACAATAAGTCTAAAGAAAACGAATGTGCTGAGTCAGGATGTGGGTGCTGTACCAGTTATCACTATCGATAACTATGAATTGGCAGTGGTGCACCACTTCACATACCTAGGGTCTACCATCAATGACAAACTCTCACTGGATACAGAAATCGACAGCCGCATTGGCAAAGCTGCAGCTACCTTTGCCCGCCTCACATCGCGTGTTTGGGGAAACTCTAAACTCACAATGAAGACCAAAGCTGCGGTATATAATGCCTGCGTAACCAGTGTGACGTACGTCTAAGTATGACAAATGAATTGCCCTGACTCGATGGATGATAACAGAATATTGGCCTCTCATAACTTTAGAACCCCTGATCATCTGTTGTAACTTTTACCGGCATGCAGCATTTCCACGAGAACCTTACACGCTGGATCATTAATATGTAGCCTGCTATCTTATGTGAACGTTTGAGATCGCATGACCTTTGATGGGAGGTTAAATCCCGCCCACAATCATTTCTGAGAACGATTTATAGCAATCTTTTCCTTAACGCCGGCTCAAAAGAGGACGGGCCACAGACTCACTCCTGTTTCTAGAGCAATAAACAGCAGATCATTTTCTTACCTGGCTGTCACCCCGCCTGGTGGGAGTTGCCAAAGCTCTCAGAACAGCGGTACCATCAAAGACAGACAGATCTCAGAATGCAATCGCAGCGGCACACGATCTAAAGAATCAGGGGACTTGCAGCTCACAGAGTTAGCTTCTCGGGAAATTTTCGCACTCTCATGCTAGAAGCCTGAGAAGGAAGAAAATCGGTAGACCGTGGAAAACGAAGGAATCGCAACGGTTAACACATCGGCGGTGTACCCCGGATTTTGCTCAAGTTCAAGAAAGGTGCGAAAATTTAACACGCCCTATTCAAGTTTCATTCGATTAGTATAAATAGAGAACTCCGAGAAACTGCATTTTATCGTTCGCTCTGACAGAATCCTAGTTGCACTAGCATAGTCGGATTCCTGCTGGATTTCATCTACCTTCGTGACTATTGGAGTGTATTCTTTCTGTGCAGACGGTAATTTAATCATTAGCTTCGAGTGATCAGTGGTCGAGTTATTTCAATTGATTTCAATGGATTGTGGTGTAAATTTAACCTTATTAAATAAACCCATTTTCAAAGTTCTAGTGCAAACTAATGTTACAGCTAAAAGTATTTCCTAATACAATTGACGCGTAAATTTATTTTGCAGACGTTAAAGAGAATTATAACTTTAATACAGTTTAGTTCTGTATAGATAGATGTGCTTTTAATTGTTTTAACTCACGGGAAGTTTTCCTGATTGGTTAATTGACGACGCTAATAAGTAAATAGGCTAACTGTAATTTATCGCGTCAGATTATAATATGATTTGTAATGCATTTCTTGTTTTGATTATCTTTCATTCAGAACGATCATTCAACCTGCATCCCAGCAATTATTAATTATATACAGAGTTCTGCCAAACTCAAGTCGATAACTCCAGTAACATATGAACTTTTTAAAGCTAAACTTGTGGCGACCTGTAATGGGCCCCGCTCCTCTGAACGTAACTGAGAAAAAAGCCATTCAAGAAACACTTTAAAAATACTAGTTCATATAGAGTCCTTAAAGAAAACTGGAAGCAGAACATATTTTATTCACTGCCCCTATTTGTGAAGAAAAAGCATCGATCTACCTGAACACTGTCTGTCACGTATATTCAGTGGATTTTACCCTCCTTCCCCCCCCCCCCCCCCCCCCCCCGAAGAAGAACTTACCTCAGTGTTTTTCTTAACTTGTGACATTACGGAAAAAGGAAGTTATCTCCACCAGCTGTGCCAATTTTAGGAACCACACCATACCTCACGCCTAGCCAAGTGCCTGTGACATTCTTTAGGAACTTTATCTAATAAATAAACAGTACCGTTAAACTTCAACGTCCAGCGATTTCGGGACACTTTGTTAACTTCAACAAACCCCAAATCTGGGGCTGTACACGGAAAAAAATACTTTTACCTAAGCCAAGGTTTAGTGCTGTTTTTTGATGTATTTCCTATGAAGTGCCAGAATTCACCTTTCGGTAAGTCTGCGTGTGTGTTTGTGGGGATGGCCAGCCCTAGTGTGTTTTTTTGAATGAAAGGAGATTTATCTTTTCTTTACCCTTTTAATTAGTTCGACCTTGTACTAAGGTGCATTATATTCCTTGTACGGGATCTCTCCTAGCGGGATCGGGTAACTGTGTTCCTTCCCCCTCCCGTAAAATTTGTTGATTTCAAGGGAGACAATTGAGAACCCTAGCTTTTCCTCTACACCCCCCCCCTTTTTCTGTAACCCCTTGCCTCAGAGTAATAAATTTGCCAGTGGGTTAAATTGCCTATCTCTGATCACCCCCCCCCCCCCTTGTCTTTGGGACCGGGTTTTGTCTGTTAGTAAATATAAACGGGAAACGGTGGATGGGATATTTCTCCTCAAAAACCCCTCTTCCCTTGTTATATTTGTATTTTGTAACCTTTGATTTTTGACTGTAAATGTACAATTATGTGTGAGTCCTTTATGATAATAAAGGTATTAATCATTAATTGTGTTGGTTGTCGGTTGGCCTAAAACTCCAAACATTTCCATCTGTGTAGGCTGTATTCATGTACGTTGAGCGACTGGAACTGACAAACAATTGTTTGTGCAGAAGAGAGATAGGAGTAGTCTGTGAGAAAACAGATATTGTCGTAATAAGAGACTGTCCTTGCTCCTTCCCAGCGCTTGTGAATCTACTACCTCATTCTCCTAAATCCTTATTCTCACAGAGCCTTCAATATCACTTTACACTCTAAAGGGACCAATATTCATCAGCACCCTCTCAGATAAAAATTACGACAATATATGGTTAGCTCGTTCGAGATTCTGAACTTAGTTAAAATAGAGTGTGGTTGATTGTCTTTGTGAAGTAGGGTATAATCTTTAAAAGTATTACTTCCCCTAGACCAAGCCGTTCAGTATTTTGGGCCAACCACACAATAATTAAGACAGGTTTGTTTTTCCACAGGAACAGGCAGTTAGTGATAATAAAAGATTGTCACATTTGTATTCTCTGGCAGAGGGAATTGAAAATTTTGGTTACATAATTGCTGGGACTGCGTGATTGTTTTACAATCACTAAAGGTTATGAAGCGTTTGAGTTGAGCTAAGCTAAAGACGGATTGTTCTGATTTTTTAAAATTAAGTTAACTACGTCTCATCTCAAAAATTGTCTTCAGGGACGGAGTTTGTTGTTAGAGAATTAACATTTTCTGGGAAATTTTTTTTTTCCTTTTAAATTGTTTAATATAAATTTTTCTCTACTGTTAGTAATAGTAGATTTTTTCTAGTGTAACTTACCATTTAAGTGGCATAGTTGCTTGCGTTACGAGTCTTAAGTGACAATAATAGCGGCGATAAGTTAACACACGAGGTCATTCAGTAAATTTTTTACTTTGTTTTTCTCGTAGCGGCTTTGAGTTTTTCCCCTTCTTGTTCCATCTTACTATTCTCTAGTCTTAGAAGCATCCAGTTCTTTGACAATGGCTGAGAGAATTAGGATAAGATCCATTTTGAGACAGGAAGCGAAAGACTCAGGATTAGACACAGAAGCCGCGAATCTGTTTATCACCCAGGAACTGCAAATATATGACGCGGAGCAACAAAGAGCAGAAGCAGAGAGGAAGGAAGAGAAACAAAGGGCAGAAGCTGAGAGGAAGGAAGAAAAAGAGAGAGAAGAGAGGGCAGAAGCTAGGAAGAAGGAAGCGGACGATCGTCAATTGGAACAGAAGAAAATTGAGGCAGAAATGGAAGCCCGCAGAGAGAGAGAAAGAGAGAGGGAAAGACAACATGAATTAGCGCTCAAGGCTTTAGAGAGTCGGAGTGCCTCTACTTCAAATAATGGAGAGCCGTCTTCGCCCCAGTCTCAAACAATGGATCTCTCCAGCACTCAGTCTGCCCAATTAACTGCGATGTCTTTTGCTTTAGAGTCTTTTCCTAGCCCTAACGAAAAAATTGACAGCTACCTAGAAAAATTCGAAAGGCTCGCAAATCTGTATGGGTTAGAGAGTTCCCGCTGGGCACTAAAACTCTCAACGTCACTAAAAGCGAATGCTTATGACGTATACACAAAGCTGGGACCGAACCAACATGATTACGACATGCTTAAGAAGGCCTTGCTAGAGCGGTTCGAAATGACCGCCCGAAAATTTCTGCAAATGTTCAGAAACAGCCGAAAAGAGAGCACGGAAACATTCCCACAATTCTCTTCACGTCTCACGGGCTATTTGACAAAGTGCATTGAATTATCTGACCTACCTCTTACATATGAGGGACTACTTGAACTTGTTCTTGTGGAACAGATAAAGGCAACTCTGTCAAACGAAACCCGTAGATTTTTGGCTGAACAGGGCGCAGTCAGGCTTGAGGACATACTCAATAAGGCCGAACGCTATACCAATGCAATGGCCGAACTTCCCAGCACTAAACGTAAACCCACAGATGAGCCATCTCGTAAACAAAATCTAGAGCAGTCATCCTATTCCTCTAATTCCTCTCAGAATTATAACCAACGAGAAAATAATACCCAGAGACCTCCCCAGGAAAAATCGAAATTCTACAAAACCCGATACCCCCCAACAACAATTCTGATCAACCCACCAAGCCTACGTGGCAGCGCGGCCACCAAGGTCAAGGAAAAGGAAAGACCCCTACACCAGGAACGTCTGATCAGGGCAAACAAACCGGTCCAAACCGCGTTGGATGTTTGCATACAGCCTCGAAAGGTAGAGTCAATGTCAGTGATTCTCAACCTGAGGGGGACCGACCCTCAACTGTAATTTTGAATGGTACCTCAACCACTTGTCTCTTTGACACTGGATTAAGTTTTAGTTGTATTGTTGCTAGACACCTAGTCAAACCAGGTCAGGAGACAGAGGAAACCGTCAAACTTAGTGGAGTGTTTAAGAGTGATGCGCCCAGGACGCTGCCTATCGCACTGGTAGAAATACACTCTGACTTTGTCAGAGGAGTTATAAAAGCGGCCATTATGGATGATCCTATCTACCCAGTTATCCTGGGATGTAGATATGTGTTTATTGGGAGACCAAAGGAGCCGATTGTGGCAGCGGTAACCACAAGAGGGCAAGCCAAGAAGGAGAGGGAGCCTGCGCCAAATTTGTTGCCGAACGAACTGAAGGAGGCGCAACAAAAGGACCCTACTCTGGAGCTCTGCTTTAAAAAACTGCCCATGGCTAAGGACCCCAGACACAACGGAGACATCTTTTCTAAGGATGGCGTATTGTATCGTAGAACGGGCAACCCGGACACGGGGAATAACCAGCTCCTAGTACCGACGCAGTACCGAAGCCAGATCTTAGAGATGGGGCACTCTCTTCCCTTTAGCGGACATATGGGACAAAACGCCACTATTCAGCGAATAAAAACCCACTATTGGTGGCCAGGAATGAACTCTGACATTATCAGGTATGTGAAATCCTGCGCCCAGTGCCAACGGGTAGCACCCAAGCACTTGACACCCCCAGTACCCATGGGGCAAATGCCAATAGTAGGGACTCCATTTGAACGGGTTGCTGTCGACATCATTGGACCCCTGGAAAGGACCAAAAGAAAGCACAGGTTCATCCTGACTTTAGTCGACACTTGCACAATGTGGGCCGAAGCTGTACCGCTAACATGCATAGATTCCAAGCATGTTGCAGAAGCCCTCGTGCAAATCTTTACACGGTTGGGATTCCCTCAACAAGTTTTGACGGACAATGGATCCCAATTCCGTAGCCTGTTAATGGAGGAGATCTTTAAGATCTTGAGGGCCAAACATATCCACACAAGTCCCTACCATCCGGCCGGAAATGGGCTCGTGGAACGTTTTAATGGCAGCCTCACCACCATGTTACGTAAGCTGGGTCAGGAGAAACCGGAAGACTGGGACCTATATATATCGGCTGCCTTATTCGCCTACCGAGAGGTTCCCCAAGCGTCTACGGGATTCCCGCCTGCTACACTTTTATTTGGCAGACCTATAAAGGGGCCATTAGAAGCCTTACTTCGGTCCCTGACAGACCAAAAGGCTGACGAGACAGTCGTCTCTGCAAGCAAGTATGTATCTGAGCTCAAGGAAAGGCTAAAGCTAGGATGGGATCTAGCTACAACCAACCTTACGAAAGCCCGCGCTAAACACGCTAAAAGATACAACAAAGCTGCAAAAGAGAGAGAGCTCCAACCAGGGGAGAAAGTTTTGTTGCTACTCCCAACCGGAAGCAATAAACTTCGCATCGGATGGCAGGGGCCGTTTACCGTCCTTAAAAAGATCTCACGTACCAATTACAAGATCTCCATCAAAGGAAAGGAGAAGGTCTTCCACATAAATCTGCTAAAGAAATATTTGGAAAGACCGGTGCCATCCTCCGAGCATCTCCTGGCTGTCGCCATAGCAACGGAAGACGAGGAAGATGATGATGGTTGCATGGAGTATCCACTGCAACCCACAGAATCCTTTAAAGATGTCAAGTTCGGCGACAATCTCTCACCAGAACAACAAACAGAAACCAGGGCTCTACTAAAACAGTACAGTGCAGTCTTAACGGATGTACCTGGTCGAACAAATCTCATTGAATTTGATATGAAATTAACAAACGAGACCCCTGTTCAAACCAGAGTTTACCCCATCCCGTACGCTAAAGCGGATGCACTTCGCGGAGAAATAGACAAGCTGCGTCAGGCAGGAATTATCAGTGAGTCTACATCTCCTTACAGCTCGAGTGTAGTGCTGTTGCAGAAGCCCAATAAGGAAGTTCGGCTGTGCATTGATTACAGGTTGCTAAACGCTGTAACGGAATTCCAGCCCGAACCTCTCCAAACTGTTTCTGAGTTGTTCACCAAGCTCAGCAAAGCAAAGATCTTCTCCAAGATTGACCTCAGTAAAGGTTATTATCAAATACCAGTCAAGGAGGAAATTAAACCTTTGTTAGCTTTCAGCACTAGCGAAGGACATTACACATTTAATGTGATGCCGTTCGGTTTGCATAACGCACCAGGAGTGTTCACCAGGATGATGAGGAAGCTTCTAGAGCCTTTGCAAAGTCCCCATATCCATAATTTCATGGATGACATATTAATTGCATCGGAAACCTATGAAGAACATATTGCTACGGTTGCTATGCTCCTCAGGAGACTACAGGAAACGGGTCTCACAGCCAGACCTAGCAAATGTCTCATCGGGTTTGAACAGTTAGACTTCCTGGGGCATACTATTTCTCACGGATGCAGTTGGCCTATTAAGAAGAACGTGGAGAAAATTGTGGCAGCAAAAAGACCCCGAACGAAGAAAGACGTACGTTCCTTCATATCGCTATGTGCATACTATCAGAAGTACATCCAGAACTTCAACGGACTGACGGCACCTCTGACTGACCTCACAAAGAAAGGTTGTCCTGATAAGGTCATATGGGATCAAAAGTGCGAACACGCGTATAGCACTTTGAAAGGACAGTTGTCGGCATACCCCATCCTAAGGTTACCTGACCTTAAGAAACCTTTCATACTGAGAGTTGATGCGTCAGGTCAGGGCATCGGGTCAACATTGCTGCAAGCCGATGACAGTGACCTGAACATGCTATTTCCAGTTGCCTATGGCAGTCGGAAACTGAATAAAGCGGAACGCAACTACAGTGTCGTTGAAAGAGAATGTCTCGCTCTGATTCATGGCATCAGACGCCATCATGAGTTTCTGTATGGTACTTCTTTCACGGTGCAAACAGACCATGCTCCACTAGCTTTCCTGGGTGCCAAGAAGGAATTCAACGCAAGGATAATGCGTTGGGCCTTGCTATTGAGTGTTTATTCCTTCAAAGTGGAATATATTCCAGGAAAACAGAATGTCGGAGCTGACTTCTTGAGTAGAAACTGGACCACGGAGGAAGAGGAGAAAATCGACGATGCCAATCATCCAAAAGCTACCGATCAGGGCAGCTTCATTGTCATAAATGAAACATGAAAACGAGTTTCCATGTCTCAAAAGTGGGGACGATTGTGACGTACGTCTAAGTATGACAAATGAATTTCCCTGACTCGATGGATGATAACAGAATATTGGCCTCTCATAACTTTAGAACCCCTGATCATCTGTTGTAACTTTTACCGGCATGCAGCATTTCCACGAGAACCTTACACGCTGGATCATTAATATGTAGCCTGCTATCTTATGTGAACGTTTGAGATCGCATGGCCTTTGATGGGAGGTTAAATCCCGCCCACAACCATTTCTGAGAACGATTTATAGCAATCTTTTCCTTAACGCCGGCCCAAAAGAGGACGGGCCACAGACTCACTCCTGTTTCTAGAGCAATAAACAGCAGATCATTTTCTTACCTGGCTGTCACCCCGCCTGGTGGGAGTTGCCAAAGCTCTCAGAACAGCGGTACCATCAAAGACAGACAGATCTCAGAATTCAATCGCAGCGGCACACGATCTAAAGAATCAGGGACTTGCAGCTCACAGAGTTAGCTTCTCGGGAAATTTTCGCACTCTCATGCTAGAAGCCTGAGACGGAAGAAAATCGGTAGACCGGGGAAAACGAAGGAATCGCAACGGTTAACACATCGGCGAGGTACCCCGGATTTTGCTCAAGTTCAAGAAAGGTGCGAAAATTTAACACGCCCTATTCAAGTTACATTCGAGAAGTATAAATAGAGAACTCCGAGAAACTGCATTTTATCGTTCGCTCTGACAGAATCCTAGTTGCACTAGCATAGTCGGATTCCTGCTGGATTTCATCTACCTTCGTGACTATTGGAGTGTATTCTTTCTGTGCAGACGGTAATTTATACATTAGCTTCGAGTGATCAGTGGTCGAGTTATTTCAATTGATTTCAATGGATTGTGGTGTAAATTTAACCTTATTAAATAAACCCATTTTCAAAGTTCTAGTGCAAACTAATGTTACAGCTAAAAGTATTTCCTAATACAATTGACGCGTAAATTTATTTTGCAGACGTTAAAGAGAATTATAACTTTAATACAGTTTAGTTCTGTATAGATAGATGTGCTTTTAATTGTTTTAACTCACGGGAAGTTTTCCTGATTTGTTAATTGACGACGCTAATAAGTAAATAGGCTAACTGTAATTTATCGCGTCAGATTATAATATGATTTGTAATGCATTTCTTGTTTTGATTATCTTTCATTCAGAACGATCATTCAACCTGCATCCCAGCAATTATTAATTATATACAGAGTTCTGCCAAACTCAATTCGATAACTCCAGTAACATATGAACTTTTTAAAGCTAAACTTGTGGCGACCTGTAATGGGCCCCGCTCCTCTGAACGTAACTGAGAAAAAAGCCATTCAAGAAACACTTTAAAAATACTAGTTCATATAGAGTCCTTAAAGAAAACTGGAAGCAGAACATATTTTATTCACTGCCCCTATTTGTGAAGAAAAAGTCTGTCACGTATATTCAGTGGATTTTACCCTCCCCCCCCCCCCCCCCCCCCCCCCCCCCCCGAAGAAGAACTTACCTCAGTGTTTTTCTTAACTTGTGACATTACGGAAAAAGGAAGTTATCTCCACCAGCTGTGCCAATTTTAGGAACCACACCATACCTCACGCCTAGCCAAGTGCCTGTGACATTCTTTAGGAACTTTATCTAATAAATAAACAGTACCGTTAAACTTCAACGTCCAGCGATTTCGGGACACTTTGTTAACTTCAACAAACCCCAAATCTGGGGCTGTACACGGAAAAAAATACTTTTACCTAAGCCAAGGTTTAGTGCTGTTTTTTGATGTATTTCCTATGAAGTGCCAGAATTCACCTTTCGGTAAGTCTGCGTGTGTGTTTGTGGGGATGGCCAGCCCTAGTGTGTTTTTTGAATGAAAGGAGATTTATCTTTTCTTTACCCTTTTAATTAGTTCGACCTTGTACTAAGGTGCATTATATTCCTTGTACGGGATCTCTCCTAGCGGGATCGGGTAACTGTGTTCCTTCCCCCTCCCGTAAAATTTGTTGATTTCAAGGGAGACAATTGAGAACCCTAGCTTTTCCTCTACACCCCCCCCCCCTTTTTCTGTAACCCCTTGCCTCAGAGTAATAAATTTGCCAGTGGGTTAAATTGCCTATCTCTGATCACCCCCCCCCCCCTCTTGTCTTTGGGACCGGGTTTTGTCTGTTAGTAAATATAAACAGGAAACGGTGGATGGGATATTTCTCCTCAAAAACCCCTCTTCCCTTGTTATATTTGTATTTTGTAACCTTTGATTTTTGTCTGTAAATGTACAATTATGTGTGAGTCCTTTATGATAATAAAGGTATTAATCATTAATTGTGTTGGTTGTCGGTTGGCCTAAAACTCCAAACATTTCCATCTGTGTAGGCTGTATTCATGTACGTTGAGCGACTGGAACTGACAAACAATTGTTTGTGCAGAAGAGAGATAGGAGTAGTCTGTGAGAAAACAGATATTGTCGTAATAAGAGACTGTCCTTGCTCCTTCCCAGCGCTTGTGAATCTACTACCTCATTCTCCTAAATCCTTATTCTCACAGAGCCTTCAATATCACTTTACACTCTAAAGGGACCAATATTCATCAGCACCCTCTCAGATAAAAATTACGACAACCAGCACACTCCTATATGGCAGCGAGACCTGGACAACCTATGCTAAGCAAGAAAGAAGGCTCAATACCTTCCATTTGCGGTGTCTACGCCGCATCCTCGGCATCTCGTGGAAAGATAAAGTGACAAATGTCGAGGTGTTGTCACGTGCTGGCCTTCAAAGTATGTATACGCTGCTTAGACAGCGCAGACTTCGCTGGCTTGGCCATGTTCGCCGCATGGAAGATGGTCGCATCCCAAAAGATATCTTCTACGAACAATTAGCAGATGGCAAGAGAACAGTTGGGCGACCACAGCTGAGGTTCAAAGATGTGTGCAAGAGAGATATGAGGGCACTGGACATGGATCCAGCAACATGGGAGGATGAAGCTGCCGATCGCACTAAGTGGCGATGCTATTTGCGGCACCACCTCAGATTGGGCGAAGAGAGGCTCACACAACAAGCAGAGGTGAGGAGAAAACGTCGAAAATAAGAAGCTGAGGGCTGCCACCTGAGGGGCGCATTCCCATAGTCAGTTATGACTGAAGGGGCTATTATTATTATTATTTTTATAGAGCACTGTATCACCGGAGGGATATATGCCTCTGTCTTTTTTGTTGTTGTATGGAGTATCAGTCTCTCGGGTCTTGTCGATCCTTCAACCGTTACAATCATCAGATTGGTATCTTTCTTCGCCCAGGTTTTTAGCCTTTCGACCTGCGTGATTTTTAGATCCGCGTTTTCCGCCTGAAGGCGTGTGTGGACCTCGCTTGCGGGACATCTGGTATCCACCCCTCTTATGACTAGCTTCTTTGTTGACTTGTATTTTTCCACCACCACTTTTATTTGGTGGGGCAACTGGATTTCTTTTGGGCCGGCTTCCAGTTCGATCATCAGCGAGGTTGTTTTGTCTGTGTTGTTGAGCGATAGTAGGACTCCCTTTTCGTGCCTCCCTACTTTGGCGATACCTCTCCTTCCAGTTATCACCTCGAGGATGTTGATCACTTTGTTGTCGAGTAGGGCCCTGAGTGAGGCCTCACTTCCTGACGTCTGGGTGATCTTTACGATCCTCTCCTATATCGTTTCTGTGTTGTTTGTCTTTTCAGTGGTTGGCCTTTGTTCCCTTCTACAGGCTTGGTTCGAATGTTGTTCCTGTTCTTTGTTATAAGGTGTCATATCTTGCATCTGAGCTCTTGAGTTGTCAGCTGTTGTTTCTTCATGACCAGGAATGGTAGCTTGCTTCTCAGTGGTTTCGATGTCCAGCACGCCTGGGGCTACTTCTACTATCGCTTCTTGAAGAGCGAGCCTAAGGGACTCGTCTCCATCTTCAATTCTTCGAAGTGCATCTATAATGGTCTCTGCGATATCTTCCTCTTGTACCTGTCTGTGCTGAGGAGCTGTCTCTATCACTTCTTTCATAGTGCTTGCAGGTGCGGCCGTCATCTCGGCATAGTGTGGTGGGGTTATCGGTTTTTGGTGCAGCTTCTCTGTGGTAGACAGGTTTTCTTTTGACGATTCCAGTACGTGTGGTGGTGGCCTCATGGTTCTCAGCTTCTGTCTTCTTTTCTCTCTCTTTTCCAGCGTCTGTTCTACCCCCTGTATCAATCTCTTCAACTTCTCACGTTCGGGGTCTTCGTCATCTAGGCCGTGGACGTTTGCAGCTGCCTTTTTCTCTCTTCTTTCCATCCATCCCTTCATCTTCTCCAGCTGTTGTTGCAATCTCATCGTTTCTTCATCTTCTGCATCTTCATCATCTTGGCCAGGGACGCCTGCATCTGCCCTCTCCTCTGTCTTGCAAGGAGTCGGGCCCCTCAGCCTCTCAGTGGTGTCGACACACGTCGCAGCTAACTCCGTCCTCGTGTCTAGAGTTGGAGGAGGACCGGTCTCAGCACGAGTACTTGGGGCAGTCTTGCTCTCTGGCTGTCTTTCTTTGTTGCTTGTGGCTTTGTTTTTCCCCTGGCTGTTCTGCGCTGGTGGGCTGGTGTAGACCTTCCTCTTTTTCGCGTGTGGTTTATTTCTGGTCATTTTGACGAAAATGCGATCTTATCTCGACTAGTGGCGTCCTGAGAAGGACGTTGGTGTCTTGTCTCGTTGAAAACGTGTCTACCTTGGTGAATTTGAAATCATTTCCGACCGCCCTTATATATGGAGCTTCCGGACGCACAGGAAACAGGGCTCGCAACTCCAGCAAACTTCCCAAAATAGTTGTAACTCCGAGGTGTTTGTGCTAGAGGTGTTTCAAACCTTGGTCTCGTGCATTGCACCTTTCCCAGTTCAAGCCTTTAGAGTTATAGATCTCCATTCTCCGTGAGTTGACCCTTATATCGATATGTTGTCTTCCTATGTCGGCCGTGTTAACGATTTTATCTTGAATTATAAATAGGAAAAACACAGAATTTCTCAATGCACGGACACTTATTCTTGCAAAAAATCTTCACAACTACTTACTCCCTTCTGATTTCCTTGTACCTAAGCATAAATGAAGATATTCCCGTCAAAAGGAGACCATTTTCATCCTTGTCTGTCATTCCGTTCTCCTTCCCGATCTCTAATTCTAACCATGTTTCGGAAGATTTATTCTTCCTTACATAATCGCCGAAGTTGTTCTATCTGTCCGTGGGAAACCCCTTTTCTGTTTGGCTGCCCTAGATACACACAGGAAAATACCCCTGCATTCTTTGTAGGCTAGTACACTTGTGTCCCACTTTCCGGTCTTCATAGATTTAACTAGGCAATTGCGTAACATGCGACAGGAACCAAGTGAAGGTAGAAGTGGACTGATGTTTTGCGAGACGCCATCATAATAGGGTCTTATAGACAGACGCAGGACCAGCTTGGCCGTTACTCCTTTGACGTTCTGGCCACGTGCGGCGCCTGAACTTTGACCACAGATGAGTAACAGCAGTGTACCTATCAGGAGGAGGATTAGAATCACCATTGGCAGCTAAGTTAGCCTATATGCTGCCACTTGAACTTCTTATAAAAGCCATCACCCGAGTGATGAAAACTTTATTATTTAATTAACTATTATTCCTTTCTTTTAAACTGTTAAACTTAAAGTGATTATTAAATTTCGTTATTTGTAATTATACCAATTTAACTTCGATTCAATCATTTTAAATGTACTACGTGTTTGTCTTAGTCAAAGCTACTAAACACTCTAAACAGAGCTGTATTATAATAATAATAATTCCACTGATTAACTTAGTGGTAGGGGCTTAACGAGTTAGAATAAACCATTGCTTAAATTCTTCATAAAAGGTGTCGGCAGATTACAGAATTAACGTGCTCAGCAACAGCCAGTATTGTTTTCGCTTATCTGAATATCTTGTGAAGACTCCCATGTGATAGAAGCTTTACTACTCTTCTATCTACATCTCTGCCAAAAGAAATCTTGCGTAAAGATAGACTCCATTGAAGCCTATAATACATACTCTTGAGTTTTAGCCACTGTTGGACCACTACTGCAAAGCAGGGGAGGCAATACCGTCACACACATATAGATGTAAAAGACTTTCGCATTCAAGTAACCGCAACCTCGATCTAACAGCAAATGACAGTATTTTATCACTTAATTTAACGTTAGATAGAAAGCTGGATGACAATGAATGGTTTACACATTTCATTTCGTGCACTATTCTTCCTACATATATACGTACATACATACCCATACAAATCATTAAGCGTGCACTAAAGACACACGAATGATATCTTACCAGCCTTGACTAAGGTCACAAGAGCAAATAGAAATAAAACGAACATCTTTACACTTAACATTTTACTTCCTCGACAACAATATTGCGAAATGGTTTTGCGTTGCCCCAGCGAATGTCTTAAATACGGCAATTCTTAAACGAGGAAGAAATAACGTCGTGTTTATGTCGCGCAAACAGCCACGATACATCATGGCCTAAAAACCCAACCCCTGTAGACCCAAGTAGAACAGTCCCAACTAAAATGGTTTGGCCATGTCTGCAGAATGGGAGAAGATCGGCTATCACGACAAGCGGGGGAAACTAAGAGACAGGGATCCAGGTCGACCCAGAGTCCGCTGGGAGGACAACATTAGACAACCTCTGAAGGACTGAGGACTAGAATGGAACAAAGCCAGGAAGAAGACAACTGATAGCATAGTATGGCGCTCTCTCTTCCAAACATCTACACCTCACGGCAGAAGAGGAACGACTAAGTAGTAATAGTTGTTATCTCTTTTCAACTGGGCTGGTAGTCAACTTCCGTTCTTTCGTTATCTCATTGGGTTGGAAGTCAAACCTCGATCTCTCCAAGGTCACTCTGAGATAGGAGTCATTTTAAATTCTCCCTGGAGTTTCTCTGGGTCAACTCTTCTAATGGGTTCCAGTATTTCATTTTGCTCGTGTTTATTATTGTCTCAAGCCCGTTATTCTGCTCACAGTGTAAGACTGAAGAAAATGGAAGGCCAGTATCTATGTATGTTTGACATGGTTAAAACGGGGCACAACTGGGTCTGAACCCTGCCCCTTGTATACCGTCCTCTGTTATCAATCTCAAGTGGGGAACATCCATTAGAGAAGTTGTGTTTACTGTTCCAGGTTGCCACTTGGACTGTTCAGTATTTTGGTGCTGTGACAGTTGAAAAGATAACTTGTAACTTTTTTTTTTACAGAATGGTCTCGATTTGACTTTCTTCGATGATGCTTCTGCACGAAATGGGTTTAACTGCATATTGAATCAGGGCGTACAGTTTCTTCTTACACAGTTTTTCTACAGGGCTCAGTTCGGATCCTTGTCTGGCAGTGTTGAGAAATTCCAGAAGTGTTTCATATGACCTACATTATTCAGCAAGTGTTTTTATTTTTTTTATTATACGTTTCATTATCTTTACTTCAGATTCAACCAAACCATTAGCTTTATTATGTTCTTTGTTGATTTAACTTGTTTTTGTTCAGTAAACCCTCGGAATTGTGTCTATATAACTGCATGTCACAGTCAAACTCGATTACTTTGGGGATTCCGTAACGATAAAATGCAATTTCAGTTTCCTGATTACATTATAAGTTGTCATTGTTGCCAAGAATGTAAAGTTACAGAAGTAGCCGATCACAATGAGAACAAGTCACCATCGTCTCTAAAAAAAATGTCAATGCCAACTTCTTCTCAACGTGACATCTCCCTTGTTTGTTTCTTCAAATATTCATTGCGGTTTCTTGCTTTCCTTTCTTGACATTCAGGACATTGCCTTTTGTCAGATTTTAGTTGTCCTACCAGGCTAAACAGTAATCTCCTGACACCATGCATCATGCTGTAATATGCAAAATATGCAGCATGTAGCTTTTCTTCTATTTCAGATCTCAGGGTTTTTGGAATAAGAATGAGCTCTTCCCTGTTCTGTTGTACGTCTGATGCAAATATCGGTGTAAATCGAAAGCTGGCAGATCAGATTTATTTTCAGGTCATCTATTCTGACATGAATAACATTATTAATACAGGCTCTGGTCAGAGACATGTTTCTCGTACCCGCTGGAGCATTAAGTTATACCGATTGATTTACATCATCAAATTTTGTATCTTGCGATGAGTTTCGCTGAGTGGTTTCTTAATTGTGGCTGCTAAAGGCTTGTGGGGATGTAGGATAAAGAGAGAGGGATAGTACCTCAAGGTGAGAGACAGCCATGTCCTTTTTAGGATAGTCAGGATCCTATTTGATTCTCCTCTCTTTATCTAGCTCATGTATGGCTCCTCGAATACCGCTTGTGTACGGCGGTGGCCACATCCCGGGCAACAGTCTTGGCTGACTGGCTAAACTACATGGGTGGAGTAGGAGCAATCTTACTCAAGGGAATGTCCATCCCTAGTACACAAAGACTGAGACGGTGAGTGAGGCGGAGGAATCTGAGAAGATCAACGGCTCGCAAAGCGAAACAGCAAAGTGTGTGGCGCACTAGAGGCATGTCGGACATAGAAAAAGACAATGGCTAGCCACCGTGGAAGAGATTGGGGCCTTACCACGTACTTCCTACAGAACGTAATAGGATCACAACAACAAGATAAGAACCGATATGTATAGAACTCTCTGTCCCCTGGGGAAGAATCTACTGTACAAATTAACAGGGAAGAGGCAACTCCTCTAATGAGTAAGGAAGTACATAATGACGAGTGTTCCATAAATTCTGTTGAAAGGGAGCATTCTGAGAAAGACCACCTAAAAACTAGTAGGAGAAGCCTAAAAATAGGAACATGGAATGTTAGAGCTCTAAACCGAGAAGGAAAGCTTGACAATCTTATATTAGAGGCAACAGACATGAAACTCGATATACTGGGAGTTGCAGAGGCAAGACTTTTGGATACAGGCTACATAACAAGAGACCAGTACACGCTTATACACTCAGGAGGAGAAAAACATGAAAGAGGAGTAGGAATGTTGATAAAGAAGGAGTTAGAAAAATACGTATGTGGATACTGGACACACAATGACAGAATGATGTTACTAAAGATGAGAGCAAAGCCATTCGACATATCAATCTTACAAACTTATGCACCAACTAAAGATCACAGCGAGGAAGAAATAGAAGAATACTATGAAGAGCTACAACAAACACTTAAACCAGTCAAATCTACATATGTGTTGATAGTAATGGGTGATATGAATGCAAAAGTAGGAAAAGGAAAATACAAGAAAATAGTAGGACAGTATGGATTAGGGACAAGAAATGATAGAGGAGACAGACTTATCCAGTTCTGTGAAGAAAACCAGCTGGTCATATGTAACACCTTTTTTGAACACCACTGTCACGTGACCGATAATCTATTTTACCATCTTGTCCATAATTTGATTACTTTTTAAATGTCCTGGTTTTCCTCGTCATTCTGTATTTTCTTTTTCTTTCATTTTCTACCTTCGTGGCCAAACTTTTTCACCTTCTCAAACCCCACCCGAGGTTTGGTTACGTTCCGGCCTGTAGCGGTCAGCGAACGATAATATTATCTAAGCCGCACCTGGTCTGACCAGGGGAATATCTCTTACGTTTAAAGCCTTTGATCACGAGCGAAAAGGGTCCCTGTGTTTGGCTTCCAGAACGCTGCTTCGGATCATAATATTATGCATCCTGGAAACAGGGGGAGACAAACCCGCGGTCAGTCTTTGAGTTTTTGCCCTTAGACAAGATAGAGCATAATGTTATGCATTTCTCTACCTGGGGAACTTTCGCACGATTTCTTTTGTCTTACTCTAGATTACGTCTTTCGCCGAACTTCTGTAGAAATATGCAGGCCAGGTGTCCGGGGGGAGCGTCCTTTGTGATCTATAAGAGTAGACTGGTTTTAATAGACAAAGACATTCGTAAATTTTCCTGGCCCGTAGATGACCATCATGAGATAAGGCAAACTTTAACACAGTACTAGAATGTGTTTGCCTATGTTCTAGTCATTTTCGGGGTGAGTTGACATATCTTATAATTATTATATTAGATTCATGTTAGTTTTTATATATATCTGTTAGGGAAGTGAATTTATTTCTGAGGACTTCTCCTAGTAATTTATTTAGTGATAAGGTAGCGCTGTCTACGGCCTATTAAGTGGTGCTTAAACTGTTACGGTTTATCATGGGTTAAATGTTAAACTTACAATAACAGATATTAGGCGTAGAATCAGTCCACGAATGCTTACCATTGGGTTAAGAGTCAGCAAAATTAACTGTCATTTCTGTAAGATAATGTCAGGTGTGGATTGTTCACTAAAAAAACTGAATAGTGAGATGCAGGTAATAACTCTGGATTATAGGAGATAGTCGCTTATTCCTTTTTGATAGATATTTCTAGTGGCAAGGGAGGATCATTTTATGCTTACTTGTGTGGCTAGGCACTAGTCTATAACTTTCACTGAAAGCAGTCACCAGGCATAGATATAATTATATCTTATGATCTAGCCACAACTGTATTATTATAGCAAGAACATTGCATTTTCTTTGTACTCATTTTGTGGAATGCTAATATATTTTCCAAAGGGGACATACGATTTATTTGTGTAATGTCAAATGCTGTAATCTGTTTATGTAAATTCATTTAATGTTGTAAGATGAATAAGCATATTCTTTTAACTGTAACTACAGGTTAGGTTTCCTGTATGTTGAGATTGGGAGAAGAGGAGGAGATTTTGCTGTCAGAACATTTAATGACAGTTACATGGGTGTACAAAAGATATTAAGACTATGCGGGCGCGTGTTGATAATTGATATTTTAAAAGGAACAGGAGACATGGTTAAAGACAGCCCTAAACTATCATAGCAATAACTACAATAAATTTAATCCCATAGTGGAGCGAAACTTTCTGTATAAAGTTAGTGTGATTTATTATTTGCTTGAAGTAAAAGGGTGTCTCTTTTTGGGTCTCAGTTTCAGGGAGACCGAATCGCTAGAGCAGATTCCAGTCAGGCGAAGAACGAAATATTCTCTTCGATCTAGAGGGTTTCTGAATACCGCTAGCGTCACGAATCGTCAACCCCGTTCCTGAATCAAAACCCCTTTTGTCAACGCCAAGTTAAGCTCACGCAGTACAACGGAGCCAACGCTAAATCTGGAATCACCAAATGCAGTAGTAGTTCTCTACTCGCCTATTGGATTACCAGCCAGAGCATTGCGGCTTCCAGAATATCAAAACCGCCCAGCATGCCTATAGCAGAATTCCATATCACCCACCTTTTTGTGCCTAAACGGGGCACTCAGCAAACCACAGCCAAACCAGTTTAAACAGGATTTACAGCCAAGCAGAGCCTAGCGCCGGATAAGCGCGCCTGGGACTCTTTGTCCTCAAGTGACTTCTTCTGGTGTATTTTCTGGATACTTAAAACCTCGCACGTATGAGCAGCCATCTATGGACAGAGTTCCAGCCCCACTCGCGCCAGTAGGAGGGAGTCACCAACGATAGCGCCTATACAGTGATTTTATTCAGGTTAATTCCATCACCGATGGCGGATATATACGAAAAAACCACTTACTGGAGTTATTCCATTGGTCCCCGAAAGCGGACAGGCTGTCGCTAAGTTCATTCAGTTGGTCAGCAGGAAATAAACAGCGTCCCCCAGCCCACCTTGCGTCAGTAGGGGAGAGTCACCAACGTTTAGTACCAACAAGGACAGTTTTGTAGGCTTAGTCACTCACGAAGGATCTACATATGAGACACTGTCTGAACTATTTCATCTGGTCCCCGAAAGCGGAAGGACTGACACGCAGTTTATTCATTTTGGTAAACAGGAGGTAAATAGAGTCTTCCAGCCCAACTCGCGCCAGTAGGGGGGTGTCACCAACGATCGCGCCTATACAGTGATTTTATTCAGGTTAATTCCATCACCAATGGAGGATATATACGAAAAAACCACTTACTGGAGCTATTTCATCTGGTCCCCGAAAACGGAAGGACTGCCACTCGATTATTTATCTCTCTGTGTTCTACAGGTTCATGTCGGTGGTCTGTGTGTGTGTTTGTTGGTGTAATTTGCGTATTTGATGACTATTGATGATTTGATGACTATATATGATTATTGATGACTATTGATGATTATTTGATTATTGATGTAATTTTATGTTGTGGTGATGATATGCATTATTTTCATGTTTTTCTTCATTTAATAAAGTTTACACCTTTATTAATACGCTGTTCCCGACCCTTTCATCCATAATTAACTTGTTTAGCTCTTTACTGTAATCTCTATGTTTGATAAGAGAACAGAGAGAGAGCAGGAGGTGCTTAGACAGACATAAGTGAGTTGAGGCTTGGAGAGAGAGATCATTTTGATAAATCTTCTTCCAGGTTGTCTCAAGTCCATCTCCTATTTACACCTTTCTGTGTGTGTAATCTATAACTCTGTCAGTCCACTATCCCTTGTCGATTTCGCTACTGTTGTCCAACTCGACAAATACTCTACACTTTACTCAACCACGACAACCACTCAAGGAAATTATACACATGGAAAAGCCCAGGAGATGTAACACGAAATCAAATCGACTATATCATGATAAAACATAGATTTAAGAACAGTGTCACAAGTGCAAAGACACATCCTGGCGCTGACATAAATTCAGATCACAATCCAGTCGTCATCAAAGTAAATATAAAGCTGAAAAGAGCAGGAAACAGAAGACAGGAGGAACCCCAGATAGAAATATCAGCGCTGAAACAACCAGATATAAAACAGAAATATTTAATCGATGTCAAAAATAAATATCAACATTTATTGACAGAAAGCATGGAGCAGTATAGAAGAAAAAACCCAGAAGAAAAAGCAACCGCAAAATGGGAATGCTTAAAAACAAGCATACAATCAGAAAGCAAATTTACCTAAAAAGGAGTCTAAGAAAAATCAAATTTGGATGACAGATGACATCTTGAATAAAATGGCAGAAAGAAAGAAAGCAAAAAACACTCCAGAATATAAAACAATAGACAATGACATACGTACTATGTGTAGAGAAGCAAAAGAACGGTGGATAGAAACAAAATGCAAGGAAATAGAAGACTTGGAAGCAAAGCACATGACAAGAGATATGCATGAAGAAATAAAGAAATTATCAAATCGGTCGCGGTTTGCACAAGGAGGAAGCTGTATCAAGAACAAAAATGGTGTAATATTACTTGATGAGAAAGACATATGAAACAGATGGGCAGAATACGTAAAAGAACTATTCGAGGACAACAGAGGTAAAAAACCATCACCAGATTCTAATGAAGGCCCAAACATTCTCAGATCAGAAGTAGAGAATGCCATTCATATGATACAAAAAGGAAAATCAGCAGGCATGGATAACATAAAAATTGAAATGATAGAAGCTCTGGAGAGCTTTGGTATAGATCATCATCTCAGCCCGTAACCCGTCATGGGTCGTAGGGGTGCCATGGTGGAAGCATCAGCAGACAGGGTCCTCCACTGCTCTCTATCCTCAGCAATGCGTACAAGTGTGGAAAAACCGTGTCCTGCCCATTCTTTGATGTTATCAGCCCAGGATTTTCTTTGCCTTCCTCTTCTCCGTTTACCTTCGACTGTCCCCTGAAGGATCGTTTTCGAAAGGGAGTCATGACGAGTTACATGCCCAAACCAGGCAAGCTTTCGATGTTTCACTATTGACAAAAGTGGTTCTTGGTGGCCTGCATAGGTGTTTATCTTCTCTCTAACATAGACATTTGTTTTGTGCTCTTTATAGCAAATGCGCAAAATTCTTCTATAACATTTATGCTCGAAAGCCTGAATCCTTCGCTCCGTATCTGCAGTGAGTGTCCAGCTCTCACACCCATACAAGAGAATAGATAATACAAGTGATTTGTATAATTTGATCTTCACAGGAAAACTGATGTTACTTTTCCAGATCACATTCAACTTTGTCATGGCAGCTGAGGCCATCTCAAGTCTTGTCTTGATTTCTTTACTTGATCTTCCATCACTACATATAGTGGACCCGAGATATTTAAAGGTGTTAACTTCTTCTAACGTTTGCCCATTTCACGTAATGTTGGTCGGAACATGTTTCTTATGGCTATTCACCAATATCTTGCTTTTTTCTATATTAATTTCCATCCCATACGTTCTTGTTACTTTCTCCAGTCTAGAGGTAAGGTCTTGAAGTTCTGATTCTGATCCAGCTATCAGATCAATATCATCAGCAAAACGTAGGTTGCACAGAGGTCGGCCTCCAATCGATATGGTATAGATACAATCACAGAAATATGCAACGATATATACAATACAGGATATATACCACACGACATGAAGACATCAGTTTTCATAACATTGCCCAAAAAACCAAATGCAACAGAATGTTCAGACTTCAGAACAATCAGCCTGATGAGACATGCAATTAAGATACTGCTCAAAATCATACAGGAAAGAATAAAAAGTAAAGTAGACAGCGAAATCCAAGAAGAACAGTTTGGTTTTAGACGGAACAGTGGAACAAGAGAGTCAATATTTTGCCTAAGAATATTAGCAGAAAAATATACAGAGGTCCAAAAAAGTATGTATATGTGCTTCATTGACTATAAGAAGGCTTTTGACAGAGTCCATCATGAGAAAATAATTGAATGCCTCGAGGACATAGGTATTGATGGAAAGGATATAAGAATACTCAGTAACCTTTATTGGGAGCAAACTGCCACAGTAAGATCGGGAAGGAATTATTCACCATACATAGACATAAAAAGAGGTGTCAGACAAGGTTGTGTGCTGTCCCCCTGCCTATTTAATTTATACACCGAAAAAATTTTCAAACAGATACAGGAAATACCAGGACTGAACATCAGTGGAAGGTCAATAAACAACCTTAGATATGCAGATGATACCGTGTTGTTAACTGAAAGCGAACTGGAGTTACAAGAACTAGTGAAGCAAGTGAACAGTATAAGTCATGAATATGGACTCGACATTAATATTGAGAAAACAAAAACTATGATAATTAGCAAAACAGACGATAAACCCACATTAAATATAAGCGTAAATGAGAAAATCCTGGAACAAGTCAAGAGCTACGTATATCGTGGTCATATAATAACAGAAGATGGTAGATGTGAAACAGAAATCAAGAAGAGAATAGGAATGGCCAAAGCTACATTCAACAACATGAAACATATACTGACATCCAAACAGTTATCTCACAAATTAAAACTGAGAATCATAAAGTGTTATATATATTCTGCATTTCTGTATGGTGCAGAAACATGGACGATAAATAAGCATTTGGAAGAAAGAATTGAGGCTCTTGAAATGTGGATATATAGAAGAATGGGGCGTATCTCATGGAAAGAGATGAAAACAAATAAGGAGGTCCTAGAAAATCTAGGTATGAAAAGAAAACTAATGAGGGAGGTCAAAGTTCGGCAGCTAAAATACTTTGGCCACATAAAAAGGCATAACACCTTTCAGAAGATCTTAACAGAAGGGAGAGTTGAAGGCAAACGTGCAAGGGGAAGACAGCGCTATAAGTGGGAAGATAACATCAAAAAATGGACAGGAAAGAGTCTATCAGAGTGCACCACCAAGACAAGAGACAGAAGACGTTGGAGATCCATTACAGCCAACCTTCGTTGTGGAGATGGCAACTGATGATGATGATGAAAGGCTTGTGATAATATATTACCACACGGGAGCCGCGCTAGCGTAGTGGTTACAACACCGCTCTGGCGACCGGGTGATACAGGATCAAACCCGGGCGACGGCATTTGAGGATTTTTCGTCGACCGGGATTTGGACTGGATTAACTCGAGACCTGGCGAGCACATTTGAAGGAGTGTCGTCGACCAGGGACTGGCGGCTCCTGAGCCGACCCAGCTGCAATGGGTACCTCCGAAATCGGCGAGTATTTGCCTGAATGGCGAGGGACACCTGTCTCTGTACAAGAAATAAAGGGATACTCACGTAAAATCAATGTCAGGTTAGACATAAATAATAACCTGAGATTTCGCCTCGAGTGTTAGCGGGCGTACGCAAAAAAAAATTAAAAAAATATTACCACACCTTTTCTTTAGTTAGGTATCGTAGTCAAATCGTTGAGGCCATACACGACAGACAGCATAAAGTTTATGATCAATCTTACCACGTTATTTCTTTGTATGAGTCTAGGTTCTTGGTGCAGTCTCAATAGACTGGTCATTCTGCATTAAACGGGGGCCAGGCCCATATCTACTACTGTCTGCCTGTATGAACAGTGGATTTCCTGGAACTTAGTAGGTGAGTACTGTGGCGGAAGTTATCCTTTCTGGTTTTTAGCAAGGCTTGCTAGCGTTCTGTTGACCAGACAAATGTAGTGTCCTTATCTGTAAGTGTTCTTAAAAAGTGACGAACTTCAGAAAGGCTGCTAAGAAACTTTGCTAGATAGTGCACCATGCCGAAGATCGTGCGAACCTCATGATAGCTCGTAAGAGTAGGCGTTTTTAGCACTGAATCAGCCTTATTCTTGTCCTGCTGAATGTCCTAGACGGTGAGAAAGTGTCCCATGAATGCAATTTGTTTTGTTCACTCTTTATTTTTAATATAATTTAGCTGGATACCTGTGTCTTTACGCCTTTGATTCAGCGCCCTTAACTTCAGGTCATGAACGTTAACCGTGATGTAATGTGCGGTATAATGCAGCCTTCTATTGTATATGTTAATTGTCTTTGGAGGATTTCACTGTTGACATTCAAGCCAAATGGTAGCCTTGTCCACCTTATCTGCCGAAAGGGGTAATAATGAGATAAACTTACTGGACTTGTCTTAGAGCTTAATAATATACCTGAACGCGTTTCTTTGGCATCCAGTGTCTTGAAGATATGTCTGCTCTGGTAAAACATCCTTTAAAGAAATAACCTGTAATGTTCTCTCTGTCGAGCTGCAATTCTATTCATACCAATATTTGTAGGAGCAGCACTATCATCGCTTATTGACGGGTCGTATGATTTTTTATTTATCCCTTTTTATGCAATTGGTTTAATTCTCGCTTTTCTTTTGTTTACCCCGTTTTAACGAGCCACCATTTTAACAGGAATAGGTTAAGAGAAGAGCGTTTTAACTGTTAGCTTACTAGTATAATATAATACCCCTTCAGTCATAACTGACTATGGGAATGCACCCCTGAGGTGACAGCCCTCAGCTGCTTATTTTCTTTGGTGTTCCTTTCGACGTTTTCTCCTCTCTTCTGCTTGCTGTGAGAGTTTCTTTTCGCCCAATCTGAGGTGGCGCCGTAGAGAGCATCGCCGTTTGGTACGATCGGCAGCTTCATCCTCCCATGTTGCTGGATTTATGTCCAGCGCCTACGTGTTTCTCTTGCACAAATCTTTTAACCTCATCTGCGGTAGCCCAACTGTTGTTTTGCCATCTGCCAGTTGTCTGTAAAAGATATCTTTCGGGATGCGATCATCTTCCATGCGGCGGCCATGGCCAAGCCAGCGTAGTCTGTGTTGTTTAAGCAGTGTATACATCTTTGAAACATTTCAGCTTCGTGTACAAGAAACATCTCGTTAACCATGAGTAACGTACGAGTATCAACTTTCTTCTACAGTCTGTTGCATTTTAAAATCATTACTAGCTTAATCTTCATAACTGTCCACTCCGCTGTGTCCTCTTTCTTTCAACTTAGTTATTACAAGTATCCTACTGATTTTAAGTTTAACACTTAAAGCAAAAAGATACCCTTTTTTTCCTTTCTCTATTCTTGCGTTTATTTGGTTAATTATTATTCCTACTTGTTGGCCTACACAAACATGTAAGAATCTGCAGTTTTTTTTTTTTTTTTTTTTTTTTTAAACAGACAACAGCTGCCTCGTGGCACTTACAACAAATAAATGAAAAGGCACATAAGTAGGAACTTATTTTTTTGTTAATGACCGAAGAAGTTAAATTAGAGCACATGTCCAAATATAAAGGACCCTTTGGTCTGGTTGTTCTCCTTTGAAATGACGATGTGTGCAAGTTCAACATCAAACACATTTTCAAATCTACATTGTGTTGTGTCTGAGGTTAGAGACCAAAAGGTCAGCACACCTTGCGTATCACATCAAACGATGATGATGATTATCGTCATTTCCCTCTTTGCTCCTTGTGGAGCATGGAGTCATCACTACAGGTAGTCTTCCTGCACGTAGCCTGCTCTAATGATAGTTTTTGTAGCAATCTGTTTAACATGATGAAATTGCCAGTCCCATGCCCAACCTCATATTAAAGGCCTCTTACGACATGTTCGAAGGAGCAGTTATCTTACTGCTTTATCAAAGAACCCTCACCCTAAAACTACATGGAGCCATAACACGTCCAATCAATCAATCAATCAATCAATCAATCAATCAATCAACCAATCAACCAATCAATCAACCAACCAACCAATCAATCAATCAACCAATCAATCAACCAATCAATCAATCAACCAGTCAATCAACCAATCAATCAACCAATCAATCAACCAATCAATCAACCAATCAATCAATAAATCAACCAACCAATAAATCAACCAATCAACCAATCAATCAACCAACCAATCAATCAATCAACCAATCAATCAATCAACCACTAACCACTAACCACTCGAACGTATGCATATACGGATTAATACTAACACCTTTCAGAGTATTTTGATCTCCTTCAACTGAATAAACATTTCCAATTGGCGTGATATTGACTACATTGGTCGTATATACGAACATTAACATTATATTTATCGTGGTACACACGCTGAATTTTCAGGACTATTAAAAGGTTTAATACTTTGAAAATAAATAAAAAAAATTATGATACAATAATTAACATTTTAGTATAAGTAGATTTTAATTAGTACTATAACTATTACACATGATTTTAATTTTTCTTACTATGTATAATTTTGTATTGGTATGTCATCTAATTTAATTTAGTAGTAAATTAGATAAATGTTTCACATTTAATGTTATTGATAACGATAGTTAATTGACTCGATTAATTTATTCTTTACTACTTCTTTTTGATGATTGTCTCTTATATCTATTTTCTAATGTGTTCCTTCTGTATTCTTTATCTTAATTTTTTTTTATGACATCACTTAACTAGGTTAATTAAATAGATTCATGTTTATATCTTTAACCACACACGACATCTACACCTTAGTACATTAGTTACCTATACAATTTTAGTTAGGATTATTTTACTTAATTAACTAACTCTTATATTATTTAAGACATTTCTAATTTATTAGATGATATTTCTTTGTTCTTTCTTGACTACTAACGTTTCTTTTCTTTAATTTATGTATTAAAAAAGTTAGTTGCTTATCCTTTACAGGACGTGGCAATCAACCCCAGCTTTTATTGGCTGTTTTGTGATTTTTCTAGGCAATTTTTTTCATTCAGTAGTTTGCCATTGCTTTCTGAACGGTACGGCGCTTATACCATTGTTAAAAATCCACACAAAGCGATCTGCTACCAAACCGCCTGCACCAGGTTTCGAACCTGGTATATCTGGATTATGAAACTGCGTTCATATCCATTAGGCCACAGACGCCGACAATTTATGTATTACTTCCATGAATTATGTGACAATATAATATATCGACGACGTCATTCGACACTGTTTTGCTCAAAACATCGTTGGCCGTATGTCCTAAACCGGGTTTTTATTGATATAATTTAAGTGCAATAATAATATTAATTTTAAAAAAAAATATATATAACAGATTTTTTTAAACCCGGGCTGTCACGGGAGTTGATACGAGGTATCTGGGTATGTTGGCCCACTTTAATTTGGTACGCGTTAACACATTGATGTGCCACCAACGTAAGGAGTTTTGCACTTAAAGCCATTGTATTGACCGCGATAAGGCAACAGGGTCTGCCGACTTTATTTATGGATATAATATCGTCTCATACTATTGATGAATCATATTCGGTTCAAGAAGATTTGCAGGGAGTATATTATTAATAAGTATCCAAATTATTATATCGACAAACCTATGGCTGTTCGTTACCGGATTACCGACATACGGAATCGCGAGTAAATAGCCAGACGTTTTGACGACTGATGGATTAAATATAGGAGACGATCTTAGACTGCATGAGTTGTATGTATATTTGATTGATGTCATGTATTGTGGAACTTGTTCCCGTAAATAAAATGTATCTTTGTGGACTCTTACCACCTATGGAGTTATCAACTGACTACAGTTGAAGTTGGTCAGTTTATCCAACATTCGCCACTTACATATTGTGGTGAGTTGATGAGGTATAAATATGGTGATAGGGGACCTAGTGTACTGAATGAGATCAGCTGTGAAGGTTTCTGAAGATAATAAGTTTGGTGTGTATACAGAAGACCTTACTTGCTACCACATTTCGATCTCAATCAGACTTATTATTGATCAATGTGAATATTAGCTTCGTTAAGTGTCTAGGGTATTGTAATAGTGTTGTGGAATAATCTCAATACAAAACATATACCAACAAATATTAAATCCTAAGATAAACTCAACTAACTCCAGCTGTTAAATTTTATAATGAAAAATTTTCTGTTAAACTTTATTGGTACTGAGCCTAAATATTGTTTTGGTCAGAACTCTAGTCAATGATAATCAATTTGATTGCATAATATAATTACAAATATATATTAAAATATTTACATTCAATAGACAGTATGTCTATAGTACATGGGTACAATTTTCAAATGGATATTCTTTAATGATAGGAAACTCTTTACAGAGCGATACAACAGGAAGCAATCTGATCATCAGAAGAAGTCCCCCCATCCGACAAGTGTTTCGGCCCGATTACTCCTTTACACTCTAAGGGGGGGGGGGGGCGGGCCCACTTGGGTCATGACTCCCAAGCGTCTCAGCTTCCTGTTGTCTTGTATCGAAAATGAACCCATTTCATTTATGGTAGCAACTTTTAAATCCACAACGCCAGCCGCGGAGGCAATTGTGAAAGTAACAAAAAGAAGACAAATTATTCCGTTCGTTCCGTCGCCCTTCACAACTAAGGACACACACTGAGACATTAGCGCGCAGCCGACGAGCTGCGCGCCGCAAGCCACTGAAATTTACCTGACACTCTCCCTATAGTATACATCGCCTGTTGCCCCAGAGTCAATATATATATATATATATATCTAATTACTGGTAATATGAAGCATGTCGGGAATTCATCATCCCAATGTTCTTTAGTTTTAATAATATGGTCTCTGTTATTCTTTTTGGAGGAATGTTTTTATTCAATGCAGGAGATCTTTAAGGAATAGTAATAAGTTGTTCCAGGCCAGATATCACTTATCTGAGCCCTGGAATCGCAGCAATTGCAGTCAGTTTGGCCAAACGCTTCACAATCCTCTGGTCTTAAGCCTCTTTTATAACAGCAGGTGTCAGAGACTCCTTGATCTAGTGCTGAATTGCTCTATCATTCAGTATTAGCATCATACAAGTACCAGCAGGAACCCCTGTCAAAACAAGTTATGGTTCTGTCTTAATATCAAACTAATTCCTCCAAATTTACCTGTAAACATATATTTCACAAAAAGAACATGGTCAGCTCTTCTGACAATCTAGCTTCTCCACTTTCATGTGATGGAACAAATGGTACCAGTTTTCTTTTATTTTTCCCTAATGGAGGCTACGCCTCTGCCATTCCTGCAATACTTCACCATGCAATAAGATAGGTGTAATGTTTCTGCATGATCATCATATATATTCCTGTAGTTCTAACTTTCTTAAATGGTCCATAGTATAATGCATCAATAACTAGGCCATGCCTAAGTCTGCTATGGAACCATTTAATTACAACCTTTTGTCATGGCCTTTTCTTATACACAACCCTTTTTCAAATAAAAATGTCAATAAAATCAATCTTACCACATGTAAGGGAAATATACACAGGTTACGATGAATAAGGCATTTGAATTTGGCACACTTTTAGATTTGCCCACTGTCCAGACTGATTTCTGTAGTTATATCTTATAAACACAGCACAAGTCTGTCACCGCTTCCTGCTCTTATGAATATTTTTTTTTAATGGCAACGAGCAGCGTATTCTTTCGTTAAGGTCACATGCCTTGGCCACTCGGACTAAGCCTATCTTTATTTTTGAATTAACTTTAAAAAAAAATCTCACACTACTATGTGTTACTATCAACAACTAGATTCGTATATCTAAGTTAGCCAATCATACCTCGGCTTCCTTCAAAATCCAGCCAATCCCCTACTTCGTATTATTTTAGCCTTCTTTCACCTACGTGTTTTCAAAACAAAAAAAAATCATGCAATTCCATCCAAGCAGAAATGACTCGACATGACAGTATCTCTGTTCTCGATATGTTTTATTACCAATATTTCATTATCTAATGGACTATTTAAACAACCAATTACATATTCTTTGTCCACAAGTCTTCAGGAACCCGAATATACAATTATCATGAGACTAAATGGCTTATTTAAAAATACTGTCTTTTTTTCGATCTTAGTTGTTTATTTTTAACTACTATCTGTCCGCATCTTTTTAACTGTACTATCAGTATAAAGTCAGGAATCAGATGTAAAACAGGGGAATGTCATGTTTCCTAATAAGAATTAAACCTGTTTTCGAAACCTAATGTCGTGTCGTTTTTTCATCACTGTTTATTTGAAATCGCTCTCACGCGTTTCGCATGTGATTGGCGTTCACTTTTGAATCGCGAGACGACGTAGTACTATTGCTTCGCTCCGTCTATCCTTTCTCGTCTCTGCTTAGTCCGTCTGTCTTTCTAGGTTAACCTTGTGCGTATAATTACATTAATGTTAGTATCTGTATCTAGGTCATTATGAAAATACAGTACACGTTTTATACAGTGGGTATGGCGATACATTTATTTGAAGAATGCAGCAGGAAAAGCAGAGATCGTGTGTTGCGCCATGACTGCGTTATTAATCTCTGGCTTTTGCGCTATTGGGAAAGCACTGGTTTTGCTCCATTCTTCTTTCTTTCTTATATTTGCTTTCTGCTTTATATTTATGTTCTAATTTATATATGGGTATTAGAATTTTTCACCACACATATATTAGTACGATTTGCTCAAGGGAAAATAAGTCGGCAATAAAGAGAAAGAAATGCAGCCAGAAATAATAATATGAAGCCATCGTTTACTTCTACAACAAATCTCGACACGCCCCACCATCAATAAAAGAACACTGTTAACAAAAAGGAACTTTAACAAGATGGCTGTAACACATGGTGACCAGTGTTGTGGGGAACAAAATTTTTAAGAAGAAATAACAGACTTTGTTCCGGATTTAATATTCGCATTGTCAGAACGTTTTACACTTTTTCCTACGTTTAAAATGACTCAAATAAGTATCGTAACCAAGGTGTATGCGTACTAGAGATATGTATGACGCCACGACCTTGTCAAGATCATGGAGACAACCGTTTGAAATCTTCAATCAACAAGGCAGCTGGATTCAAATAACTCAAGAAAATGAGCCATATCTATCAATTTATAATCGATACTTCAAGCCATCAGCATAGTTCTTTGGTGCGTGCCAGCACTGGCGGAGATTGTTTTCTCTCAAAAAGATAAGTACACATTTTTGCCTCATGCAATGTTGGTCCATTTCAGTTTTCAGCATGTCTATTCTTCTAGTATGTGTTACATGTTTTTGTATATTATTATGTATGTGTTAAGTTCGTGGGAGGATGGCGGGAATTCTGGATATGCCTACAATATCGCTTCGCAGACCGTAGAATCCAGAATCGTTCGATAGGGAACCGTTTGATTATTTTCGACCTACGAAAAATCCATTGACAAAGTTCGTGGCATACTTTGTTCGTGATCGAATTTAGTCAACATTATCTGTTTAGCTGTGAAGTTCTGTATATGCATGGTGTATTATTATTGTCCTTAGTTTTATTTTAATTAATTGTTGTCTACTGTTTGTCAAATGTCCGTGAAGCCTAAACTTGCTATCTTTCAGTTTTACACGTAATATTGTGACGTCATATGTAAAGAGTCCATGTTTGTGAACATTTTTCTAGATTTTGTGTGTGCTCTGACCCATTTTTAAGTTCAGTATACTTCGTCACTTCCGTAATGTTTATTCAGTTCTTCACATCGTTTTAATGTTGGTAAATCGAATTGTGTTGTGAAATTGTATTTGTAAAATCTTTTGTTTAATATTTCTATTTGTTCTTCTTCATTAATATTAATAATATGATAATATAACTATATAATAATAAGAATATATCATTTATAGATAATGAATTGAAAATATTTGATGCCTGAAATATTTTCTTATGGTTTGAACGAGTAGTTCAAGTAATAACTAGTTTTTCTGCATGAGTACGGCATAATATGATAAAATATTGAATAAAAGTAAATTTTTATCTTACAATTGATTTGTAAGGCACGTTATAAGCAGCTGTGTGACGAAGTGAGTCGCAGTACTATATTAGCCATTGGGGCATATATAATTGAGTATATAATTATTGGAGATTGATATAATTGACTAATTAAGTATATTATTGAAATAATATGGCTACTTTAGAAACTTTTGTAAAGATTGGAAAAGATTTTGGTTACAAGGGAGAAATTCTTCGAGAATATGCAGTGGCGGAACTAGCGAAATATGAAGCTAAGGAAGCTGAGAGAGAAGCAAAGGAAGAAAGAAGGAAGGCTGAAGCGAAACAAGAAGAAATTGAGAGAGAAGCTAAAGAAGAGAAACAAATGGCAAGGGAAGAAATGCAACGTATTGACGAAGAAAAGAGAATGCAACAAGAAGAAAGACTTAAACAACAAGAAGAAAGAATAACACTCCTTCGTCTGAAAGAATTAAAAATGAGAGCACAAGTTGCGTCTAATAGCAATAATGGGGATTCACATACTGTTCTTTCATCAACCCATACTAATAGCAATTATAGGTGTAAGCTACCAGTTTTCAAACACAATTTTGACGATTGGTCATCCTATCTCATTAGATTTGAACAGGTTTGTAATGCAAACAAAATTGATAAATCTTTATGGGCTTTAAAACTCAGTGAATTTTTGGATGGTGAACCATTGAAGGCATTAAATACTATGGATGAAGCAGTCATAAATAATTATGATACTGCAAAAACTTTACTGCTAAAGCGATTTCAACTAAACGAGGAAGGATATAGAATGAAACTTAAGTCATTAATTCCTGATTCAAGTAAGGATTTTTCATAATATATTGCGACTATACGTATAACATTTAACAGATGGGTGGAATTAGCTGGTATCAATAAAACATATGATCAGATTGTTGATTTAATGCTGAGAGATAAGGTTTTGTCATCGGTTAGCAAACCTTTCTTTTCGTTCTTACAGGAACGTAACCCACCTACATTAGCGGACTTAGAGAAAATAGCTATTCAATACTGTACCGCACATCCAGGAGTTTGTATAGCAAATAATCAAGTGAGAGAAGCGTTACCAGTCGCTTCCGCTACAACTTGGAATGTTAATCATAGGTCACGTGCTCAAAGCCTTGATAAGAATTTTATACATCGCAGAAATAATGATAATAATTATTACAAAAATAATAATTTCAATATGAATAACAATTCATCTAGAGCAGTGGTTCCCAACCTTTTTTCACTTGCGTACCCCTTGGCAGCCCATTTCTATAAATTGTTCCCCTAATATTAGCAAAATATTTGAAATTAATATAGTTGCTGTTATTCAAAATTTATAGATTATAACCAGAAATAAAGGGGCCAACCACGGGATTAAAAAACAATATAATAAAAATGTGAACAAACAGTGCATATATTTTTACATTTTAAAAATCAGAAGTTACAATAAAAATTACACACATTTAATTTATTAATAATAATAATAATAAAAGTTGTTATTGTTAAAAGTTGAAATCACTTTTTATAACACACATGTCACGTGACCATGACAAATGTTCAGTGCGATCCTTGAGCATGTTTTGAGGCACATAGTTTTTTGAAAACAGGTTCAAGTGATATAAGATACAGTCTCAATTCTGGACCTGCATTCAGTTTACTACGGTATATATTTTTTATAAAGGTATAAGAAGAGAAAGCCCACTCCACCAGCTCAGTATTTGTAAATGGCAAAAGAAACTTAAGCGCCTTGTCGGTCAGCTGTTCATATTCTCTGCTGATGTCTCCCCAAAAGTTAATAAGGAATTTTCCTTTGAATTCAGCTATTAAAGTAGTATCATTCGAAAAGTTCAATCAACTTCTCTTTTTCGTTGATTGATAATGTGGCTGCTTGGAAATATTCTTCTTCAAAGGGATTTACAATCCAGTAGTTTTCTTATCCAGGTTTCGGAAAGTACTTCTCGAAAGATGATTTTAGCCCTTTCAAGTGTTCAATTATTTTCTCGCTCATTTCCTGGGAGAGGTGCAGCTCGTTCTCAGATAGGAAATTGTGCAGAGTTTCAAATACCTCAGGCTGGCCTTTTTTAATACACGACCTCCAAAAATCTAATTTTTTAATCATAGATTCAATTTTGTCTGAAACATTGAAGATCGTTACCGAGCTATTCTGAAGTGCCAAATTTAGTTTGTTTATTTGTAGAAAAATATCCGATAAGTATGCAAGACTCTGAAGCCAATCACAGTCGTGTAACTTTGAAGTAAGTTGGAAAGGATGGTCTTCAAAAACAAATGTGGACTTTATGTCTAAGTTCGAACAGCCGGGTAAGGACTTTACCACGAGAGAGCCACCTTACTTGTATATGAAGGAGCAGGGTAGAATGAAGACTATTCATCTCTTCACACAGTGCTTTGAAAAGCCACGAGTGTGTGGACTTTGACTTTTTAAAATTAACCACTTTCACAGCTTCATCAAGAACGACTTTTAATTCACCAGGGAGGCGGTTAGATGCATTGCTTTGCCTGTGGATGCAGCAGTGGCTCCAGGTTATATTGGGGGCTAGCTTCGTGACACGAGCGCGAAGACCGGAGTAGCAACCTGACATAGACTTGGCTCCGTCAGTGCATAGTCCACAACAATTAGATCAATTAATTTCCTTTTCTTTCAAATAAGAATCAATAGCATGAAATATATCCTCACCTCTTGTAAGCCCTGACAGAGGATGACAAAGCAAAATGTTTTCTTCAACTTCATTGCTTTTCAAATACCTCACAATAACAAGCAAAACAGCGAAATTAGTAATATCTGTGCTTTCGTCAACTTGAATAGCAAAGAATTTACTATTTTTAATTCTACTTATTATTGTCGCTTCAACATCGTCAGACATATCCTGCATTCTTCGAATTAATTTCACAACTTTTGACTTGTCTTTTACACTGTTGACATATGTATCTTTTTTCGGCCATTACTCAATTTTTTTCGCGTATCCCTGAACGTCCTGTCGCGTACCCCCAGGGGTACGCGTACCACAGGTTGGGAACCGCTGATCTAGAGGTAGACCACAATCCAGAAACCAATCACCTCATTTCAGGAACCACTACTTTCAACAAACTTCAACATGGAATAAACCGTACAATGTCACTTCACATAACAACAGTAACAATAACTGGAATAATGTTAATAATAATTACAGATCCAGAAATAATAGTTACAATGGTAGAAGTCACAATAATTCAGTTGATCACCATCGACAACGGTCAAATTCACGAAGACCACAGAGGTTTGACCATAATGCAGGGGCGGCGTTGACTAGCAGTGCACCCCCAGTTAGTCATGACAATAATAATCAGGTAAATTCCTCGTCTTCATGTTGTGCTGTTGATTATAATGTGGCAAATAGTTGCCCACAGTGTAGCACTATTTTTCAGAAGACCAACCATACGTCGATGAAGTGTACACAGCATATTCCAGCAGTCAGTCTCACCGCGTACGACGGTACAGGGACTTTGATCTTTAACTGAGGAGTAGTCAACGGTAAAATGGTATCAGTTTTGAGGGACTCAGGGTCATCCACCATTGGCATAAGACAGTCGTAAGTTCACCCTAGCTGTTTAACTAATGAATGTGTTAAATGTATTACATTCGGAGGTAATGTTGAATACTATTCGACTGCCATTTTAGATGTACGTACACCTTTCTTTTCAGGAAAAGTTCACGTATGTTTGTTGCAAAATCCTATTGCGGATTTGACTGTGGGCCGCATCCATGGCAGCAAGGATTGTTCTCCAGAGGAGATTGAACAATGGGAACGGCGACACGACTGCATTAATAACGCGGTCATTGCTATGGCTGAAATACGCGCCAGTAAATTCGCCGCAGGTGGCACAGTATTTTCAAATTTTGATCTCGGCACCATTTTGGAAAATGATGAGAATGATGAAGATATTCCTCATGTTGAGAATGCCGATAACGAAATCATATCTGATTTGTCTTTCATTGAATACCCGGATACTAAAGGAACAGCAATTGTCAATAAACTTGACAATGTTGTTATTACATCTTATGATGTATATTTAAATACTTCCAACAATGTTAATGCTTCAACTCGTCTTACAATTTTTTTCTTAGCTATTTTGTCTTTCATCACTGGTTTGGTTTTAACGGTGAACATAACATGTTATCATGTTATCAGACATCTAGCTACTGTTAACTACTCACGTGACCTCCACAATATACTTCTGATCTTACTGGTCAGTTATCTTTTCATGACCATCTCTTTTGCTCATGTCTGTGATCAGGTGTCAGGTATTAATCACTCTACCAATGACATGTCTATGACTTTCATTTCACGATCTGAGATGACTCAGCACTCTCAGTTGTCAATAGTCGATCTTTCTAGTAATATGTTTAGGGTGTTTCATACTCGTCCTAAACATTTACAAGTTTCTTTTCATGATCTCGACGACAAGCTCGTCACTTCTTGTTATGATTCTGATCTATTCTTAATTCAGGAAGAAGGATCTTCTTTTCCAAGAACACATAGGTCTTTATCACTTCCTACTTTGAAAGCTATGAAATCGTGGCGACATGATCATGATAAACCTAATCTTAAGAAAAATACGGATGTTATCAAAAGTAACAAAGTTTTTACTAATAAACTTAACAACTTCGGCATTGGTTGTAACTAATATGGTAAAATTAAAACCAAGGAATCTGTCAGCAAAGTTTTCACTTTACCCAGCAAGCTGCGGTCAACGACATGCTTTAAACCCACTGCTTTGCAAACTAATGGGTATCGTGCTTAATTCCATCAGTATGATTGTTAAGTCATGTTTTATTAATGGGAGTTAGGTGTTAAAGATTTGTATGTATGGGTCGGATTTTTGTACACACGTTAGTTAGCACGCTTTGGTGATGAGATGATTTTTTAGTTGGGGGCTTTATGCTCGGTAATTTTTGAACATAGCTCAACTGAGTAGTTGTTAGTTTGTTTTTTTCAAAATAAGATAAAGAAAGTTTTCGAATGTTCTTAGTGATAGTTTGGGGAAAGAGATGGTTGAGCTGAGCTGAGTTCTCACGCGGTTAGTTCGCACATGAGTAATTTTTACTGAGCTGTTCTGAGAAGCTGTAATCTCGTGACAGTGCGTTCCTGGCAGGGCTTCGAGATGGTTGTTCCATCTCGTTAGTGTGTCCAGAAATTATTATCAAGTGGAATATATTTTTGAAAGTGAAGGGAAGAGTTTCCTTCCAAGATTGATTCTTTTGAGGCCTTGGATTGTACCGGTGTTGCTGTCATTTTCGATGGAGTTTCAAACATCGATCTATTGGTTGTAGGTTTTTTCACCCTGGTCAAAGTTTAGTAACTATGTCTTGACTTTGCTGTGTCAGGTTGATTAGGGGTTATCTCCCTTGTTTATGCATTCATTGTGTTTGACCTTTAGGGTCAAAGGTAAACAGTTCGGGCGTGTGCCCATGCGCAGGTTTTTTAAGCGCCAAGTTGAGAGACTTCCGCCAGGCCAGGATGTAAGCTGGCTTCTGAGGGACATGAGGTCGATTGTAATTTTCAGGGAAAATCTTCGAAGTGACTGCGTTGGCATGTCTCCCCAGTGAATCTCTGTGCGTCGGAATGACGACAGAGTTCCTTATTATGTTCTGAGGATTCGGTTCCAGGTAATACCGACTTTTTCCATTATTACGCTTTCTGTGGCAGAACATGTTAGAAGATTACCTAGTCTGTGAACTACAGCTCACCGGTCCTACATTTCAGAACTTATATTTGTGTGCTCATGGTAGCCATCCAAGACTATTAGTCTTTATATTATCCAGAAGTCCAGTGACGAAGGTATATTGTGGGAACCGCAGATTGGCGGTATTTATGTCTACATAAGCATTACTGCAGGGTTGATGTTAACCTGCTCAGAAGAAGTACACAGATGACGTCATAACGAGGCCTGTGTTAAGGCTAATATAATACAGCCTGATAATGTGCAATTGGCGGGGAGTGCCAAGTTGTACCTGTATGTCAAAGTGATTAAGGTATCTGACGCGTTTAGTCAGAGATACCAGGGCGGCGCTACGAACTGTCATTATTGAAGAACATTGTATTGACCATGCACGAATATTCAAATGTTTACCAGCCTTTTGAATGCCTGATGTAAACCTAACGATTTCCGGTCAGCATGACCTTGTTTACACTGACTGTTCCTGTTGATGCTATGTGTGTTATCGTCAATAAATGTTTTGAAACGTGCCTGCAGAGTCCAAGCATCCTTGACTACTGCATGTGAGTGTATGGGTTGCAGTGTCTACATATATACGAGCCTAAACACATTCGCGCCTTCATTCGCACCCACACTCAGTTCATCATACGCCAGCACTACACACCTAACAACATGTATACTGTCTTGGGCCAGTGATCACCTCAACAAGAGAAAAAGACAGTTACATTTCTGGTGGACCAGATCTGTGGGTTTAAGCTGGACAGAGCAAGAAATTAACATTTCCGTGGACTTTGCGCTACATGTTTTGAGAAACAAGGTGGACAGATAAAGAGAATAACACACATACTCTACACTTTCAAGTTTTGGCTACACAGGACAGAAATAGGTCATCAACTGTTGACCCAGATAAACAGTGCTAGCATTTACGTTATAATGCTGCATAAACAACAACATGACAAGTACTGAAGTTAGCATCGAGGCATTTGCTACGTGGATCACAGTTGCATACGTGTCGAGTCCCTTTTTGTGAACGGTACCGCTGGTCGTTCACACGTCTCAGTCAACAACAGACTTTTCTACGTCCGAGCATTCAAGTTACATTGTTCGAGGTCAAGTGTTTGTAAACAGTACGAATAAATTGTCAACATTCGATGTGCAAGACTCAAGATACGAGAAGGTCATAGTAACTTTATGTTCGTGAAGACCACTTCATGTTACAGTGGATCTGTCAATCAGTGCGCGCTTGACATTTTGTTTCTGTGTTCGCAAGGAGCAAGATAGTTACTGTAACATCATGTGTGACTAAGCTTTATTTTGCAACACATTGAATTGATTGTTATATATATATTTATGTTACTTGTACTATTGTTGTGTATTTTTCTTGTGTTTTTCAACGGGCTGGTTGGGTAAGGTGACTCCTTTAGATAAATACCACGTAATAGAGGTTATCTATTGAGAGCGTGTCGTTAGGGACTGCAAATTTCCTTAATTGGAATTTGCTATCGACATTTGTTGCTATTTACGTTTAGCTGTGACGACATGAGTTAGTGTTGTTTTCGTTTTTTTTCCATTCTTTGATTTTCGATTTGTTTTGTTTGTATCTGTTCTTCTCTCCTTCCTTCCGTTTATTTCTTTACACCTTTTTGTTTATAACAGTGTTGCCATTTGTCTTGTTTACTTTTCGCGGTCATCATTACACATTTGTGTAACATTTTCTTTACTTTTTGCTGTATTGTTTATTTGACTTCCGCGAACGTTTTCGGTCATTGTTCTGTATCTTTGTCTTTGTATTTATGATTGTACTACATTATTGTCATACACAGTCTACATACATATACTTGGTCATGTATTATTATTATTATTAATAAGGTACACTTTTCATATAGAGATTGTTGATAAAATATTATTATATAAGATATTTATACAAGTTCTTTGTTAAAAGACTTGTTGTCCAAAGATTGAGACAAGGTGGAATACATATGAAATTCTTTATAAAAAAGACTTGTGCCCACAGTGAGTGGGATATAAAGGTATTATTTTCCACAGGTACTTAAGTGATTATTTGTTATATTATAAACAAGATAACTAAACAAGGTCTTTGACTAAGACTAAGAGAGTGAAAAAAAGTGAAGTAAGTATACAAGTCTATAGTACAGACTTGTCTATCATTGAAGTGGGATAAGGTAATTTGTTTAATTTTTCAGGTTTCTGATCTCATTAGACAGAATGTCTTCATTGGATTTCTTCATCCAGCAAGGGTTGACCCTTGGTAAGTCTGGTAAAGAATTGGAAGAATATTCATCTGCTCAATTCGCCATTGCATTAAAGTCAGAAGAAAAGAAACAAAAAGAAGAAATTAAATTGAAAGCAGAAGCTGAACTAAAGAAGCTAGAAGCTGAGAATAGAAGATTAGAACTTGAAGAAAAAAGGTATCAAAGAGAGGCTGAGGAGAGAAAAGCTCAAGCTGCTTCTGAGGAGAGAAAAGCTCAAGCTGCTGCTGAGGAGAGAAAAGCTCAAGCTGTTGCTGAGGAGAGAAAAGCTCAAGCTGCTGCTGAGGAGAGAAAAGCTCAAGCTGCTGCTGAGGAGAGAAAAGCTCAAGCTGATGAAAGAAAATTCCAGATGGAAATGGAGGAGAGAAAACTTCAAGCTGAGGCTGAAGAGAGAAAAGCAAAAATGGAACATGAGCAAAGAAAACAGAAAATGGAACTTGAGGAAAGACTCGCAACTTTGGAGTTAGAGAAATTGAAAGTGGCGAGTACGGGTGCTCAGCAAACAACTTCGAGTACGACAAAGGAGTTTGTTAGTAGGATTAAATTACCTCATTTCAATCCTTTAAAGGATGACGTAGCGGATTATCTAGATAGATTCCAATTTTTATGCGATGCGCATAAGGTAAAAAAGGAAAAATATGTTGAACAACTGATGGAATTTTTTACAGGTGACACAGTGACTACTCTTATGACAATAGACGAACATATCAACTAAAAGAAGAAGATTATCGTCTTCGTTTTAGGACAATGATGCCAGAAAATGAAGTAGATTTCTCTGAGTTTGTTACAAAAATACGTCGTACATTTACACGATGGGTGGAGTTGTCTCAGACTGAGAAAACATATGAAGGCCTAATGGACTTATTACTTCGAGATAAGGTTTTGTCATCTGTTAATGATTCTTTCCTTGCATTTCTTCATGAGCGTAAACCCAAAAACTTAAAAGACATGAAGGAATACTGTTGCCAGTACGCCACCGCGCACCCCCATGCTACAGTTAGCAATTCTAAAGTGAAAGAAGGGTTGCCAGTTGCTTCGGCAGCACCATATGGCCCTAATTTCAATAAAAAAATTTCAGGGTGCTCAACAAAACTGGAATAGGAGAAGTAATCAGAATTACACTCAGAATCCAAGTAATCCAACATATAATGGTTCTTCTTCTAAGAACTGGAGACGAGATGGTAGTTCTCGTAATTTGGGTGGTAATAATCTTAGACACTTTCGCAAAGGTTATCACAATAATAACTATCTGAGCTCTCGAGATAATCATTCTCGACGTCAAGAATATGACGATGGTGAATTTAGAAACCGGGATTCAAACCGGAATGATAATTACAATAGGCAATATGATAACAATTACAGGGGAAATGATAATCGCAGCAGACCTAGACATAACAAAAGAAGACCTTTCCAACAGGCAAACTCTGCACAACAAGAGTTTGATGGAGCCTGTAATCAAGTAAATGATAGTGGTAACTCTAAGGCTATCACTGGTTGTGCTTTCGATTTTGGGAGAGCAACTGAATGCCCCCAATGCTTAACATTGTTCGACTCATCGACTGTATCTACCTTAAGTTGTGGTCACCCTCTTCCTGCTCTACCTGCTACAGTTGCGCATGATGGGAGAGGATCTCTCATCTTGCATAACGGTTTAGTGAATGATAGGCTGGTCTCAGTACTTTTCGATTCGGGATGTACTATCGTCGGGGTTAGGGAGTCTCTGATAGATCCTTGCTGTGCCACTGGAAAAGCGATCAAATGTGTTACATTTGGTGGTACTATGGAAAGTTATCCTACTGCTATTATTAGGATTGACACTCCCTTCTTCACAGGAGATGTCCATGCATGTCTTCTTCCTAATCCTATTGCGGATCTTATAATTGGTCGTATTCATGGGGTTAAGGATTGCATCCCGCAACAAATTTCTATTTGGGAAGAACAATACATTCAAACGGTCAATGCAGTGGTGACAAGAGCCCAAGCTCTTAATCCCCCAACTTCATCTGATGATAGTAATGGAGTTGATAGCCAAGACGAGCAATTGGTGATTTCCCATGACTCGTTTGTTAAACGTCAAGAAGAGGATCCTTCTTTGAAGAAATTCGTCCTTCTCGCAAAGAAAGGGGATCCCAATCAAAATACGAATCACAAATCGTATCTCACTATGAAGAATGGTATATTGGTACGAATGGTACAACACTCGGATAAGTCTATGCACTCGCAAATTCTTGTGCCTAAGTGTATGAGAGCCTTAATTCTTCAGCATGCACACGATTCTCAGTGTGCTGGACACATGGGTTTTTCCAGAACTAAAACTACAGTCCTTGCGTCTTTCTTTTGGCCATTTGTTAATAAAGACATACGAATTTATTGCCGGTCTTGTAAAATTTGTCAAGAGGTCAAGTCTAGAGGTCCAAGACATGCTGCACCTATTCAGGCTGCAGATATTCCGATTCGGCCGTTTCAGAAAATGGCTATAGACATCATTGGTCCGTTCAAAATTAAGTCAGCCAGAGGAGACCAATTTATCCTCACTTGCGTTGAAATGTGCACGCGTTGGCCAGAGGCTATTCCTCTGAAGAGCATATCAACTGTCGATATCGCTGATGCTCTTTGGCTCATATGTTCTCGTCTGGGATTCCCGGAGAAATACTGTCGGACCACGGCACTCAGTTAATTTCGGACATTATGTCTCAGGTAATGGCTACGCTAGACATTAAAAGGTCTCCCAGTAGTATTTATCATCCAATGTCCAATGGATTGGTTGAACGTCTTAATAGGACACTAAAGAACTTACTGGGCAAGATAACGGAAGATCATCCTGATGATTGGGACAGGGTCCTACCTGCAGCTCTCTTTGCCTATAGAGAGGTTCCCAACGAGCATACAGGGTTTTCTCCTTTCGAACTTGTCTTTGGCGCGCAACCGCGCGGTTCGATGTCCTTATTACACGATTTCATAACTTCCGATAATATTGACGATGATACACAATCATCATATGAATATGTCATTGCTCTTAGGGAAAAAATTATCGAATCGTGCAGATTAGCAACTTCATCTTCCGAATTTGCGAAAGAAAAAGCTAGGCGATTTGCTAATAAGAAAAGACGCCTACGTCAACTTTGTCCTGGAGACAAAGCATATGTCTTACTGCCCTCAAGAGAGAATAGACTTCTCATTTCTTGGAAGGGTCCATACACTATAGTCTCGAAAATTTCAGATGTCGACTATATCGTCGATGTGGATGGAAAGCATAAAACCTTTCATATAAATATGCTTACAGAGTTTATTGAACGTCCAGACTATTTGCAGCCTATTTTCCAGGCGACGGACGACTCTCCAGTCCAACATGGTCACATCTCATCCCTGTCCGTTATACAGGATGAGGAAACTATTTTTTCTGACGTTAACTTACCTCTTCCTGCGATTCCACTTAATTCTACGGAATCATGGAAAAACGTTACCGTCTCTTCGAACTTGTCTTTTGAGGAGCAACGTCAAGTATCCTCTACGCTACAATCATATCAGGATGTCCTTACCGACATTCCTGGACACACAGATGTCATAGTACATGACATCATACTTACTGATCGTAATCCGATCAGAGTAAGACCATACCCTATACCTATTCATTTTCAAGCACAAGTCGAGAAAGAATTGGATGAAATGATTCAACTGCAAATAATTGAACCATCCACTTCAGCTTATTCTTCGTCGATAGTTATTGTTCGAAAGAAAGACAATAACATACGTCTTTGCGTTGACTATCCCAAATTAAATCAAGTTACGAAGTTCGATGCTGAACCTATGCCTTTATTAGATGATCTACTTATTAGACTTTCTAAAGCTAGATTCTTTACTAAACTTGATTTGTCTAAAGGATATTGGCAAGTTCCTTTATCTGAACGCGCCAAACCTCTCACGGCTTTTTCAACACCTAGAGGTTTGTTCCAATGGAATTTTATGCCTTTCGATCTTATGAACGCACCAGCTACATTCGTACGCATGATGCGCCGAATCCTATCTTATCGGTCAGATGTCATTGCATATCTAGACGACATCTGTCTTTTCAGCGATACTTGGGAAGAACACTATTTGGGTCTAAAGGAATTGCTATCTACTTTACGTGAGCATAGTTTGACTGCAAAACCCTCTAAAGCTTTTGTTGGGTTTAGTGAAATCTCTTTCCTAGGTCATCGGGTTGGTCGTGGTCTGTTGAAGACAGAGGATCAAAACATTTCGAAGATATTAAATATCTCGGTTCCGAAGACAAAAAAGCAGGTGCGTAGTCTCTTGGGATTAATACTATTCTATGGAAGATTCATTGAGAATCTGTCATCCATTATGGCACCACTTTTATCGTTATTGAAAAAAGGTTCTCCTAATATGGTGCGTTGGTCCCAAGAATGCCAATCTTCATTGGATCAGGTTAAGAATTTGTTCTCATCTCATCCTATCTTAAGACTACCAACGATTGATAAGACTTTTGTTCTTCGTAGTGATGCCTCTTCCACTGGGATTGGAGCGGCACTAATGCAGGAGTATTCAGGAACTCTGCATCCTGTAATGTATATCTCTAGGGAGCTGAATGCAGCAGAAAGGAATTACTCGGTTTTAGACCGTGAATTGTTGGCTATGGTTTGGTCCATTCTTAAGCTACAAAGGTTCCTTCTGGGCGCGCATCTCTTTATGGAAACCGACAAAAAAGCTCTTACGGCTATGCAAAGTAAGGATTTGAAGAGCTCGAGATCTACTCGTTATGCTATTGCTCTTCAGCCTTTCCATTTCACGGTGCGAGCTATTCGTGGTTCGGATAATGTGATGGCGGACATATTGTCTAGATGCCCACATGATTCCAATTAAATCTTGTGTCCTAGTTTTCCTGATACACTTTCAGACTTAGGTCTGTCCTTAATATCCTAATATATTGTAATACAAATGTTTTACTATTTGGATGATGTATAAAGAATTTAACAAATTTGATTTTATCCATCCATTAGTGATATGTTGCTAATATAGCATTGTAAATCATGATATTTGTATATTGCTATAATTATAGTATTTAATAATGTTTGATATATGATTGGTATTGCCAGCAACTTAGGTTTCTTTAATGGTACCCCCTGAGTTTGTTTGGCTTAGAGGAAATATTTTCTCTTATGATATGGGATGATTTTTACTCTCTCCAGACGCTTTATTTGTGCGTCCATTGTACCTGATATTAGGTTCATTCTTTCATGAGCGCATAATTGATGCTTGTGCTCTGTTGCTCATGGATATATTTTAAAAAAATGTATCCTTTTTTTTACAGGAAAGGGGGGGGGGGTGTAGTAATATGTTGCTGTCATTTTTGATGGAGTTTCAAACATCGATCTATTGGTTGTAGATTTATTCACCTTGGTCAAAGTTTAGTAACTATGTCTTGACTTTGCTGTGTCAGGTTGATTAGGGGTTATCTCCCTTGTTTATGCATTCATTGTGTTTGACCTTTAAAGTCAAAGGTAAACAGTTTGGGCGTGTGCCCATGCGCAGGTTTTTTAAGCCCCAAGTTGAGTTACTTCCGTCAGGCCGAGATGTAAGCTGGCTTCTGAGGGACATGAGGTCCATTGTGTTTTCGGGGAAAGTCTTCGAAGTGACTGCGTTGGCAGGTCTCCCCAGTGAATCTCTGTGCGTCGGGATGACGACAGAGTTCCTTATTATGTTCTGAGGATTCGGTTCCAGGTAATACCGACTTTTTCCATTATTACGCTTTCGGTGGCAGAACATGTTAGAAGATTACCTAGTCTGTGAACTACAGCTCACCGGTCCTACATTTCAGAACTTATATTTGTGTGTTCAAGGTAGCCATCCAAGACTATTAGTCTTTATATTATCCAGAAGTCCAGTGACGAAGATATATTGTGGGAACCGCAGATTGGCGGTATTTATGTCTACATAAGCATTACTGCAGGGTTGATGTTAACCTGCTCAGAAGAAGTACACAGATGACGTCATAACGAGGCCCGTGTTAAGGCAAATATATTACAGCCTGATAATGTGCAATTGGCGGGGAGTGCCAAGTTGTACCTGTATGTCAAAGTGATTAAGGTATCTGACGCGTTTAGTCAGAGATACCAGGGCGGCGCTACGAACTGTCATTATTGAAGAACATTGTATTAACCATGCACGAATATTCAAATGTTTACCAGTCTTTTGAATGCCTGATATATACCTAACGATTTCCGGTCAGCATGACCTTGTTTACACTGACTGTTCCTGTTGATGCTATGTGTGTTATCGTCAATAAATGTTTTAAAACGTGCCTGCAGTGTCCAAGCATCCTTGACTACTGCATGTGAGTGTATGGGTTGCAGTGTCTACATATATACGAGCCTAAACACATTCGCGCCTTCATTCGCACCCACACTCAGTTCATCATACGCCAGCACTACACACCTAACAACATGTATACTATCTTGGGCCAGTGATCACCTCAACAAGAGAAAAAGACAGTTACAACCGGCCACTATTATTATGATTCATATTTCCTATGATGGATTTTCCCCTGTGATTGGAATAGATATATTATGCTCAGAGTTGCTGTGTGCAACTGTTTGATGAATAGTTATTGCATGGATTTACTGTTATAATACTGTGTAGAGAGCTGTTGTGAACTGCGATGTATGCAGTCCTTTTGATGGATATTTTTGCTGTATTACTATGGAATGAGAGCTGCTGTGAACTGCCATGTAAGCAGTCCTTTTGATATATATTTTGTGCTGTATTACTATGGAATGAGAGCTGCTGTGAACTGCGATGTATGCAGTCCTTTTGATGGATATATTTTGGTGTAGTACTATGAAATGTGAGCTGCGGGGTTCTGCAGCCTATGTACTTCGGATCTTGTACCTGTAATTGAGTTGTACGGATTTACTTACCTGATGCCTGATGATCTAATATGGGCTGTTATCTATGATTATATCCCTTTGGATTTATGCACGCTGTTATGGACTTATTTACATGTCGCTCCATGATTTGCTATGATGTCTACGTGATTGTGGTGTAAATAAACAGTGTATAAATTTATAGCAGTTCCAGTACTTCCTGAACCATCGTTACTGTGTGTGTGTGAGTGCAGTATGGATTACACCCTTAAAGAACTCTGACATTCGCGTATCTACATATGTACTTGTTTGCTCACTTGTCGGCCACCTGTAAGCCCAACCATACTAAGTTTGTCATTGTCAGTGACCTGACACACCCACCGCCGCAGACATTTAGAGAGTAGCAGAAGTGACGGCCTGTGTGGCCTACTGCCGATGTTGTTAAAGAAAATAAACTTTAACATAAAGTGGTGAGCCAGTGATATAGGGTGTATACCAAGTCAAGAAAATCAAGTCAAGAGTTGCACTGTTTCCAATCCTTTTTCTCGTATGCCAACTCAGGATTGCAGCACCCGATGTCGAGAATTACGTTTGAATGCCAGTATCACCTAGGAGATCCTGTAGACATCAATGTTGTACTGCATTTTGATACCCGATGTCCATCATTGTTGTTGCGGAGGCCGGAAGTTCTTTATTTTGAAGATAAGTGGTTGTTTGTGTTGTAAACTGTACCACTGTCCTATGTAATCCAGCCTTCCTCAGAGCTTGCTCTATTTATTATATTTTTTGTTCTATGTTTGAAGTTTCATGTTTATGCGGGTTTGGTTGGGAGGTGACTTACGTTAGGATATATCCCAGTTCACCCAGGGCTCACGTAAGCGTTCTTTAGGGACACTTTTGCAGACTTCCCTCAATGGAATTCCAGCACATGGTAGCTGTAGGATTTTGAGTCCACTGTGTTTGGTTGTCTGTGACAACTGATTGTTTAGCTGTATCGTCAAGTTCTTTCACTGTTGTTATAGTATTACTTTTTTATACGTATCTTATTTTGGTGATCCATTTTGTTTGTAAACGTCCGTCTCAATCTGCCTATCGTTTATTTATATACATTTTTTTGTTTATACACTGTGCTGTCGTGTGTCTTGTCACTCTATTCGCAGCTGTCATTGCAAGCTTTGCAAAATTTCTTATCTTTATTTCCGCTTTTTGACTTTATTTGATTCCTGCGAACGTGGTCAGTTGTCCTTTATATCTTGTCTTTGTAACTCTGGTTTGTACTATTTATTTTGTCATGCTCTATCGATATTATAATGAATTTTGCTTGTAATTAATAACATTATTAATAGTTGGAAAGGTAATTATACAAGTTCTTAAGCAAGGATTTGGGATAAAGTGAGTTTTTCCAGGTATATTTACATAAATTACGTATCTCATATAATTGGACATAATGTCTAGTTTAGACTATTTCATTAAACAAGGGAAATCCCTTGGTATGACTACTGAAGAAGTAAGAGAATTCGCACTTGTCGAATATGACAAGGCTCAGAAAATGGAGGCTGAAAAACAGAAAATAGAGGCTGAAGATAGAAAATTGCAAATGCAGGCCGAAGAGAGAAAACTTCAGATGGAGGCTGAAAGACAGAAATTAGAGGCTGAAGATAGAAAACTTCAAATGAAAATGGAAGAGAAGAAACTTCAAAAGCAAATGGAAATGGAAGAGAGAAAACTTCAGATGCAAGCTGAAGAAAATCTTAGATTGCATGAGCAAAAATTGTTATCTATGGAGCTGGAGAGAATGAAAGTGGTGAATGGTGTTAATACACAAAATTCTACAGACACTCAAACTGCTTCTCATAAGACAAATAGTCATTTGTTGAGTATGGTTTGCACGGACGTTGAAGTCTGTTTGTACGGAGATGTCAATGGTTGTTCAGTGTAAATGCCCAGATGTAACGTACTGTTTGGTGTGTTATGAATGTTAGTACTTCAAGAGTGTCGTGTTGTCCTGGACAGTACCAAGTTGTGGCGAGAATCTAGGTCACTAGCGTGAGGTGCCGCCAGGGTATAGTAGACACATACATCATGTCAGTATTCATGTAGATTTAGACATGTAGTACTTGTATTACAATGGGGTTGATCCTGTAATTGTGTAGATAATAGTGCTGATAACATGAAGGCCGTATAGGCTCTTGGACGTCTTCACATTAACTCACACAACCACAAGTAGAAGTCAGCGAAGTAGGGAATGCTGCTGACGTTTACAATATTTATTCATGACGTACGATAATACGATGATGATGGACGAAACAGTCAATAGTATAGATCGAGTACATAATGTGTGTAGTTACAAAGGTTAGCTTCAGGCATCACAGATCCCAGACATATAACAATGTCTTGTACAATGTTTACTGTTTATGCAATAGCTCTGAGCCCCGTCAGGTAAGCCCTAGCAAATATCTTGCTTAGTACGGGCAATATGAGTTATTCAAATAAAGTCAATGCCATTGTCCCACAATTAGCAAACGACTTCAGACTGGCCTCACATGCCAGATACTTCATTCTGGTGAAGAGGATTGGTCGTGAATACGAACCAATTTGATGACAACGAAATCAGGCCGCAGGTCGCGAGCCTTGATAATCAGGTCACTCTCAGTTTACACAAGCTTCTGAGATTATATATAATTTCTGTAAAACCATATTCCGCCTGCATTGCTGATCCATAAAGATGATTCCTAGGCGTATGTATGTAATGGGTCAACTAGACCTCGTCCTTCAAATATGAAGCAATACTGGGGTACAGTATAATACCTCCTTGTGAGCTTCACTTACTATGTCGCCATCAGCGATAAATGTACCTATAAAATCTAAACGAGACGAAAAGATCGAATTAAAGATTCTTAAAGAATCCCTTACACTCTAAGGTAACACAACACAGCCAATACTGGCATAAAGAAACACTCAGGGACGGAAGAGTGACAAACAGTCATTCCCAGAATTTCCAATCCCTATCGAAAACTTGGCAGAGAGGAATCTATGGATCGGCACATCCGTTCTAAGCCTTAGGTACACTCTCTCTGAATCAGTCTCCCGGCTTTTGCCGCTAAGACCCCGCGCATGCCCAAAGAGCATGGACCAGATCAAGGCAAACCCAGACCAGGTGTTTCCGCCCAAGCGGGTGATATAGATACTCCGTAAATGATCCTATAAATAGACTTAAGACATGACAACTATAAGACATTGCCTGAGACAGGACAACATAAGACAGGAGAAGATAATCACTAGTCAAACCTGTCACAGAAAGACAATATACATTTATCTCTCTTTGATCATATTAAACCAAAAATACATTAGGTTGGTGTTTTTTTTTCCACCGTCAAAAATGACGGCAACATTACCACACCTCCCGGGGAAAAAAATGGCACATTTTTTTTTGAAATACATCTATGAGCCAGGTGCATTAAGCTCATAACGCATGAGTAATGCGCCGATGAAAGGATCACCAAAAAATATAACATCATAATGTCAGATCCAATCGACGCACAGTAGAGCGTCTGGTGAGAAGAAAAAATCTCACTAGATAGGAGAAACTATTTTCTCAAAGTAAATATATCCGGGGAGGTGTTACCAACCAACTCAAAACTGCAGGTAATGTTACAACAAAAATTCATACCAATGTGTATAAATGGTGAATGACAACTTCCATTAATGGATTACACGAACATCGAAATCTCACGACATATAATGTGTATATAACCATAAATTCCAATGGTCAATCATTAACAACATTGCAAAATCTTTTTACAAACATATAACATGTGTATAGAAGTAATATCTGATGATGTCAGAAGAACAAGACGATCCTTCATTCCGGCGATGTCTTGTAAGCAAAATCCTCAAGGAACATCCGGACGTCAATAGAAGTCATCGTAGTTCTACAGCGTTCCAAGATATCACACCGGTATGCTGAGAACAATACAAATAGTACACTTCTTAAAATGTTATAATGTATCATAGTCACTTAATATATATCTAAACTATAAATGTGGCCGCGTTAATTTTTTCGACCTTTATTTCATATGAAACAAAGCCCTCCTCTGTTTTACCGAAGATGGTAACAGAGAAAGCAAGTAATCAATACAACCATGAGTTTAAACAAAGTGACAACAAGTGTTATAGAAGCATGTTATTGTACGAATAGATCATAACTTTAGATATGTTACAGTAGATCTAGACAAAAGAGCTAAGTAGCTTCATGTGGGCATCGAGACAATATGTCTGCCATCACATTATCCGAACCACGGATAGCTCGTACCGTGAAATGAAAAGGTTGAAGAGCAATTGCATATCGAGTGGATCTCGAACTCTTCAAATCCTTATTCTGCATAGCTGTGAGAGCTTTTTGGTCGGTTTCTACTACAAAATGCGCGCCTAGAAGGAATCTTTGGAGTTTAAGAATTGCCCAGACCATAGCTAGCAATTCTCGGTCTAGAACAGAATAATTCCTTTCTGCCGCATTCAGTTTTCTCGAGACATACATTACAGGATGCAGAGTCTCAGAATACTTTGCATCAGTGCTGCCCCGATCCCTATTGCTGAGGCGTCACTACGAAGGACAAACGTCCTATCGGCTGTAGGTAGTCTTAAAATTGGAGGAGACGAAAATAATGACTTAATCTGATCCAATGAAGATTGGCATTTTTGGGACCAACGCACCATATTAGGAGACCCTTTCTTCAATAGGGTTGAGAGTGGTGCCGTAATAGAGGAAAGATTCGGAATGAATCTTCCACAGAACGGTATTAGGCCCAAGAGACTACGGATTTGTTTCTTAGTCTTAGGAATAGTGATGTTCAGTATCTTAGAAGTGTTGTGGTCTTCTGTCTTCAAGAGACCATGACCAACACGATGACTAAGAAAAGAAATCTCACTAAACCCAACATAGCCTTTAGAGGGTTTAGCTGTCAAATTATGCTCACGTAGAGTAGACAACAGTTCATCTAATCCCAGATAGTGATCTTCCCAAGAATCGCTAAAAAGACAGATATCGTCCAAGTATGCAATCACATCAGAACGATATGCCAGTATTCGACGCATCATGCGTACGAATGTAGCTGGGGCATTCATAAGGCCAAAAGGCATAAAGTTTCATTGGAACAAACCCCTAGGTGTGGAGAAAGCAGTGAAAGGTTTGGCTCGTTTGGTTAGAGGAACTTGCCAGTATCCTTTAGACAAGTCCAGCTTTGTAAAGAAACGAGAATTGGAAAGCCTAGTAAGTAACTCATCCAACAGAGGCATAGGTTCTGCATCGAACTTCGTTACTTGATTTAGTTTACGGTAATCGACGCAAATGCGTATGTTATTGTCTTTTTTTCGGACAATAACCATAGACGACGAGTATGCCGAATTGGATGGTTCAATTATTCCTAACTTTATCATTTCATCCAACTCTTTCTCGACCTGAGTTTGGAAGTGGATAGGAATAGGATAAGGTCTGACCCTGATAGGAGTATGGTCAGTCAATACAATGTCATGTTCAATGACTATAGTGTGTCCAGGAATGTCCGTGAGAACATCCTGAAATTCTTGTAACTTGGAAGAGATTTGTGACTGTTCCCTAGTTGATAAATTAGGGGAAATTGCAACATCCTTCCATGATTCCATAGAATGAAGTGGAATCATCGGAAGAGAAAAATTAACATCAGAGAAAGTAGATTCCTCATCCTGTATGACAGACAGGGATGAGTAATGGCCACGAGCGACCGTCGCGTCGTCCGTCGCTTGAAAGATAGGTTGTAAGTACTCTGGACGTTCATAAAATTCTGTAAGCATATTTATGTGAAAAGTGTTATGCTTTCCGTCAATATCGACGACATAGTCGACATCAGAAATTTTAGATACAATCTCAAAAGGACCTTTCCAACCAATAAGAAGTCTATTTTCTCTGGAAGGAAGCAACACAAATGCTTTGTCTCCAGGACAAAGTTGACGTAGGCATCTATTTTTATTTGCAAACTGTCTTGCCTTTGCCTTGGCAAATTCAGATGCGAAAGTTGCTAATTTGCAAGCTTCAATGATTTTCTGCCTGAGAGCAATGACATACTCATAAGAAGATTGTGTGTCATCACTAATGTCATCGGCAGCTATCAAATCGTGATGCAGGGACATTGGGCCGCGCGGACGCGCGCCAAAGACGAGCTCGAAAGGAGAAAACCGGTATGTTCATTAGGAACCTCTCAATAAGCAAAGAGAGCAGCGGGTAAGACTCTGTCCCAATCCTGAGGATGATCCTCAGTTATTTTCCCAAGTAAGTTTTTGAGAGTCCTATTGAGACGTTCGACTAGTCCATTAGACATCGGATGATAAATACTACTCAGTGATCTCTTGATATTAAGAGTAGACATCACCTGCAACATTGTCTCAGATATCAGTTGGGTGCCATGATCTGACAAGATTTCCCTAGGGAATCCCAACCACGAAAATATCAGCCAAAGAGCTTCTGCAATATCGGCAGTCGAAATGCTCTTCAGAGATATGGCCTCTGGCCATCGAGTACACATGTCAACACATGTAAGAATAAATTGATGTCCTCTGGCTGATTTTATTTTGAAAGGACCAATGATATCTATCGCCATTTTCTGAAATGGACGGATAGGAATGCCCGCAGCCTGGATAGGTGCTGCATGGCGAGGACCTTTCGATTTTACTTCTTGACATCCTCTACACGAGCGACAATAAAGACGTATGTCTCTGTTGACGAATGGCCAAAAGAAAGCCGCAAGAACTCTCGACTTCGTACGTGAAAATCCCATATGACCAGCGCATTGGGAGTCGTGAGCATGTTGCAGTATTCTAACTCTCATGTCTTTCGGAACAAGAATTTGTGCATGTATAGACATGTCTGAGTGCTGTACTATACGCACTAGTACGCCATTCTTCATAGTGATCCAAGATTTGTGATCTGTGTTCTTATTTGGGTCACCTTTTTTGCCAGATTAAAGAATTTTTTTAACGAAATGTCTTCCTGTTGACTTTTAATAAAAGAGTCACGTGAAATCACATCATGATCATCTTGATCACGTACCCCAATACCTTCGGTCGATGTAGTCTGAGGCATATTCTGAGCCTGAGCTCTCGTGATAACTGCATTAGCAGCTTGCAAGTTATGCTCTTCCCAAGCAATAATCTGCTGCGGGGTACACTCTTTAATGCCGTGTGTACGCCCGACGATAAGATCCGCAACAGGATTCGGAATCAGACATGCTTGGACTTCTCCCGTAAAGAAGGAAGTACCGTAGCTATATGGATGATAGCGGTAGAGTATTTTTCCACTGTGCCACCAAATGTTACACATTTGATCACTCTTCCAGTGGCACATGAAGGATCTACCAGAGATTGTCTAACCCCAATAGTGGTACATCCAGAATCAAAGAGGACTGAGACTGGATCACCATTCATTAGACCCCTATGTAGAATAAGAGATCCTCTCCCGTCATGCGCCGCTGCGGCATGAAGAGCGGGAAGAGGATGACCGCAACTCAAGGTGGATATAGTAGTAGGTTCAAATAAAGTGGTGCACTGAGGGCATTGAGATGCTCTCCCATAATCAAAGGCAGAACAAGAACTAGCACTAGCTCTAGGTTTACTATTGTTTTGTTCATTACTAACTCCTTGTGACTCTTGTTCAGCACAGTTAGTATGCTGCCATCTACCTAGATTACTATTTCCTTTGGAATTATGGTAATTACCCCTATTGCTATTATTATTTTGGTTTGAACCGCAGTTTTCACAATTGTGATTGTGATTTACACCTTGATGAAAATATCTATCAGACTGATACTGCTGTCTTCTTAAAGAATTATGGCGAGGATAGTTTTTGTTGTGGCTACCCCTTTTAAAGTTACCAAATTTGTTGGAACCATAATTATGAGGGCTATCAGATTGCCTCCAATTTCTAGAAGACGTGCATCTTTGGCATGAATCACTTTGATCCTGTCCAAAGTTACGCTTACTTTTCTTATCGAAGTTGCGCTGAGTACCTTTAACTTTACCTCTGAAATTAGAATTGTATGGAGTCGCAGAAGCCACGGGTAAACCTTCTTTAATCTTACTATTGCTAATCGCTTGTTGTGGATGAGCAGTGACATATTGGCAACAATATTGTTCCATTTCTTTTATGTCTTTAGGTTTACGTTCGTGTATAAAGGCAAGAAAAGACTCATTAACAGATGACATTACTTTGTCTCTAAGCAACAAGTCCATAAGTGCTTCATAAGTATGTTCAGTCTTAGACAACTCTATCCATCTAGTGAAAGTAAGGCGTATCTTTCCTATAAAGTCTGAGAACTCTACACCAGATTCTGGTAACATAGTCTTAAAACGAAGACGGTAATCATCTTCTTTAAGCTGATATCTTTTCAATAAGGCTGCTCTGACAACTTCATAATTAGTTCTATCATGTTCTTCTATTGCCATTATAATATTTAATGGTTCACCTGTAAGTGAATTCAACAGTTGTCTAACATATTGTGCCTTATCTACTTTATATGTTACACAATTAAGTTATAGTCTATCTAGATAGAAAGTTATGTCATCTTTTGTAGGGTTAAAATGAGGAAGTTTGAACTTATAATCATGACCTTTTGTGCTCGAAGAAGTCTCTTGAGAACTCCCTATATTAGTCACTTTCAACTTCTCTACTTCCAAAGCCAAGAGTTTTTCTTCATGTTCTCTTTGATGCTTTTTCTCTTCAAGTTCTCTTTGATGCTTTTTCTCTTCATATTCTCTGTCTTGCTGAATCTTCCTTTCTTCAGCCTCTCTGTCTAGCTGAATCTTCTTTTCTTCAGCTTCTCTTTGATGCTTTTTCTCTTTATATTCTCTGTCTTGCTGAATCTTCCTTTCTTCAGCTTCTCTTTGATGCTTTTTCTCTTCAAATTCTCTGTCTAGCTGCGCTTGAATCTTTTTCTCTTCAAATTCTCTGTCTTGCTGAATCTTCCTTTCTTCAGCTTCTCTTTCTAGCTGCGCTTGAATCTTTTTCTCTTCAGCCTTTTGTACTTTGGCATATTGCGCAAGCGCAAAATCCTCCAATTTCTCCTCAGTTTTTCCAAGGGCTATCCCTTGCTGGATGAAGAAATCTAATGTAGACATTTTGTCTACAAATGTGCTGTCAATATATCTGAAATAGCAACACAAGTTATCCCAATCTCAGTGGGAGATGAGTCTTTTAAAAAGACTAAGTACAATTACCTTATTTATTAAGTCACCATTAATCAGCTCAGTATATAATTTGCATCATATAATAAACAGTACATGATCAAGTATACATGAAGACTGTATATATCAACAATATCACGATAACTAAACAAAGACAAGCATCTAAACAAACGAAAACATTCGCAGAGGTCAAAAGAAAATACAGCTTAACTAAATCCAATGTTGAGAAAAATCACAATGATAACTGCGAAAAATTCACAATAATACAATGACAACACAGTGTATAATCAAAAGGGTGTAAAGAAATTAACAATAGAAAAGAGAAGGCAGACAAATACAAACAAAACAAATCAGAAACTAAAGTAAGGAGAAAAAATAACGAAAACAACACTAACACATCTCGTCACAGCTAGGAAAAAGATAAATAAATAGCAACAAAAGTCGCTTGCAATTTCTACTGTGAGAAATATGCACAATCCTTAAAGAACGCTTACAGTACCCTCGGTTAAGTGGGATATTTACTGTAAGACCCTCCAACCTGAACCCGCAGAAAAAATACACATTAACTCAACAAGTAAACAAAGAACAAGTAAACAGTAGAAGGCATATAATAAATGTGTAACGATGAAGGCTTATTTGCACACAAAATAAAGGCTAAGTTTAACACGTAAACCAGGCCACTTATCTTTAAGCGTTTTCCTCTACAACCGCAAAGATGCAGTTCCATGCAGTACACTTGTAAACACTAGTAGACGTTCCACCGTTGAAGGTCACCACAACTTGACAACGGGTGTAGTAGTCTCCCAAAGTGAAGAATGTTGTAGTAAACAACAGCTTGAACTGTTCTATGTTTACAATTCGAGCTTGCACGTAAACTTGTGACGTGAAAGTTGACACGTATGTCCTTCGACGATTGTCACAGTGTTAACCGACTTCGTCAGCAACTGTGGTCTATGTAGCACTATTGTAGCAGCTGTGGTCAATGTAGCAATTCTGCAGCAGCTGTGGTCCATGTAGCAATTCTGTACCATCTATAAATGTATACGTCGATCAGCAGACGTTGACCTATTTCCTACTGTGTAGCTGACAACTAAACGTCAATCTTGTTTTCCGGATGTAAACATCCAGATGTAAGCAGGAAAATCCGTGTCGTTGAAACAACCCACGAATCTGGTCCACCAGATGTTGAAGATGGATTTTCCTGATGTTGAAGTCTGTTTGTACGGAAATGTAAATGGTTGTTCAGTGTAAATGCCCAGATGCAACGTACTGTTTGGTGTGTTATGAATGTTAGTACTTCAAGCGTGTCGTGTTGTCCTGGACAGTACCAAGTTGTGGCGAGAATCTAGGTCACTAGCGTGAGGTGCCGCCAGGGTATAGTAGACACATACATCATGTCAGTATTCATGTAGATTTAGACATGTAGTACTTGTATTACAATGGGGTTGATCGTGTAATTGTGTAGATAATAGTGCTGATAACATGAAGGCCGTATAGGCTCTTGGACGTCTTCACATTAACTCACACAACCACAAGTAGAAGTCGGTGAAGTAGGGAATGCTGCTGACGTTTACAATATTTATTCATGACGTACGATAATACGATGATGATGGACGAAACAGTCAATAGTATAGATCGAGTGCATAATGTGTGTAGTTACAAGGTTAGTGTTAAAGTCATATTTGGTATATTAATCTTTTATGATAAAAAAAGAAGGGAATTAATCATTAAGACTTGTTGTCAGGTCGGGTTATTGTTATCTCGCCTGAACAGCGCGGTAGTCAGCTGTTGATTTGTTTAAAAGTGCAATCTAGTATTTACTTGTATGTTCTAAGAAGAAAACGTGTAATCACTACTAACATCTCTGCGGCGAGTTACCGCATGAGATGTATTTTGATTAGGAATGTTTTGAACTGAGCAGTCGCTCGCTAACCCGAGAGATGTGTTGTGAACTGTACTGAGCGATAGGGCTCATAACAGTGTGTTCCTAGCGAGTGAAGGGGAAAGAGATTTTTTTTTTAGCGATGTTCTCGATGTGTACCAGAGGATATTCTTGGTACCGGCATTTTTTATGCTTATGGGATATATGTGATTATCCGGCAGATGTATGTGTGTTGTTTATGACTGCAGTGGACGCAGTCCCTTTTGAGTATAATGGATAGTAATGGCCGTATTAACAGTGTTGTTTATGACTGCAGTGGACGCAGTCCCTTTTGAGTATAATGGATAGTAATGGCCATATTAACAGTGTTGTTTATGACTGCAGTGGACGCAGTCCCTTTTGAGTATAATGGATAGTAATGGCCATATTAACAGTGTTGTTTATGACTGCAGTGGACGCAGTCCCTTTTGAGTATAATGGATAGTAATGGCCGTATTAACAGTGTTGTTTATGACTGCAGTGGACGCAGTCCCTTTTGAGTATAATGGATAGTGATGGTCGTATTAACAGTGATGTTTATGACTGCAGTGGACGCAGTCCCTGTTGGAGTATTGATGCTATTCGATGCAATGTAAACTGTCTCTCGTCTGTGTTGTGTCGTGAATAAAGTGTTCGAAACGTCACCAGTTGTTTAACATTCGATGACTTCTACGTGTGTTACGATGTGGTGAGTAACTGTACACACATATCTGAAAACAGTCTACACAGTGACAGAACACCAACAGTACTCATTGACATAAATAATAAAACAGCATATATATCATTGATGGCCGATATAACATTGTGAATATAAAGGAACACTATATAACATTTGGTGGTTTTCAGTCTCAACGGGAATTTACACCTATGAAATTCGCGTTAATAGCCCTGTGTGGGCGTGGCCAATTAAAATTAGACATTTAACATTGATTGCTGATGTTGATCGCATTTATCTACGTACTAGAACTTGGATTATTAATAACCATCTACAACTGCAGAAGGATTTCAAGTTCGCATTTACGGTTGTTCAACACGGGTGCTTCATGTACACGATTTGGCAGTTTCCAGTTCCAGTTGTCCTGTGCGGTGTACGAGCATAGACCATTCTGTATCCAGTACGTGAAGTGAGAGGGATCAAGCTCCAGTGACTTTCTGCGGTGTATTGTTTTCATCAGCGGACTGTGTGATACCTACCGTTTTGTCGGGCAGAAAGTTCTGGATTATTTACAGTTGACAAGATAAGTGGGTTTTTGTTGTGAAAACTGTACCACTTTATGTCTGTCAAAAAGCCTTCCGAAATTGTGCATTATTGTCCTATTAAGTGTTTTATGTTGAACATTTTGTGTTTCATGTAGAATTATGAAGATAACATCCCAGTTTACCCAGGGCTTCATAAGGTTCTGTAGGAGTTAGTTTGTTTCAATTAAGCGATTATTCCGGTAAAAGGATACAAACATTGCCGTAGGTTAGGTCACTAGTTGTCTCTTGGGACAATTATTGTTTAGGTGTGACGTAACGTTTCATTGTTGTTATTGTTGTATTTTTCTTTGTTCCTTAGTTTATTGATTAATTTGTTTGTCGGTGTCTTTCTCTTTTCCCTATCTTTCATTTTTTATACACATTTTCGTTTATACACTGTGCTGTTTCTTGTCTTGTTAATATTTGCAGTTATCATTACATGCTATGTAACATTATTTGCTTTAGTTCCGCTGTACTGTTCAGTTGATTTCTGCAAACGTTTTTTCGTTTGTTTTCTTGTATCTTGTCTTTGTAACTGTTATTCTTTTTGTTTATATCATATGTTGGTTGTTTGTGATTTATTGGAGGACTTTATGCATATGTGATTAAGGCTATGTGATAATATTGACACACTTCATAGTGATATAAATTTATCTCTCATACTGATGTAACAAAAGTTCTATACGCAAGAACTTGTGGTATTATGGTATACAGAGATGGTTAGATATTTTCAATCTTATGAAGAAATATTTAGTTCGTAAGCTGGAAAAGGAATTATCTAAACTTTAAGGGACATAAACTGATAATAATTATAAGTGGTGAATATATATAGTGGAATTGGTGATTGAACCACTATGGATTCTGAGATAGATCCTGAGGATATGGATCCTATATTGCAATATATATTTGATGGAGGTAAATATTGTGAAAGATTGCGAGGCCCACAGCTGGAAGGATTTGTGATGGACCGTTTTTTGGTTGATGTGGCATGGGCCCTAAGTTTTTTTGCTGAGGATACATTTCATTCCGTTCCTCACTTAATGATGGCTAGGCATTTGGCGGATTTGGTGCATTACCTTCGGGTATTTTTGCACAAGAATACTGAGTCTAAACACGATTTTATGACGGAGGTGATACACGATATAATTCACAACGACATTCCTAACAATCACAAACAGGAGTTACAAGATGAGGGGTTAAAAGACATAATTTATAATGATATTCTTCATGACCAGAAAAAACATTTAGAAGAGGAGGAGCGTATGAAAGTCATCAAGCGAAGTGCACTACAGGAAAGGGAAAATTTCTTAGAAAATATTGCTAAAGAGAGCGAATTACAGGAAACAGTATCGAGACTTACAGATGATTTAAAGGAATCAAACACAGAACTTACTAAAGTGAAAGCAGCGTTAGATTCTGCATTGAGCAAAATCAAAGATTTGGAAATTCAAGTGGATTATAAATATGGAGAAGTTAGTAATCTCAAGCAGCAACTTCAGGAAAAGAAAGAGAGGTGTGGAAAATTAGAAGCTGAGACAATTGACCGTGATAGGTCTTATACAGAGACGCTTCTTGATTTATTGAGTAAAGTGAATTCTTGTATGGAAGAAGAGATGTATACTGTATTTCCGAATGAAGTTGAGGAGCTAATGAATAATGAGAATAATGAAGTTGAAACACAGCAACTAAAGGTAGATAAGGGAAATGATGAAGAAGGGACATTAGAAATGTTAATGGCTGAGAAGGAGAAAATGATTAAGGTCGAGAATTTACTGGTGGAGGAAAGTGACAAAAGGTTGACACTTGAGAATTTAAACAACAAATTGGGTGAAGAGATTTCACTTCAAAAGGTGGAGATCAGTGAATTAAGAAACAGGGTGAATAGATTGGTAGATATTATTTTAGACTGCAAAGTGTTGTCTCCTTTCAATGTTGACAGTGGTAGACAGAAAGTTGATTATCAACATGTCTTAAAGGCACCGAGTCAGCAACAGACACTCGGCGCAAACACTAACAGTAAACATAGTAGTCGAAAATCCCTGCGCGGAAAATACAATTTTTCACGCACCAGTGATGCTAATATTACTGATTCTTGGCGACATGCCAACAAAAGAAATTCTACTGGTACAGTCGGTACTGTAGATAACAAGAAAAACTGTGAGAAATTTCAAGGCAAAAATTATAATACCAACCATAAATCTACTAGTGGAAATTCCCATAAAGTCATAACTAATGACAAAGTTAGTCGTACTTGTGCCCGAAATAATACTAAGTGTGTTGGTAACCACAATGATTCTATTATTCCTATTCCTGATCAAGGTGTTAAGTATATCACCACAGAAAAGATTAGAAACAGTGTTGTTAGGAAAGATAATCCAGATCTCGAACAGTATCAAAGGAGTGTACAAAATTGTAATTCTTCTTTGCCAAGAAATCAAAGAAAGGCTAACAGATATCAAAATTCTGGTTCTAAGGATTTTAAAAATTCTAGTGGAAATAACTACTATAGAGATTATCGATCATATGATAATTTTTCTACAAGACAACAAGAGCCATCGGGCAGATATTTTTATCAAAAGAGAAATAATAATGCTTCCAATTATAATAGAAGATCGCATGCTAATTGTGCCCAACAAAAACCTAAGGTTATTATTAATAAAGGTAATAATAAGATTGGTAGTCTTTCTAATACTACTACTTGTTTTCGCTACCTTGGGTGTAAAACTTTATTTCAGCCTACAGCGACAACGCCCTTGACTGACTGTCAGCTTCTCCCTGAGCATTCCTTGTTGTTCACAAGCGGGGAAGGAAGGTTTATTGACAGCCATGAGGGGGCCGGAGATTCTCACAACCACGGGTGATGGTAAAAGTGGCATTAACTTTCGTCTTGCCACATTAAATTTTACAAGTAACTACAGTGAAAATTTTCATTTGTATTTTTTCACAGCGACGGCTTTGCGTTAAAGGTCAGCGCTCATGTGTCGCATGAGATGAGAAAAATGGATACTACCTTACGCCTTTGTGATTAATGAGGTGAAGTCAGACAGCTTGTAGAATCCATATTATACGGAGTTGCCCTTTCAAATTAATGGATGATTTCTACACCGAGTTTCTACACCGCGGAAATTGTTTATATTTAATTTTTTGGATAAAATATTACTGTATGAATAATGTATTATTGTATTGTATAGTATGGGGCATTATATGGCGTTGCATCAAATAATGTGTATGTTCATAATTATGCACTATTGCATGCCCATATCTTTTCCGTGTGACTGTGTTTTTGATTACGCGCCAGTGCATTGCATGCTATTTTTACTCTATGGTGATTTCGATAGACATGATGCACGTATTATGATTGGAATCTGGTGTAGCGTATCGGTCTGTAGTAACTTGTCTTTATTGTTTGATGAATTAGTGGACTGTTGGTATTTACACTCCAGTCAATGTCCTTTGACCGATCTATGCCATTTGTGTTTGACCTTAGCGTTACGTTCAGAGGTTTGGAGTCATAGTGAAGATTCATTAAATATTAACGTGCTTTTGCAACAGTGATTGCTAGTACAATTTACTATGCATAATGAGTTTGCCAGCCCTATGCACAAACTCATTAGCTACGAGGGTTCCTAAGTATTTTTGTTCACTGAATTTAGACTTCTTTCTTGTATTTTGGATGTCATGTCTAATTAAGATATTAGCACATACAGAGATTGTGTTAATTAACTGTTATGTTCTGTAATGTAATTTTGGAACATAATTTGTATGTATCAGAGTTGATTATGTAATTTTAGAAACAGATTGTGAAACACTGATTTTTTTTTTTTAGAGCATGATACTTATGAATTTATATAATTTGATCTTCTTACCAGTTAAAAATTCAACATTTTCATTCAACAGTATGGATATTTTTTGAAACCATAACATAATTTTTTATAGAACATTTTCGTATTTCATTGTATCAGGAGATTGTAGATTTCTTTATAGTGTATTGCTATTAAGTTGAGAAACGCACAAGTTTACAGCTAAAGAACATTAATAGCTCAGCTGAACGTAATTATCAGCCTAAAGTAACTTAAAGGCATTAAGTCAAAATACATTATATTATGCTTATATATGTGCAAGTTGTTATGCAGATAACAGGGTATATTTTTTCCATGTGTTTTTCGGTGTCGAATTTGATTTAAACTAGTATTCGCGTATTGTGCGTTTACTTAAGGATCGTTTTTTTTGTTTTTTTTTGTGTTAGAGATTACATGTATTTTTTTTCTTTATTAAACCTGATTGCATTTTTGATCTATTAATGATAGCGGTAAACTACTTATAAAAAAACAATACTATTTTTATGAAACTTAATTGTTACGAAATATTTTTGTATTGTACTTTTTTTTCCCCTGACATTGAATTTTTTTTCTGTGCCCAACGCTCGATTGTGCGCTAGGGGAGTAATATTGTTTAGTGGTGACGGTACATGTAAAAGATGATTTCTCTGATATTAGGAGATTTTTTCTTTTTTTTTGCTTTACCTAGCACTTCATTGTGCGTTAGTTGTAATTTATTTATAATGGCGTTATTATTGATCTTATGTTAATGATATCTATGATAATTCATTTTAGTTATAAATAAATTTTATAACTTGGCTAGATTTACTATTATACTTTGTTTAGCTAGCTGTCCTGTTATGATTGTATTTATTTAGTCAATACATTGTTGATTAGATTGTAATTAGGATGCATTACTGCCATCTTTCTCTAAATGCATATCTTTGCTGATCGTTCTTTATTTCATGCCGTTTCTTCTATCGACTTTTCGGTATGGATTCAGATCTTGTGTACGCTTCCTTATTTCATCTGCGTTTCACTTGATGCTAATTGTATACTTTTCCTTCTTTCGACAATTATACTTGTATTTTGTATTGTTAAGTTTATTATATGACTTCATATAATGCAGCTAATGGTAATAGCTGTATTTATTTGATAGGTAAGGAATGGTTGATCTTAATCGCTACCATGCGATGTCATTGATTTTTTTTTTTCCTATTCCGATGTCATTGCTGGTTTTTCAGTGTTGGTCATTCTTCTTTTTGATTGATCTTTTCTTTTCATTTTCTATTGAATGTTTCCTACTTCGTCTGTACAGTAGGGGTTTAATGTGGTTCGAAATCTATCATATTTCTTAGCTAGTTGATTATTTTGTATACCTCATATGTTACTTTACATGTTATGATGATATTTCTTTTCTCGTTGGACAATATGACTTTACATACGTTGATTTTTGTAACTAGATATTAGATCTTTATCGACCCCCCTTATTTTGTCGATGTAATTTTCAAAAAATGATAGAATCATTTTTTTTCCCGGGGGGCGGTGTAGATGTTAAAGTCATATTTGGTATATTAATCTTTTATGATAAAAAAAGAAGGGAATTAATCATTAAGACTTGTTGTCAGGTCGGGTTATTGTTATCTCGCCTGAACAGCGCGGTAGTCAGCTGTTGATTTGTTTAAAAGTGCAATCTAGTATTTACTTGTATGTTCTAAGAAGAAAACGTGTAATCACTACTAACATCTCTGCGGCGAGTTACCGCGTGAGATGTATTTTGATTAGGAATGTTTTGAACTGAGCAGTCGCTCGCTAACCCGAGAGATGTGTTGTGAACTGTACTGAGCGATAGGGCTCGTAACAGTGTGTTCCTAGCGAGTGAAGGGGAAAGAGATTTTTTTTTAGCGATGTTCTCGATGTGTACCAGAGGATATTCTTGGTACCGGCATTTTTTATGCTTATGGGATATATGTGATTATCCGGCAGATGTATGTGTGTTGTTTATGACTGCAGTGGACGCAGTCCCTTTTGAGTATAATGGATAGTAATGGCCGTATTAACAGTGTTGTTTATGACTGCAGTGGACGCAGTCCCTTTTGAGTATAATGGATAGTAATGGCCATATTAACAGTGTTGTTTATGACTGCAGTGGACGCAGTCCCTTTTGAGTATAATGGATAGTAATGGCCATATTAACAGTGTTGTTTATGACTGCAGTGGACGCAGTCCCTTTTGAGTATAATGGATAGTAATGGCCGTATTAACAGTGTTGTTTATGACTGCAGTGGACGCAGTCCCTTTTGAGTATAATGGATAGTGATGGTCGTATTAACAGTGATGTTTATGACTGCAGTGGACGCAGTCCCTGTTGGAGTATTGATGCTATTCGATGCAATGTAAACTGTCTCTCGTCTGTGTTGTGTCGTGAATAAAGTGTTCGAAACGTCACCAGTTGTTTAACATTCGATGACTTCTACGTGTGTTACGATGTGTTGAGTAACTGTACACACATATCTGAAAACAGTCTACACAGTGACAGAACACCAACAGTACTCATTGACATAAATAATAAAACAGCATATATATCATTGATGGCCGATATAACATTGTGAATATAAAGGAACACTATATAACAGTTAGCTTCAGGCATCACAGATCCCAGACATATAACAATGTCTTGTACAATGTTTACTGTTTATGCAATAGCTCTAATCCCTGACTGAGCCCCGTCAGGTAAGCCCTAGCAAATATCTTGCTTAGTACGGGCAATATCAGTTATTCAAATAAAGCCAATGCCATTGTCCCACAATTAGCAAACGACTTCAGACTTCACATGCCAGATACTTCATTCTGGTGAAGAGGATTGGTCGTGAATACGAACCAATTTGATGACGACGAAATCAGGCCGCAGGTCGCGAGCCTTGATAATCAGGTCACTCTCAGTTTACACAAATTTCTGAGATTATATATAATTTCTGCCAAACCATATTCCGCCTGCATTGCGGATCTTAAAGATGATTCCTAGGCTTATGTATGTAATGGGTCAACTAGACCTCGTCCTTCAAATATGAAGCCACTTGAACTTCTTATAAAAGCCATCACCCGAGTGATGAAAACTTTATTATTTAATTAACTATTATTCCTTTCTTTTAAACTGTTAAACTTAAAGTGATTATTAAATTTCGTTATTTGTAATTATACCAATTTAACTTCGATTCAATCATTTTAAATGTACTACGTGTTTGTCTTAGTCAAAGCTACTAAACACTCTAAACAGAGCTGTATTATAATAATAATAATTCCACTGATTAACTTAGTGGTAGGGGCTTAACGAGTTAGAATAAACCATTGCTTAAATTCTTCATAAAAGGTGTCGGCAGATTACAGAATTAACGTGCTCAGCAACAGCCAGTATTGTTTTCGCTTATCTGAATATCTTGTGAAGACTCCCATGTGATAGAAGCTTTACTACTCTTCTATCTACATCTCTGCCAAAAGAAATCTTGCGTAAAGATAGACTCCATTGAAGCCTATAATACATACTCTTGAGTTTTAGCCACTGTTGGACCACTACTGCAAAGCAGGGGAGGCAATACCGTCACACACATATAGATGTAAAAGACTTTCGCATTCAAGTAACCGCAACCTCGATCTAACAGCAAATGACAGTATTTTATCACTTAATTTAACGTTAGATAGAAAGCTGGATGACAATGAATGGTTTACACATTTCATTTCGTGCACTATTCTTCCTACATATATACGTACATACATACCCATACAAATCATTAAGCGTGCACTAAAGACACACGAATGATATCTTACCAGCCTTGACTAAGGTCACAAGAGCAAATAGAAATAAAACGAACATCTTTACACTTAACATTTTACTTCCTCGACAACAATATTGCGAAATGGTTTTGCGTTGCCCCAGCGAATGGCTTAAATACGGCAATTCTTAAACGAGGAAGAAATAACGTCGTGTTTATGTCGCGCAAACAGCCACGATACATCATGGCCTAAAAACCCAACCCCTGTAGACCCAAGTAGAACAGTCCCAACTAAAATGGTTTGGCCATGTCTGCAGAATGGGAGAAGATCGGCTATCACGACAAGCGGGGGAAACTAAGAGACAGGGATCCAGGTCGACCCAGAGTCCGCTGGGAGGACAACATTAGACAACCTCTGAAGGACTGAGGACTAGAATGGAACAAAGCCAGGAAGAAGACAACTGATAGCATAGTATGGCGCTCTCTCTTCCAAACATCTACACCTCACGGCAGAAGAGGAACGACTAAGTAGTAATAGTTGTTATCTCTTTTCAACTGGGCTGGTAGTCAACTTCCGTTCTTTCGTTATCTCATTGGGTTGGAAGTCAAACCTCGATCTCTCCAAGGTCACTCTGAGATAGGAGTCATTTTAAATTCTCCCTGGAGTTTCTCTGGGTCAACTCTTCTAATGGGTTCCAGTATTTCATTTTGCTCGTGTTTATTATTGTCTCAAGCCCGTTATTCTGCTCACAGTGTAAGACTGAAGAAAATGGAAGGCCAGTATCTATGTATGTTTGACATGGTTAAAACGGGGCACAACTGGGTCTGAACCCTGCCCCTTGTATACCGTCCTCTGTTATCAATCTCAAGTGGGGAACATCCATTAGAGAAGTTGTGTTTACTGTTCCAGGTTGCCACTTGGACTGTTCAGTATTTTGGTGCTGTGACAGTTGAAAAGATAACTTGTAACTTTTTTTTTACAGAATGGTCTCGATTTGACTTTCTTCGATGATGCTTCTGCACGAAATGGGTTTAACTGCATATTGAATCAGGGCGTACAGTTTCTTCTTACACAGTTTTTCTACAGGGCTCAGTTCGGATCCTTGTCTGGCAGTGTTGAGAAATTCCAGAAGTGTTTCATATGACCTACATTATTCAGCAAGTGTTTTTATTTTTTTTTTATTATACGTTTCATTATCTTTACTTCAGATTCAACCAAACCATTAGCTTTATTATGTTCTTTGTTGATTTAACTTGTTTTTGTTCAGTAAACCCTCGGAATTGTGTCTATATAACTGCATGTCACAGTCAAACTCGATTACTTTGGGGATTCCGTAACGATAAAATGCAATTTCAGTTTCCTGATTACATTATAAGTTGTCATTGTTGCCAAGAATGTAAAGTTACAGAAGTAGCCGATCACAATGAGAACAAGTCACCATCGTCTCTAAAAAAAATGTCAATGCCAACTTCTTCTCAACGTGACATCTCCCTTGTTTGTTTCTTCAAATATTCATTGCGGTTTCTTGCTTTCCTTTCTTGACATTCAGGACATTGCCTTTTGTCAGATTTTAGTTGTCCTACCAGGCTAAACAGTAATCTCCTGACACCATGCATCATGCTGTAATATGCAAAATATGCAGCATGTAGCTTTTCTTCTATTTCAGATCTCAGGGTTTTTGGAATAAGAATGAGCTCTTCCCTGTTCTGTTGTACGTCTGATGCAAATATCGGTGTAAATCGAAAGCTGGCAGATCAGATTTATTTTCAGGTCATCTATTCTGACATGAATAACATTATTAATACAGGCTCTGGTCAGAGACATGTTTCTCGTACCCGCTGGAGCATTAAGTTATACCGATTGATTTACATCATCAAATTTTGTATCTTGCGATGAGTTTCGCTGAGTGGTTTCTTAATTGTGGCTGCTAAAGGCTTGTGGGGATGTAGGATAAAGAGAGAGGGATAGTACCTCAAGGTGAGAGACAGCCATGTCCTTTTTAGGATAGTCAGGATCCTATTTGATTCTCCTCTCTTTATCTAGCTCATGTATGGCTCCTCGAATACCGCTTGTGTACGGCGGTGGCCACATCCCGGGCAACAGTCTTGGCTGACTGGCTAAACTACATGGGTGGAGTAGGAGCAATCTTACTCAAGGGAATGTCCATCCCTAGTACACAAAGACTGAGACGGTGAGTGAGGCGGAGGAATCTGAGAAGATCAACGGCTCGCAAAGCGAAACAGCAAAGTGTGTGGCGCACTAGAGGCATGTCGGACATAGAAAAAGACAATGGCTAGCCACCGTGGAAGAGATTGGGGCCTTACCACGTACTTCCTACAGAACGTAATAGGATCACAACAACAAGATAAGAACCGATATGTATAGAACTCTCTGTCCCCTGGGGAAGAATCTACTGTACAAATTAACAGGGAAGAGGCAACTCCTCTAATGAGTAAGGAAGTACATAATGACGAGTGTTCCATAAATTCTGTTGAAAGGGAGCATTCTGAGAAAGACCACCTAAAAACTAGTAGGAGAAGCCTAAAAATAGGAACATGGAATGTTAGAACTCTAAACCGAGAAGGAAAGCTTGACAATCTTATATTAGAGGCAACAGACATGAAACTCGATATACTGGGAGTTGCAGAGGCAAGACTTTTGGATACAGGCTACATAACAAGAGACCAGTACACGCTTATACACTCAGGAGGAGAAAAACATGAAAGAGGAGTAGGAATGTTGATAAAGAAGGAGTTAGAAAAATAAGTATGTGGATACTGGACACACAATGACAGAATGATGTTACTAAAGATGAGAGCAAAGCCATTCGACATATCAATCTTACAAACTTATGCACCAACTAAAGATCACAGCGAGGAAGAAATAGAAGAATACTATGAAGAGCTACAACAAACACTTAAACCAGTCAAATCTACATATGTGTTGATAGTAATGGGTGATATGAATGCAAAAGTAGGAAAAGGAAAATACAAGAAAATAGTAGGACAGTATGGATTAGGGACAAGAAATGATAGAGGAGACAGACTTATCCAGTTCTGTGAAGAAAACCAGCTGGTCATATGTAACACCTTTTTTGAACACCACTGTCACGTGACCGATAATCTATTTTACCATCTTGTCCATAATTTGATTACTTTTTAAATGTCCTGGTTTTCCTCGTCATTCTGTATTTTCTTTTTCTTTCATTTTCTACCTTCGTGGCCAAACTTTTTCACCTTCTCAAACCCCACCCGAGGTTTGGTTACGTTCCGACTTGTAGCGGTCAGCGAACGATAATATTATCTAAGCCGCACCTGGTCTGACCAGGGGAATATCTCTTACGTTTAAAGCCTTTGATCACGAGCGAAAAGGGTCCCTGTGTTTGGCTTCCAGAACGCTGCTTCGGATCATAATATTATGCATCCTGGAAACAGGGGGAGACAAACCCGCGGTCAGTCTTTGAGTTTTTGCCCTTAGACAAGATAGAGCATAATGTTATGCATTTCTCTACCTGGGGAACTTTCGCACGATTTCTTTTGTCTTACTCTAGATTACGTCTTTCGCCGAACTTCTGTAGAAATATGCAGGCCAGGTGTCCGGGGGGAGCGTCCTTTGTGATCGATAAGAGTAGACTGGTTTTAATAGACAAAGACATTCGTAAATTTTCCTGGCCCGTAGATGACCATCATGAGATAAGGCAAACTTTAACACAGTACTAGAATGTGTTTGCCTATGTTCTAGTCATTTTCGGGGTGAGTTGACATATCTTATAATTATTATATTAGATTCATGTTAGTTTTTATATATATCTGTTAGGGAAGTGAATTTATTTCTGAGGACTTCTCCTAGTAATTTATTCAGTGATAAGGTAGCGCTGTCTACGGCCTATTAAGTGGTGCTTAAACTGTTACGGTTTATCATGGGTTAAATGTTAAACTTACAATAACAGATATTAGGCGTAGAATCAGTCCACGAATGCTTACCATTGGGTTAAGAGTCAGCAAAATTAACTGTCATTTCTGTAAGATAATGTCAGGTGTGGATTGTTCACTAAAAAAACTGAATAGTGAGATGCAGGTAATAACTCTGGATTATAGGAGATAGTCGCTTATTCCTTTTTGATAGATATTTCTAGTGGCAAGGGAGGATCATTTTATGCTTACTTGTGTGGCTAGGCACTAGTCTATAACTTTCACTGAAAGCAGTCACCAGGCATAGATATAATTATATCTTATGATCTAGCCACAACTGTATTATTATAGCAAGAACATTGCATTTTCTTTGTACTCATTTTGTGGAATGCTAATATATTTTCCAAAGGGGACATACGATTTATTTGTGTAATGTCAAATGCTGTAATCTGTTTATGTAAATTCATTTAATGTTGTAAGATGAATAAGCATATTCTTTTAACTGTAACTACAGGTTAGGTTTCCTGTATGTTGAGATTGGGAGAAGAGGAGGAGATTTTGCTGTCAGAACATTTAATGACAGTTACATGGGTGTACAAAAGATATTAAGACTATGCGGGCGCGTGTTGATAATTGATATTTTAAAAGGAACAGGAGACATGGTTAAAGACAGCCCTAAACTATCATAGCAATAACTACAATAAATTTAATCCCATAGTGGAGCGAAACTTTCTGTATAAAGTTAGTGTGATTTATTATTTGCTTGAAGTAAAAGGGTGTTTCTTTTTGGGTCTCAGTTTCAGGGAGACCGAATCGCTAGAGCAGATTCCAGTCAGGCGAAGAACGAAATATTCTCTTCGATCTAGAGGGTTTCTGAATACCGCTAGCGTCACGAATCGTCAACCCCGTTCCTGAATCAAAACCCCTTTTGTCAACGCCAAGTTAAGCTCACGCAGTACAACGGAGCCAACGCTAAATCTGGAATCACCAAATGCAGTAGTAGTTCTCTACTCGCCTATTGGATTACCAGCCAGAGCATTGCGGCTTCCAGAATATCAAAACCGCCCAGCATGCCTATAGCAGAATTCCATATCACCCACCTTTTTGTGCCTAAACGGGGCACTCAGCAAACCACAGCCAAACCAGTTTAAACAGGATTTACAGCCAAGCAGAGCCTAGCGCCGGATAAGCGCGCCTGGGACTCTTTGTCCTCAAGTGACTTCTTCTGGTGTATTTTCTGGATACTTAAAACCTCGCACGTATGAGCAGCCATCTATGGACAGAGTTCCAGCCCCACTCGCGCCAGTAGGAGGGAGTCACCAACGATAGCGCCTATACAGTGATTTTATTCAGGTTAATTCCATTACCGATGGCGGATATATACGAAAAAACCACTTACTGGAGTTATTCCATTGGTCCCGAAAGCGGACAGGCTGTCGCTAAGTTCATTCAGTTGGTCAGCAGGAAATAAACAGCGTCCCCCAGCCCACCTCGCGTCAGTAGGGGAGAGTCACCAACGTTTAGTACCAACAAGGACAGTTTTGTAGGCTTAGTCACTCACGAAGGATCTACATATGAGACACTGTCTGGACTATTTCATCTGGTCCCCGAAAGCGGAAGGACTGACACGCAGTTTATTCATTTTGGTAAACAGGAGGTAAATAGAGTCTTCCAGCCCAACTCGCGCCAGTAGGGGGGAGTCACCAACGATAGCGCCTATACAGTGATTTTATTCAGGTTAATTCCATCACCGATGGAGGATATATACGAAAAAACCACTTACTGGAGCTATTTCATCTGGTCCCCGAAAACGGAAGGACTGCCACTCGATTATTTATCTCTCTGTGTTCTACAGGTTCATGTCGGTGGTCTGTGTGTGTGTTTGTTGGTGTAATTTGCGTATTTGATGACTATTGATGATTTGATGACTATATATGATTATTGATGACTATTGATGATTATTTGATTATTGATGTAATTTTATGTTGTGGTGATGATATGCATTATTTTCATGTTTTTCTTCATTTAATAAAGTTTACACCTTTATTAATACGCTGTTCCCGACCCTTTCATCCATAATTAACTTGTTTAGCTCTTTACTGTAATCTCTATGTTTGATAAGAGAACAGAGAGAGAGCAGGAGGTGCTTAGACAGACATAAGTGAGTTGAGGCTTGGAGAGAGAGATCATTTTGATAAATCTTCTTCCAGGTTGTCTCAAGTCCATCTCCTATTTACACCTTTCTGTGTGTGTAATCTATAACTCTGTCAGTCCACTATCCCTTGTCGATTTCGCTACTGTTGTCCAACTCGACAAATACTCTACACTTTACTCAACCACGACAACCACCCAAGGAAATTATACACATGGAAAAGCCCAGGAGATGTAACACGAAATCAAATCGACTATATCATGATAAAACATAGATTTAAGAACAGTGTCACAAGTGCAAAGACACATCCTGGCGCTGACATAAATTCAGATCACAATCCAGTCGTCATCAAAGTAAATATAAAGCTGAAAAGAGCAGGAAACAGAAGACAGGAGGAACCCCAGATAGAAATATCAGCGCTGAAACAACCAGATATAAAACAGAAATATTTAATCGATGTCAAAAATAAATATCAACATTTATTGACAGAAAGCATGGAGCAGTATAGAAGAAAAAACCCAGAAGAAAAAGCAACCGCAAAATGGGAATGCTTAAAAACAAGCATACAATCAGCAAATGCAAATTTACCTAAAAAGGAGTCTAAGAAAAATCAAATTTGGATGACAGATGACATCTTGAATAAAATGGCAGAAAGAAAGAAAGCAAAAAACACTCCAGAATATAAAACAATAGACAATGACATACGTACTATGTGTAGAGAAGCAAAAGAACGGTGGATAGAAACAAAATGCAAGGAAATAGAAGACTTGGAAGCAAAGCACATGACAAGAGATATGCATGAAGAAATAAAGAAATTATCAAATCGGTCGCGGTTTGCACAAGGAGGAAGCTGTATCAAGAACAAAAATGGTGTAATATTACTTGATGAGAAAGACATATCAAACAGATGGGCAGAATACGTAAAAGAACTATTCGAGGACAACAGAGGTAAAAAACCATCACCAGATTCTAATGAAGGCCCAAACATTCTCAGATCAGAAGTAGAGAATGCCATTCATATGATACAAAAAGGAAAATCAGCAGGCATGGATAACATAAAAATTGAAATGATAGAAGCTCTGGAGAGCTTTGGTATAGATACAATCACAGAAATATGCAACGATATATACAATACAGGATATATACCACACGACATGAAGACATCAGTTTTCATAACATTGCCCAAAAAACCAAATGCAACAGAATGTTCAGACTTCAGAACAATCAGCCTGATGAGTCATGCAATTAAGATACTGCTCAAAATCATACAGGAAAGAATAAAAAGTAAAGTAGACAGCGAAATCCAAGAAGAACAGTTTGGTTTTAGACGGAACAGTGGAACAAGAGAGGCAATATTTTGCCTAAGAATATTAGCAGAAAAATATACAGAGGTCCAAAAAAGTATGTATATGTGCTTCATTGACTATAAGAAGGCTTTTGACAGAGTCCATCATGAGAAAATAATTGAATGCCTCGAGGACATAGGTATTGATGGAAAGGATATAAGAATACTCAGTAACCTTTATTGGGAGCAAACTGCCACAGTAAGATCGGGAAGGAATTATTCACCATACATAGACATAAAAAGAGGTGTCAGACAAGGTTGTGTGCTGTCCCCCTGCCTATTTAATTTATACACCGAAAAAATTTTCAAACAGATACAGGAAATACCAGGACTGAACATCAGTGGAAGGTCAATAAACAACCTTAGATATGCAGATGATACCGTGTTGTTAACTGAAAGCGAACTGGAGTTACAAGAACTAGTGAAGCAAGTGAACAGTATAAGTCATGAATATGGACTCGACATTAATATTGAGAAAACAAAAACTATGATAATTAGCAAAACAGACGATAAACCCACATTAAATATAAGCGTAAATGAGAAAATCCTGGAACAAGTCAAGAGCTACGTATATCGTGGTCATATAATAACAGAAGATGGTAGATGTGAAACAGAAATCAAGAAGAGAATAGGAATGGCCAAAGCTACATTCAACAACATGAAACATATACTGACATCCAAACAGTTATCTCACAAATTAAAACTGAGAATCATAAAGTGTTATATATATTCTGCATTTCTGTATGGTGCAGAAACATGGACGATAAATAAGCATTTGGAAGAAAGAATTGAGGCTCTTGAAATGTGGATATATAGAAGAATGGGGCGTATCTCATGGAAAGAGATGAAAACAAATAAGGAGGTCCTAGAAAATCTAGGTATGAAAAGAAAACTAATGAGGGAGGTCAAAGTTCGGCAGCTAAAATACTTTGGCCACATAAAAAGGCATAACACCTTTCAGAAGATCTTAACAGAAGGGAGAGTTGAAGGCAAACGTGCAAGGGGAAGACAGCGCTATAAGTGGGAAGATAACATCAAAAGATGGACAGGAAAGAGTCTATCAGAGTGCACCACCAAGACAAGAGACAGATGACGTTGGAGATCCATTACAGCCAACCTTCGTTGTGGAGATGGCAACTGATGATGATGATGAAAGGCTTGTGATAATATATTACCACACGGGAGCCGCGCTAGCGTAGTGGTTACAACACCGCTCTGGCGACCGGGTGATACAGGATCAAACCCGGGCGACGGCATTTGAGGATTTTTCGTCGACCGGGATTTGGACTGGATTAACTCGAGACCTGGCGAGCACATTTGAAGGAGTGTCGTCGACCAGGGACTGGCGGCTCCTGAGCCGACCCAGCTGCAATGGGTACCTCCGAAATCGGCGAGTATTTGCCTGAATGGCGAGGGACACCTGTCTCTGTACAAGAAATAAAGGGATACTCACGTAAAATCAATGTCAGGTTAGACATAAATAATAACCTCAGATTTCGCCTCGAGTGTTAGCGGGCGTACGCAAAAAAAAATTAAAAAAATATTACCACACCTTTTCTTTAGTTAGGTATCGTAGTCAAATCGTTGAGGCCATACACGACAGACAGCATAAAGTTTATGATCAATCTTACCACGTTATTTCTTTGTATGAGTCTAGGTTCTTGGTGCAGTCTCAATAGACTGGTCATTCTGCATTAAACGGGGGCCAGGCCCATATCTGCTACTGTCTGCCTGTATGAACAGTGGATTTCCTGGAACTTAGTAGGTGAGTACTGTGGCGGAAGTTATCCTTTCTGGTTTTTAGCAAGGCTTGCTAGCGTTCTGTTGACCAGACAAATGTAGTGTCCTTATCTGTAAGTGTTCTTAAAAAGTGACGAACTTCAGAAAGGCTGCTAAGAAACTTTGCTAGATAGTGCACCATGCCGAAGATCGTGCGAACCTCATGATAGCTCGTAAGAGTAGGCGTTTTTAGCACTGAATCAGCCTTATTCTTGTCCTGCTGAATGTCCTAGACGGTGAGAAAGTGTCCCATGAATGCAATTTGTTTTGTTCACTCTTTATTTTTAATATAATTTAGCTGGATACCTGTGTCTTTACGCCTTTGATTCAGCGCCCTTAACTTCAGGTCATGAACGTTAACCGTGATGTAATGTGCGGTATAATGCAGCCTTCTATTGTATATGTTAATTGTCTTTGGAGGATTTCACTGTTGACATTCAAGCCAAATGGTAGCCTTGTCCACCTTATCTGCCGAAAGGGGTAATAATGAGATAAACTTACTGGACTTGTCTTAGAGCTTAATAATATACCTGAACGCGTTTCTTTGGCATCCAGTGTCTTGAAGATATGTCTGCTCTGGTAAAACATCCTTTAAAGAAATAACCTGTAATGTTCTCTCTGTCGAGCTGCAATTCTATTCATACCAATATTTGTAGGAGCAGCACTATCATCGCTTATTGACGGGTCGTATGATTTTTTATTTATCCCTTTTTATGCAATTGGTTTAATTCTCGCTTTTCTTTTGTTTACCCCGTTTTAACGAGCCACCATTTTAACAGGAATAGGTTAAGAGAAGAGCGTTTTAACTGTTAGCTTACTAGTATAATATAATACCCCTTCAGTCATAACTGACTATGGGAATGCACCCCTGAGGTGACAGCCCTCAGCTGCTTATTTTCTTTGGTGTTCCTTTCGACGTTTTCTCCTCTCTTCTGCTTGCTGTGAGAGTTTCTTTTCGCCCAATCTGAGGTGGCGCCGTAGAGAGCATCGCCGTTTGGTACGATCGGCAGCTTCATCCTCCCAGGTTGCTGGATTTATGTCCAGCGCCTACGTGTTTCTCTTGCACAAATCTTTTAACCTCATCTGCGGTAGCCCAACTGTTGTTTTGCCATCTGCCAGTTGTCTGTAAAAGATATCTTTCGGGATGCGATCATCTTCCATGCGGCGGCCATGGCCAAGCCAGCGTAGTCTGTGTTGTTTAAGCAGTGTATACATCTTTGAAACATTTCAGCTTCGTGTACAAGAAACATCTCGTTAACCATGAGTAACGTACGAGTATCAACTTTCTTCTACAGTCTGTTGCATTTTAAAATCATTACTAGCTTAATCTTCATAACTGTCCACTCCGCTGTGTCCTCTTTCTTTCAACTTAGTTATTACAAGTATCCTACTGATTTTAAGTTTAACACTTAAAGCAAAAAGATACCCCTTTTCTCCTTTCTCTATTCTTGCGTTTATTTGGTTAATTATTATTCCTACTTGTTGGCCTACACAAACATGTAAGAATCTGCAGTTTTTTTTTTGTTTTTTTGTTTTTTTAAACAGACAACAGCTGCCTCGTGGCACTTACAACAAATAAATGAAAAGGCACATAAGTAGGAACTTATTTTTTTGTTAATGACCGAAGAAGTTAAATTAGAGCACATGTCCAAATATAAAGGACCCTTTGGTCTGGTTGTTCTCCTTTGAAATGACGATGTGTGCAAGTTCAACATCAAACACATTTTCAAATCTACATTGTGTTGTGTCAGAGGTTAGAGACCAAAAGGTCAGCACACCTTGCGTATCACATCAAACGATGATGATGATTATCGTCATTTCCCTCTTTGCTCCTTGTGGAGCATGGAGTCATCACTACAGGTAGTCTTCCTGCACGTAGCCTGCTCTAATGATAGTTTTTGTAGCAATCTGTTTAACATGATGAAATTGCCAGTCCCATGCCCAACCTCATATTAAAGGCCTCTTACGACATGTTCGAAGGAGCAGTTATCTTACTGCTTTATCAAAGAACCCTCACCCTAAAACTACATGGAGCCATAACACGTCCAATCAATCAATCAATCAATCAATCAATCAACCAATCAACCAATCAATCAACCAATCAACCAATCAATCAATCAACCAATCAATCAACCAATCAATCAATCAACCAGTCAATCAACCAATCAATCAACCAATCAATCAACCAATCAATCAACCAATCAATCAATAAATCAACCAACCAATAAATCAACCAATCAACCAATCAATCAACCAACCAATCAATCAATCAACCAATCAATCAATCAACCACTAACCACTAACCACTCGAACGTATGCATATACGGATTAATACTAACACCTTTCAGAGTATTTTGATCTCCTTCAACTGAATAAACATTTCCAATTGGCGTGATATTGACTACATTGGTCGTATATACGAACATTAACATTATATTTATCGTGGTACACACGCTGAATTTTCAGGACTATTAAAAGGTTTATTACTTTGAAAATAAATAAAAAAAATTATGATACAATAATTAACATTTTAGTATAAGTAGATTTTAATTAGTACTATAACTATTACACATGATTTTAATTTTTCTTACTATGTATAATTTTGTATTGGTATGTCATCTAATTTAATTTAGTAGTAAATTAGATAAATGTTTCACATTTAATGTTATTGATAACGATAGTTAATTGACTCGATTAATTTATTCTTTACTACTTCTTTTTGATGATTGTCTCTTATATCTATTTTCTAATGTGTTCCTTCTGTATTCTTTATCTTAATTTTTTTTATGACATCACTTAACTAGGTTAATTAAATAGATTCATGTTTATATCTTTAACCACACACGACATCTACACCTTAGTACATTAGTTACCTATACAATTTTAGTTAGGATTATTTTACTTAATTAACTAACTCTTATATTATTTAAGACATTTCTAATTTATTAGATGATATTTCTTTGTTCTTTCTTGACTACTAACGTTTCTTTTCTTTAATTTATGTATTACTTCCATGAATTATGTGACAATATAATATATCGACGACGACCTTCGACACTGTTTTGCTCAAAACATCGTTGGCCGTATGTCCTAAACCGGGTTTTTATTGATATAATTTAAGTGCAATAATAATATTAATTTTTTAAAAAAATATATATAACAGATTTTTTTAAACCCGGGCTGTCACGGGAGTTGATACGAGGTATCTGGGTATGTTGGCCCACTTTAATTTGGTACGCGTTAACACATTGATGTGCCACCAACGTAAGGAGTTTTGCACTTAAAGCCATTGTATTGACCGCGATAAGGCAACAGGGTCTGCCGACTTTATTTATGGATATAATATCGTCTCATACTATTGATGAATCATATTCGGTTCAAGAAGATTTGCAGGGAGTATATTATTAATAAGTATCCAAATTATTATATCGACAAACCTATGGCTGTTCGTTACCGGATTACCGACATACGGAATCGCGAGTAAATAGCCAGACGTTTTGACGACTGATGGATTAAATATAGGAGACGATCTTAGACTGCATGAGTTGTATGTATATTTGATTGATGTCATGTATTGTGGAACTTGTTCCCGTAAATAAAATGTATCTTTGTGGACTCTTACCACCTATGGAGTTATCAACTTACTATAGTTGAAGTTGGTCAGTTTATCCAACATTCGCCACTTACATATTGTGGTGAGTTGATGAGGTATAAATATGGTGATAGGGGACCTAGTGTACTGAATGAGATCAGCTGTGAAGGTTTCTGAAGATAATAAGTTTGGTGTGTATACAGAAGGCCTTACTTGCTACCACATTTCGATCTCAATCAGACTTATTCTTGATCAATGTGAATATTAGCTTCGTTAAGTGTCTAGGGTATTGTAATAGTGTTGTGGAATAATCTCAATACAAAACATATACCAACAAATATTAAATCCTAAGATAAACTCAACTAACTCCAGCTGTTAAATTTTATAATGAAAAATTTTCTGTTAAACTTTATTGGTCCTGAGCCTAAATATTGTTTTGGTCAGAACTCTAGTCAATGATAATCAATTTGATTGCATAATATAATTACAAATATATATTAAAATATTTACATTCAATAGACAGTATGTCTATAGTACATGGGTACAATTTTCAAATGGATATTCTTTAATGATAGGAAACTCTTTACAGAGCGATACAACAGGAAGCAATCTGATCATCAGAAGAAGTCCCCCCATCCGACAAGTGTTTCGGCCCGATTACTCCTTTACACTCTAGGGGGGGGGGCGGGCCCACTTGGGTCATGACTCCCAAGCGTCTCAGCTTCCTGTTGTCTTGTATCGAAAATGAACCCATTTCATTTATGGTAGCAACTTTTAAATCCACAACGCCAGCCGCGGAGGCAATTGTGAAAGTAACAAAGAGAAGACAAATTATTCCGTTCGTTCCGTCGCCCTTCACAACTAAGGACACACACTGAGACATTAGCGCGCAGCCGACGAGCTGCGCGCCGCAAGCCACTGAAATTTACCTGACACTCTCCCTATAGTATACATCGCCTGTTGCCCCAGAGTCAATATATATATATATATATATATCTAATTACTGGTAATATGAAGCATGTCGGGAATTCATCATCCCAATGTTCTTTAGTTTTAATAATATGGTCTCTGTTATTCTTTTTGGAGGAATGTTTTTATTCAATGCAGGAGATCTTTAAGGAATAGTAATAAGTTGTTCCAGGCCAGATATCACTTATCTGAGCCCTGGAATCGCAGCAATTGCAGTCAGTTTGGCCAAACGCTTCACAATCCTCTGGTCTTAAGCCTCTTTTATAACAGCAGGTGTCAGAGACTCCTTGATCTAGTGCTGAATTGCTCTATCATTCAGTATTAGCATCATACAAGTACCAGCAGGAACCCCTGTCAAAACAAGTTATGGTTCTGTCTTAATATCAAACTAATTCCTCCAAATTTACCTGTAAACATATATTTCACAAAAAGAACATGGTCAGCTCTTCTGACAATCTAGCTTCTCCACGTTCATGTGATGGAACAAATGGTACCAGTTTTCTTTTATTTTTCCCTAATGGAGGCTACGCCTCTGCCATTCCTGCAATACTTCACCATGCAATAAGATAGGTGTAATGTTTCTGCATGATCATCATATATATTCCTGTAGTTCTAACTTTCTTAAATGGTCCATAGTATAATGCATCAATAACTAGGCCATGCCTAAGTCTGCTATGGAACCATTTAATTACAACCTTTTGTCATGGCCTTTTCTTATACACAACCCTTTTTCAAATAAAAATGTCAATAAAATCAATCTTACCACATGTAAGGGAAATATACACAGGTTACGATGAATAAGGCATTTGAATTTGGCACACTTTTAGATTTGCCCACTGTCCAGACTGATTTCTGTAGTTATATCTTATAAACACAGCACAAGTCTGTCACCGCTTCCTGCTCTTATGAATATTTTTTTTTAATGGCAACGAGCAGCGTATTCTTTCGTTAAGGTCACATGCCTTGGCCACTCGGACTAAGCCTATCTTTATTTTTGAATTAACTTTAAAAAAAAATCTCACACTACTATGTGTTACTATCAACAACTAGATTCGTATATCTAAGTTAGCCAATCATACCTCGGCTTCCTTCAAAATCCAGCCAATCCCCTACTTCGTATTATTTTAGCCTTCTTTCACCTACGTGTTTTCAAAACAAAAAAAAATCATGCAATTCCATCCAAGCAGAAATGACTCGACATGACAGTATCTCTGTTCTCGATATGTTTTATTACCAATATTTCATTATCTAATGGACTATTTAAACAACCAATTACATATTCTTTGTCCACAAGTCTTCAGGAACCCGAATATACAATTATCATGAGACTAAATGGCTTATTTAAAAATACTGTCTTTTTTTCGATCTTAGTTGTTTATTTTTAACTACTATCTGTCCGCATCTTTTTAACTGTACTATCAGTATAAAGTCAGGAATCAGATGTAAAACAGGGGAATGTCATGTTTCCTAATAAGAATTAAACCTGTTTTCGAAACCTAATGTCGTGTCGTTTTTTCATCACTGTTTATTTGAAATCGCTCTCACGCGTTTCGCATGTGATTGGCGTTCACTTTTGAATCGCGAGACGACGTAGTACTATTGCTTCGCTCCGTCTATCCTTTCTCGTCTCTGCTTAGTCCGTCTGTCTTTCTAGGTTAAGCTTGTGCGTATAATTACATTAATGTTAGTATCTGTATCTAGGTCATTATGAAAATACAGTACACGTTTTATACAGTGGGTATGGCGATACATTTATTTGAAGAATGCAGCAGGAAAAGCAGAGATCGTGTGTTGCGCCATGACTGCGTTATTAATCTCTGGCTTTTGCGCTATTGGGAAAGCACTGGTTTTGCTCCATTCTTCTTTCTTTCTTATATTTGCTTTCTGCTTTATATTTATGTTCTAATTTATATATGGGTATTAGAATTTTTCACCATACATATATTAGTACGATTTGCTCAAGGGAAAATAAGTCGGTAATAAAGAGAAAGAAATGCAGCCAGAAATAATAATATGAAGCCATCGTTTACTTCTACAACAAATCTCGACACGCCCCACCATCAATAAAAGAACACTGTTAACAAAAAGGAACTTTAACAAGATGGCTGTAACACATGGTGACCAGTGTTGTGGGGAACGAAATTTTTAAGAAGAAATAACAGACTTTGTTCCGGATTTAATATTCGCATTGTCAGAACGTTTTACATTTTTTCCTACGTTTAAAATGACTCAAATAAGTATCGTAACCAAGGTGTATGCGTACTAGAGATATGTATGACGCCACGACCTTGTCAAGATCATGGAGACAACCGTTTGAAATCGTCAATCAACAAGGCAGCTGGATTCAAATAACTCAAGAAAATGAGCCATATCTATCAATTTATAATCGATACTTCAAGCCATCAGCATAGTTCTTTGGTGCGTGCCAGCACTGGCGGAGATTGTTTTCTCTCAAAAAGATAAGTACACATTTTTGCCTCATGCAATGTTGGTCCATTTCAGTTTTCAGCATGTCTATTCTTCTAGTATGTGTTACATGTTTTTGTATATTATTATGTATGTGTTAAGTTCGTGGGAGGATGGCGGGAATTCTGGATATGCCTACAATGTCGCTTCGCAGACCGTAGAATCCAGAATCGTTCGATAGGGAACCGTTTGATTATTTTCGACCTACGAAAAATCCATTGACAAAGTTCGTGGCATACTTTGTTCGTGATCGAATTTAGTCAACATTATCTGTTTAGCTGTGAAGTTCTGTATATGCATGGTGTATTATTATTGTCCTTAGTTTTATTTTAATTAATTGTTGTCTACTGTTTGTCAAATGTCCGTGAAGCCTAAACTTGCTATCTTTCAGTTTTACACGTAATATTGTGACGTCATATGTAAAGAGTCCATGTTTGTGAACATTTTTCTAGATTTTGTGTGTGCTCTGACCCATTTTTAAGTTCAGTATACTTCGTCACTTCCGTAATGTTTATTCAGTTCTTCACATCGTTTTAATGTTGGTAAATCGAATTGTGTTGTGAAATTGTATTTGTAAAATCTTTTGTTTAATATTTCTATTTGTTCTTCTTCATTAATATTAATAATATGATAATATAACTATATAATAATAAGAATATATCATTTATAGATAATGAATTGAAAATATTTGATGCCTGAAATATTTTCTTATGGTTTGAACGAGTAGTTCAAGTAATAACTAGTTTTTATGCATGAGTACGGCATAATATGATAAAATATTGAATAAAAGTAAATTTTTATCTTACAATTGATTTGTAAGGCACGTTATAAGCAGCTGTGTGACGAAGTGAGTCGCAGTACTATATTAGCCATTGGGGCATATATAATTGAGTATATAATTATTGGAGATTGATATAATTGACTAATTAAGTATATTATTGAAATAATATGGCTACTTTAGAAACTTTTGTAAAGATTGGAAAAGATTTTGGTTACAAGGGAGAAATTCTTCGAGAATATGCAGTGACGGAACTAGCGAAATATGAAGCTAAGGAAGCTGAGAGAGAAGCAAAGGAAGAAAGAAGGAAGGCTGAAGCGAAACAAGAAGAAATTGAGAGAGAAGCTAAAGAAGAGAAACAAATGGCAAGGGAAGAAATGCAACGTATTGACGAAGAAAAGAGAATGCAACAAGAAGAAAGACTTAAACAACAAGAAGAAAGAATAACACTCCTTCGTCTGAAAGAATTAAAAATGAGAGCACAAGTTGCGTCTAATAGCAATAATGGGGATTCACATACTGTTCTTTCATCAACCCATACTAATAGCAATTATAGGTGTAAGCTACCAGTTTTCAAACACAATTTTGACGATTGGTCATCCTATCTCATTAGATTTGAACAGGTTTGTAATGCAAACAAAATTGATAAATCTTTATGGGCTTTAAAACTCAGTGAATTTTTGGATGGTGAACCATTGAAGGCATTAAATACTATGGATGAAGCAGTCATAAATAATTATGATACTGCAAAAACTTTACTGCTAAAGCGATTTCAACTAAACGAGGAAGGATATAGAATGAAACTTAAGTCATTACTTCCTGATTCAAGTAAGGATTTTTCATAATATATTGCGACTATACGTATAACATTTAACAGATGGGTGGAATTAGCTGGTATCAATAAAACATATGATCAGATTGTTGATTTAATGCTGAGAGATAAGGTTTTGTCATCGGTTAGCAAACCTTTCTTTTCGTTCTTACAGGAACGTAACCCACCTACATTAGCGGACTTAGAGAAAATAGCTATTCAATACTGTACCGCACATCCAGGAGTTTGTATAGCAAATAATCAAGTGAGAGAAGCGTTACCAGTCGCTTCCGCTACAACTTGGAATGTTAATCATAGGTCACGTGCTCAAAGCCTTGATAAGAATTTTATACATCGCAGAAATAATGATAATAATTATTACAAAAATAATAATTTCAATATGAATAACAATTCATCTAGAGCAGTGGTTCCCAACCTTTTTTCACTTGCGTACCCCTTGGCAGCCCATTTCTATAAATTGTTCCCCTAATATTAGCAAAATATTTGAAATTAATATAGTTGCTGTTATTCAAAATTTATAGATTATAACCAGAAATAAAGGGGCCAACCACGGGATTAAAAAACAATGTAATAAAAATGTGAACAAACAGTGCATATATTTTTACATTTTAAAAATCAGAAGTTACAATAAAAATTACACACATTTAATTTATTAATAATAATAATAATAAACGTTGTTATTGTTAAAAGTTGAAATCACTTTTTATAACACACATGTCACGTGACCATGACAAATGTTCAGTGCGATCCTTGAGCATGTTTTGAGGCACATAGTTTTTTGAAAACAGGTTCAAGTGATATAAGATACAGTCTCAATTCTGGACCTGCATTCAGTTTACTACGGTATATATTTTTTATAAAGGTATAAGAAGAGAAAGCCCACTCCACCAGCTCAGTATTTGTAAATGGCACAAGAAACTTAAGCGCCTTGTCGGTCAGCTGTTCATATTCTCTGCTGATGTCTCCCCAAAAGTTAATAAGGAATTTTCCTTTGAATTCAGCTATTAAAGTAGTATCATTCGAAAAGTTCAATCAACTTCTCTTTTTCGTTGATTGATAATGTGGCTGCTTGGAAATATTCTTCTTTAAAGGGATTTACAATCCAGTAGTTTTCTTATCCAGGTTTCGGAAAGTACTTCTCGAAAGATGATTTTAGCCCTTTCAAGTGTTCAATTATTTTCTCGCTCATTTCCTGGGAGAGGTGCAGCTCGTTCTCAGATAGGAAATTGTGCAGAGTTTCAAATACCTCAGGCTGGCCTTTTTTAATACACGACCTCCAAAAATCTAATTTTTTAATCATAGATTCAATTTTGTCTGAAACATTGAAGATCGTTACCGAGCTATTCTGAAGTGCCAAATTTAGTTTGTTTATTTGTAGAAAAATATCCGATAAGTATGCAAGACTCTGAAGCCAATCACAGTCGTGTAACTTTGAAGTAAGTTGGAAAGGATGGTCTTCAAAAACAAATGTGGACTTTATGTCTAAGTTCAAACAGCCGGGTAAGGACTTTACCACGAGAGAGCCACCTTACTTGTATATGAAGGAGCAGGGTAGAATGAAGACTATTCATCTCTTCACACAGTGCTTTGAAAAGCCACGAGTGTGTGGACTTTGACTTTTTAAAATTAACCACTTTCACAGCTTCATCAAGAACGACTTTTAATTCACCAGGGAGGCGGTTAGATGCATTGCTTTGCCTGTGGATGCAGCAGTGGCTCCAGGTTATATTGGGGGCTAGCTTCGTGACACGAGCGCGAAGACCGGAGTAGCAACCTGACATAGACTTGGCTCCGTCAGTGCATAGTCCACAACAATTAGATCAATTAATTTCCTTTTCTTTCAAATAAGAATCAATAGCATGAAATATATCCTCACCTCTTGTAAGCCCTGACAGAGGATGACAAAGCAAAATGTTTTCTTCAACTTCATTGCTTTTCAAATACCTCACAATAACAAGCAAAACAGCGAAATTAGTAATATCTGTGCTTTCGTCAACTTGAATAGCAAAGAATTTACTATTTTTAATTCTACTTATTATTGTCGCTTCAACATCGTCAGACATATCCTGCATTCTTCGAATTAATTTCACAACTTTTGACTTGTCTTTTACACTGTTGACATATGTATCTTTTTTCGGCCATTACTCAATTTTTTTCGCGTATCCCTGAACGTCCTGTCGCGTACCCCCAGAGGTACGCGTACCACAGGTTGGGAACCGCTGATCTAGAGGTAGACCACAATCCAGAAACCAATCACCTCATTTCAGGAACCACTACTTTCAACAAACTTCAACATGGAATAAACCGTACAATGTCACTTCACATAACAACAGTAACAATAACTGGAATAATGTTAATAATAATTACAGATCCAGAAATAATAGTTACAATGGTAGAAGTCCCAATAATTCAGTTGATCACCATCGACAACGGTCAAATTCACGAAGACCACAGAGGTTTGACCATAATGCAGGGGCGGCGTTGACTAGCAGTGCACCCCCAGTTAGTCATGACAATAATAATCAGGTAAATTCCTCGTCTTCATGTTGTGCTGTTGATTATAATGTGGCAAATAGTTGCCCACAGTGTAGCACTATTTTTCAGAAGACCAACCATACGTCGATGAAGTGTACGCAGCATATTCCAGCAGTTAGTCTCACCGCGTACGACGGTACAGGGACTTTGATCTTTAACTGAGGAGTAGTCAACGGTAAAATGGTATCAGTTTTGAGGGACTCAGGGTCATCCACCATTGGCATAAGACAGTCATAAGTTCACCCTAGCTGTTTAACTAATGAATGTGTTAAATGTATTACATTCGGAGGTAATGTTGAATACTATTCGACTGCCATTTTAGATGTACGTACACCTTTCTTTTCAGGAAAAGTTCACGTATGTTTGTTGCAAAATCCTATTGCGGATTTGACTGTGGGCCGCATCCATGGCAGCAAGGATTGTTCTCCAGAGGAGATTGAACAATGGGAACGGCGACACGACTGCATTAATAACGCGGTCATTGCTATGGCTGAAATACGCGCCAGTAAATTCGCCGCAGGTGGCACAGTATTTTCAAATTTTGGTCTCGGCACCATTTTGGAAAATGATGAGAATGATGAAGATATTCCTCATGTTGAGAATGCCGATAACGAAATCATATCTGATTTGTCTTTCATTGAATACCCGGATACTAAAGGAACAGCAATTGTCAATAAACTTGACAATGTTGTTATTACATCTTATGATGTATATTTAAATACTTCCAACAATGTTAATGCTTCAACTCGTCTTACAATTTTTTTCTTAGCTATTTTGTCTTTCATCACTGGTTTGGTTTTAACGGTGAACATAACATGTTATCATGTTATCAGACATCTAGCTACTGTTAACTACTCACGTGACCTCCACAATATACTTCTGATCTTACTGGTCAGTTATCTTTTCATGACCATCTCTTTTGCTCATGTCTGTGATCAGGTGTCAGGTATTAATCACTCTACCAATGACATGTCTATGACTTTCATTTCACGATCTGAGATGACTCAGCACTCTCAGTTGTCAATAGTCGATCTTTCTAGTAATATGTTTAGGGTGTTTCATACTCGTCCTAAACATTTACAAGTTTCTTTTCATGATCTCGACGACAAGCTCGTCACTTCTTGTTATGATTCTGATCTATTCTTAATTCAGGAAGAAGGATCTTCTTTTCCAAGAACACATAGGTCTTTATCACTTCCTACTTTGAAAGCTATGAAATCGTGGCGACATGATCATGGTAAACCTAATCTTAACAAAAATACGGATGTTATCAAAAGTAACAAAGTTTTTACTAATAAACTTAACAACTTCAGCATTGGTTGTAACTAATATGGTAAAATTAAAACCAAGGAATCTGTCAGCAAAGTTTTCACTTTACCCAGCAAGCTGCGGTCAACGACATGCTTTAAACCCACTGCTTTGCAAACTAATGGGTATCGTGCTTAATTCCATCAGTATGATTGTTAAGTCATGTTTTATTAATGGGAGTTAGGTGTTAAAGATTTGTATGCATGGGTCAGATTTTTGTACACACGTTAGTTAGCACGCTTTGGTGATGAGATGATTTTTTAGTTGGGGGCTTTATGCTCGGTAATTTTTGAACATAGCTCAACTGAGTAGTTGTTAGTTTGTTTTTTTTTTCAAAATAAGATAAAGAAAGTTTTCGAATGTTCTTAGTGATAGTTTGGGGAAAGAGATGGTTGAGCTGAGCTGAGTTCTCACGCGGTTAGTTCGCACATGAGTAATTTTTACTGAGCTGTTCTGAGAAGCTGTAATCTCGTGACAGTGCGTTCCTGGCAGGGCTTCGAGATGGTTGTTCCATCTCGTTAGTGTGTCCAGAAATTATTATCAAGGGGAATATATTTTTGAAAGTGAAGGGAAGAGTTTCCTTCCAAGATTGATTCTTTTGAGGCCTTGGATTGTACCGGTGTTGCTGTCATTTTCGATGGAGTTTCAAACATCGATCTATTGGTTGTAGGTTTTTTCACCCTGGTCAAAGTTTAGTAACTATGTCTTGACTTTGCTGTGTCAGGTTGATTAGGGGTTATCTCCCTTGTTTATGCATTCATTGTGTTTGACCTTTAGGGTCAAAGGTAAACAGTTCGGGCGTGTGCCCATGCGCAGGTTTTTTAAGCGCCAAGTTGAGAGACTTCCGTCAGGCCAGGATGTAAGCTGGCTTCTGAGGGACATGAGGTCGATTGTAATTTTCAGGGAAAATCTTCGAAGTGACTGCATTGGCATGTCTCCCCAGTGAATCTCTGTGCGTCGGGATGACGACAGAGTTCCTTATTATGTTCTGAGGATTCGGTTCCAGGTAATACCGACTTTTTCCATTATTACGCTTTCTGTGGCAGAACATGTTAGAAGATTACCTAGTCTGTGAACTACAGCTCACCGGTCCTACATTTCAGAACTTATATTTGTGTGCTCATGGTAGCCATCCAAGACTATTAGTCTTTATATTATCCAGAAGTCCAGTGACGAAGATATATTGTGGGAACCGCAGATTGGCGGTATTTATGTCTACATAAGCATTACTGCAGGGTTGATGTTAACCTGCTCAGAAGAAGTACACAGATGACGTCATAACGAGGCCTGTGTTAAGGCTAATATAATACAGCCTGATAATGTGCAATTGGCGGGGAGTGCCAAGTTGTACCTGTATGTCAAAGTGATTAAGGTATCTGACGCGTTTAGTCAGAGATACCAGGGCGGCGCTACGAACTGTCATTATTGAAGAACATTGTATTGACCATGCACGAATATTCAAATGTTTACCAGCCTTTTGAATGCCTGATGTAAACCTAACGATTTCCGGTCAGCATGACCTTGTTTACACTGACTGTTCCTGTTGATGCTATGTGTGTTATCGTCAATAAATGTTTTAAAACGTGCCTGCAGTGTCCAAGCATCCTTGACTACTGCATGTGAGTGTATGGGTTGCAGTGTCTACATATATACGAGCCTAAACACATTCGCGCCTTCATTCGCACCCACACTCAGTTCATCATACGCCAGCACTACACACCTAACAACATGTATACTGTCTTGGGACAGTGATCACCTCAACAAGAGAAAAAGACAGTTACAACCGGCCACTATTATTATGATTCATATTTCCTATGATATATTTTCCCCTGTGATTGGAATAGATATATTATGCTCAGAGTTACTGTGTGCAACTGTTTGATGAATAGTTATTGCATGGATTTACTGTTATAATACTGTGTAGAGAGCTGTTGTGAACTGCGATGTATGCAGTCCTTTTGATGGATATTTTTGCTGTATTACTATGGAATGAGAGCTGCTGTGAACTGCGATGTATGCAGTCCTTTTGATGGATATATTTTGGTGTAGTACTATGAAATGTGAGCTGCGGGGTTCTGCAGCCTATGTACTTCGGATCTTGTACCTGTAATTGAGTTGTACGGATTTACTTACCTGATGCCTGATGATCTAATATGGGCTGTTATCTATGATTATATCCCTTTGGATTTATGCACGCTGTTATGGACTTATTTACATGTCGCTCCATGATTTGCTATGATGTCTACGTGATTGTGGTGTAAATAAACAGTGTATAAATTTATAGCAGTTCCAGTACTTCCTGAACCATCGTTACTGTGCGTGTGTGAGTGCAGTATGGATTACACCCTTAAAGAACTCTGACACTCGCGTATCTACATATGTACTTGTTTGCTCACTTGTCGGCCACCTGTAAGCCCAACCATACTAAGTTTGTCATTGTCAGTGACCTGACACACCCACCGCCGCAGACATTTAGAGAGTAGCAGAAGTGACGGCCTGTGTGGCCTACTGCCGATGTTGTTAAAGAAAATAAACTTTAACATAAAGTGGTGAGCCAGTGATATAGGGTGTATACCAAGTCAAGAAAATCAAGTCAAGAGTTGCACTGTTTCCAATCCTTTTTCTCGTATGCCAACTCAGGATTGCAGCACCCGATGTCGAGAATTACGTTTGAATGCCAGTATCTCCTAGGAGATCCTGTAGACATCAATGTTGTACTGCATTTTGATACCCGATGTCCATCATTGTTGTTGCGGAGGCCGGAAGTTCTTTATTTTGAAGATAAGTGGTTGTTTGTGTTGTAAACTGTACCACTGTCCTATGTAATCCAGCCTTCCTCAGAGCTTGCTCTATTTATTATATTTTTTGTTCTATGTTTGAAGTTTCATGTTTATGCGGGTTTGGTTGGGAGGTGACTTACGTTAGGATATATCCCAGTTCACCCAGGGCTCACGTAAGCGTTCTTTAGGGACACTTTTGCAGACTTCCCTCAATGGAATTCCAGCACATGGTAGCTGTAGGATTTTGAGTCCACTGTGTTTGGTTGTCTGTGACAACTGATTGTTTAGCTGTATCGTCAAGTTCTTTCACTGTTGTTATAGTATTACTTTTTTATACGTATCTTATTTTGGTGATCCATTTTGTTTGTAAACGTCCGTCTCAATCTGCCTATCGTTTATTTATATACATTTTTTTGTTTATACACTGTGCTGTCGTGTGTCTTGTCACTCTATTCGCAGCTGTCATTGCAAGCTTTGCAAAATTTCTTATCTTTATTTCCGCTTTTTGACTTTATTTGATTCCTGCGAACGTGGTCAATTGTCCTTTATATCTTGTCTTTGTAACTCTGGTTTGTACTATTTATTTTGTCATGCTCTATCGATATTATAATGAATTTTGCTTGTAATTAATAACATTATTAATAGTTGGAAAGGTAATTATACAAGTTCTTAAGCAAGGATTTGGGATAAAGTGAGTTTTTCCAGGTATATTTACATAAATTACGTATCTCATATAATTGGACATAATGTCTAGTTTAGACTATTTCATTAAACAAGGGAAATCCCTTGGTATGACTACTGAAGAAGTAAGAGAATTCGCACTTGTCGAATATGACAAGGCTCAGAAAATGGAGGCTGAAAAACAGAAAATAGAGGCTGAAGATAGAAAATTGCAAATGCAGGCCGAAGAGAGAAAACTTCAGATGGAGGCTGAAAGACAGAAATTAGAGGCTGAAGATAGAAAACTTCAAATGAAAATGGAAGAGAAGAAACTTCAAAAGCAAATGGAAATGGAAGAGAGAAAACTTCAGATGCAAGCTGAAGAAAATCTTAGATTGCATGAGCAAAAATTGTTATCTATGGAGCTGGAGAGAATGAAAGTGGTGAATGGTGTTAATACACAAAATTCTACAGACACTCAAACTGCTTCTCATAAGACAAATAGTCATTTGTTGAGTATGGTTTGCACGGATGTTGAAGTCTGTTTGTACGGAGATGTCAATGGTTGTTCAGTGTAAATGCCCAGATGTAACGTACTGTTTGGTGTGTTATGAATGTTAGTACTTCAAGAGTGTCGTGTTGTCCTGGACAGTACCAAGTTGTGGCGAGAATCTAGGTCACTAGCGTGAGGTGCCGCCAGGGTATAGTAGACACATACATCATGTCAGTATTCATGTAGATTTAGACATGTAGTACTTGTATTACAATGGGGTTGATCCTGTAATTGTGTAGATAATAGTGCTGATAACATGAAGGCCGTATAGGCTCTTGGACGTCTTCACATTAACTCACACAACCACAAGTAGAAGTCAGCGAAGTAGGGAATGCTGCTGACGTTTACAATATTTATTCATGACGTACGATAATACGATGATGATGGACGAAACAGTCAATAGTATAGATCGAGTACATAATGTGTGTAGTTACAAAGGTTAGCTTCAGGCATCACAGATCCCAGACATATAACAATGTCTTGTACAATGTTTACTGTTTATGCAATAGCTCTGAGCCCCGTCAGGTAAGCCCTAGCAAATATCTTGCTTAGTACGGGCAATATGAGTTATTCAAATAAAGTCAATGCCATTGTCCCACAATTAGCAAACGACTTCAGACTGGCCTCACATGCCAGATACTTCATTCTGGTGAAGAGGATTGGTCGTGAATACGAACCAATTTGATGACAACGAAATCAGGCCGCAGGTCGCGAGCCTTGATAATCAGGTCACTCTCAGTTTACACAAGCTTCTGAGATTATATATAATTTCTGTAAAACCATATTCCGCCTGCATTGCTGATCCATAAAGATGATTCCTAGGCGTATGTATGTAATGGGTCAACTAGACCTCGTCCTTCAAATATGAAGCAATACTGGGGTACAGTATAATACCTCCTTGTGAGCTTCACTTACTATGTCGCCATCAGCGATAAATGTACCTATAAAATCTAAACGAGACGAAAAGATCGAATTAAAGATTCTTAAAGAATCCCTTACACTCTAAGGTAACACAACACAGCCAATACTGGCATAAAGAAACACTCAGGGACGGAAGAGTGACAAACAGTCATTCCCAGAATTTCCAATCCCTATCGAAAACTTGGCAGAGAGGAATCTACGGATCGGCACATCCGTTCTAAGCCTTAGGTACACTCTCTCTGAATCAGTCTCCCGGCTTTTGCCGCTAAGACCCCGCGCATGCCCAAAGAGCATGGACCAGATCAAGGCAAACCCAGACCAGGTGTTTCCGCCCAAGCGGGTGATATAGATACTCCGTAAATGATCCTATAAATAGACTTAAGACATGACAACTATAAGACATTGCCTGAGACAGGACAACATAAGACAGGAGAAGATAATCACTAGTCAAACCTGTCACAGAAAGACAATATACATTTATCTCTCTTTGATCATATTAAACCAAAAATACATTAGGTTGGTGTTTTTTTTTCCACCGTCAAAAATGACGGCAACATTACCACACCTCCCGGTGAAAAAAATGGCACATTTTTTTTTGAAATACATCTATGAGCCAGGTGCATTAAGCTCATAACGCATGAGTAATGCGCCGATGAAAGGATCACCAAAAAATATAACATCATAATGTCAGATCCAATCGACGCACAGTAGAGCGTCTGGTGAGAAGAAAAAATCTCACTAGATAGGAGAAACTATTTTCTCAAAGTAAATATATCCGGGGAGGTGTTACCAACCAACTCAAAAGTGCAGGTAATGTTACAACAAAAATTCATACCAATGTGTATAAATGGTGAATGACAACTTCCATTAATGGATTACACGAACATCGAAATCTCACGACATATAATGTGTATATAACCATAAATTCCAATGGTCAATCATTAACAACATTGCAAAATCTTTTTACAAACATATAACATGTGTATAGAAGTAATATCTGATGATGTCAGAAGAACAAGACGATCCTTCATTCCGGCGATGTCTTGTAAGCAAAATCCTCAAGGAACATCCGGACGTCAATAGAAGTCATCGTAGTTCTACAGCGTTCCAAGATATCACACCGGTATGCTGAGAACAATACAAATAGTACACTTCTTAAAATGTTATAATGTATCATAGTCACTTAATATATATCTAAACTATAAATGTGGCCGCGTTAATTTTTTCGACCTTTATTTCATATGAAACAAAGCCCTCCTCTGTTTTACCGAAGATGGTAACAGAGAAAGCAAGTAATCAATACAACCATGAGTTTAAACAAAGTGACAACAAGTGTTATAGAAGCATGTTATTGTACGAATAGATCATAACTTTAGATATGTTACAGTAGATCTAGACAAAAGAGCTAAGTAGCTTCATGTGGGCATCGAGACAATATGTCTGCCATCACATTATCCGAACCACGGATAGCTCGTACCGTGAAATGAAAAGGTTGAAGAGCAATTGCATATCGAGTGGATCTCGAACTCTTCAAATCCTTATTCTGCATAGCTGTGAGAGCTTTTTGGTCGGTTTCTACTACAAAATGCGCGCCTAGAAGGAATCTTTGGAGTTTAAGAATTGCCCAGACCATAGCTAGCAATTCTCGGTCTAGAACAGAATAATTCCTTTCTGCCGCATTCAGTTTTCTCGAGACATACATTACAGGATGCAGAGTCTCAGAATACTTTGCATCAGTGCTGCCCCGATCCCTATTGCTGAGGCGTCACTACGAAGGACAAACGTCCTATCGGCTGTAGGTAGTCTTAAAATTGGAGGAGACGAAAATAATGACTTAATCTGATCCAATGAAGATTGGCATTTTTGGGACCAACGCACCATATTAGGAGACCCTTTCTTCAATAGGGTTGAGAGTGGTGCCGTAATAGAGGAAAGATTCGGAATGAATCTTCCACAGAACGGTATTAGGCCCAAGAGACTACGGATTTGTTTCTTAGTCTTAGGAATAGTGATGTTCAGTATCTTAGAAGTGTTGTGGTCTTCTGTCTTCAAGAGACCATGACCAACACGATGACTAAGAAAAGAAATCTCACTAAACCCAACATAGCCTTTAGAGGGTTTAGCTGTCAAATTATGCTCACGTAGAGTAGACAACAGTTCATCTAATCCCAGATAGTGATCTTCCCAAGAATTGCTAAAAAGACAGATATCGTCCAAGTATGCAATCACATCAGAACGATATGCCAGTATTCGACGCATCATGCGTACGAATGTAGCTGGGGCATTCATAAGGCCAAAAGGCATAAAGTTTCATTGGAACAAACCCCTAGGTGTGGAGAAAGCAGTGAAAGGTTTGGCTCGTTTGGTTAGAGGAACTTGCCAGTATCCTTTAGACAAGTCCAGCTTTGTAAAGAAACGAGAATTGGAAAGCCTAGTAAGTAACTCATCCAACAGAGGCATAGGTTCTGCATCGAACTTCGTTACTTGATTTAGTTTACGGTAATCGACGCAAATGCGTATGTTATTGTCTTTTTTCGGACAATAACCATAGACGACGAGTATGCCGAATTGGATGGTTCAATTATTCCTAACTTTATCATTTCATCCAACTCTTTCTCGACCTGAGTTTGGAAGTGGATAGGAATAGGATAAGGTCTGACCCTGATAGGAGTATGGTCAGTCAATACAATGTCATGTTCAATGACTATAGTGTGTCCAGGAATGTCCGTGAGAACATCCTGAAATTCTTGTAACTTGGAAGAGATTTGTGACTGTTCCCTAGTTGATAAATTAGGGGAAATTGCAACATCCTTCCATGATTCCATAGAATGAAGTGGAATCATCGGAAGAGAAAAATTAACATCAGAGAAAGTAGATTCCTCATCCTGTATGACAGACAGGGATGAGTAATGGCCACGAGCGACCGTCGCGTCGTCCGTCGCTTGAAAGATAGGTTGTAAGTACTCTGGACGTTCATAAAATTCTGTAAGCATATTTATATGAAAAGTGTTATGCTTTCCGTCAATATCGACGACATAGTCGACATCAGAAATTTTAGATACAATCTCAAAAGGACCTTTCCAACCAATAAGAAGTCTATTTTCTCTGGAAGGAAGCAACACAAATGCTTTGTCTCCAGGACAAAGTTGACGTAGGCATCTATTTTTATTTGCAAACTGTCTTGCCTTTGCCTTGGCAAATTCAGATGCGAAAGTTGCTAATTTGCAAGCTTCAATGATTTTCTGCCTGAGAGCAATGACATACTCATAAGAAGATTGTGTGTCATCACTAATGTCATCGGCAGCTATCAAATCGTGATGCAGGGACATTGGGCCGCGCGGACGCGCGCCAAAGACGAGCTCGAAAGGAGAAAACCCGGTATGTTCATTAGGAACCTCTCAATAAGCAAAGAGAGCAGCGGGTAAGTGTTACGGTATATGATATTAACGCCGTCTGCTAAAGGTTACCAGACGTGCAATTGTAAAGGTTAAGACATTTAATATATTGCGATAGATGTTTCAATTACTGAACGCTTCATACACGATCGATTATGACGTGTATAGCGTTGTTTAGGACACAGTCGGTAACTAAGAAACCATACCCTTTTTTACATTGACCGTCAAGCTGTTAAGACGCGTCTGACTTTCCTTCCAATGTTGAGCATGGTATTGCCATACAGATATATTTTATGCAAGTACGGACATGGGTCAGTCCATTGCTATTACGAAGATTTGAAATGATTAAAGGTCAGTACGAAAGTGAAAATTAAGGAAGGATGAATTACAGTCCATAGTATTTGATTTTACCAGACTCATAGACTCACTGTCGGCCGTTGGAAAACCCCAACCGCGCGTGCATACAGCTATGACAATCTGCATACAGTAAATTGATTATTGGACAAGGACTGATAGGATATCTACATATCTATGCCATATATTCTCAAGTTATAATATGTACCTTTGTGATCAACATGCATGAATCGTCTTGACGTGTAAACTGTATTAAATATTTGTGGACTCTATGAACCGACTTGTCACATCAATCGTATTCCAAGGTTCAATTATTGTTCAGAATCTTCCACCCCTGCATTCGCGTAATCTTACATAGAAGGCACGATACACGATCACTCAAGAATATCAAGAAGATAAAACAATGGCCAGACATTTATAACTGTTTTATTAATATCACATGGAACATTGTTCAGAGCTAACCAAACCACGCCTTGCAACAGATCCACTTGCAACAGTGGTGCCCGGTGTCTGGGGACGAGAAAAACAACCAAAAACAAAAAAAATTTTTTGAATGACTTTCGAAGGAAATATTTACGATCAGTTTTCGATCACATGATCCAGCTGAAGATGACGTGGAACTCAGTCTAATGCCTAACAACGCGACGTCACTGAAATTCGTGTAGGTGAAACTATCGGAGAAACTGAAGTCGTTCTTTTAAGCCTAACCAAGGGAAAAATAAGTCATTTGAAGCAGACACAAGAAATGGACTACAGGAGCAGGCAGTCAGGGGCATTAGCCTAGCTGTTGACGACCTATAGCACTGATCGAAGCAACGGGAAAGATAAGTCTAGCTGTTTAAATTGTCGTCATTGCAAAACCGTAATACTGAGTCCATTTTGCTTTGATCAGGCATGTCTATGTATTTTCATGTATATATGTTAAATTTGTTTTCCATCGTATGTATTTGTTACTAATCGTGGAGGTAGGGAGGATGAACTGAAATTAAATTCTGCGGCTCTCACGATGCCTGAATTAATTTCGGTCGTTTCTTAGGGCAGTTAAACGATTGCACCTTTGGAAACCCCATTGAGGTTTGACATTGGACTTGTTGTCCAAATCTGCTATCGTTTGACGATTTTGCGTTAGCTGTACTGTCCCGTAGATAATTGGTGTATTTTATTCGTATTCAGTTAATAATTTTATTCAGTTCTGTACCATGTTCGTTACTATTTCGTCCATTCTCCTCTGACTATCATTTATTTTATGATTATTAAATTTTCGTCCGTTATGAGTCCTGTGACGTCATCATTTTTCGCAGTCATTTTTTTTTTTGTGTGTACCTTGAATATTCAGTTGACCTCCGGTCAGACCTTGCCCTTCATTTGGTCTGTGACATTTCCGCTTATTTTATTTAGTTCATAAATTCATTTTTAATTGTGAAAATGTCTTGTTTGCGTCTTGACATTGTTTGTACCCTTTAGTTGCATCATTGCTTGTCTGTCCTCATAATATATATTAATATTACATTAATAATATGATAATTATATGCAATAATACACTTGTAATTTAATTTAATTAATTTTTTCTGAAATTTAAGGTTAATATGGGACATTGCATAATTATGCAGTGATAGTCCAAGAAAGTAGCACTACAATTTATCATAGATGCCTAGGGCATAATAATATAATATATATATTGACAAAATAAATAATCTTATAGCTACCTTTGAGGTAATAGACCCATTGTATATTATTTAATATACTTTTCTGGTACTAAGAGAGTGACTTAGTACATTGAACAATATAATTACTAGGAATTATACCCAACATTATTGGATATTGAGATTAATTGTGTGATATAATTACATTATATTTAACAGATATCATAACTATTTATGATATAGTATTATTTAGATACAATATTGTTACAAAATATTGTCTATTAGTTGAACTTAGACATTAAGTTCAGTACTATTGTGATTACTTATATTGAATATTTCTAAGTTGAGTAAGTATAATAATTACTCTGAAGCTACTATTGACTATTTTAATCAGTAATTATCAATAATTACTTACAGATAAAAGTCAAAATGCTTACTATAGACCATTTCGTTAAGATTGGTCGTGAATATGGTTATAAATCTCAAGAACTTCGTCAGTTTGCTGAATCAGAACTGGAAAAATATGAAAGAAAAGAAGAAGAGAAAAAAGCTGCATTAAAGAAAGAGGAAGCAGAACTTGAGATGAAGCAAATTGCCAAGGAAAATAGATTGAGAGAGATTGCTCAACGTGAAAGAGAAGAGCAAAGAACAATCGCCAAACAGGAAGAAGAGAATAAATTGAAACGAGAGGAAATTATTTTACAACAAGAAATGGAATTGGCGCGTATTAAATTGGAGACAGCAAGATTACAAGCACAAAGTGCTGATGCAAACCAGAATAATAACGCACAAAATGGATCATCATCCAGCCAACCTAAACACTTCTACAACTTTAAATTACCCATTTTCAACTTGAACGTCGACGACCTTTCATCGTTCCTGGCACGTTTTGAACAGACTTGCAAATCTAACCATTTGCCTGAAGAGTCATGGGTACTCAAATTAAATGAATTCTTGGTTGGAGAACCACTGACAGCTTCTCAAAATGCTGACCCATCAATAGCTAATAACTACGGTGCTATTAAGTCCTTGCTTTTACGAAGGTTTCACCTGGACGAGGAACACTGTAGGTTGAAATTTAAGGGAATTTTACCTGAATCTCCAAGGGATTTTGCAGGATTCATTGCGAACATACGCAATACATTTAATAGATGGGTTGAACTGGCAGAAGTCAACAAATCATACGACAAATTAGTTGATTTACTACTGCGGGATAAGGTATTATCTTCAGTTAGCCAGCCATTTTTTGCATATTTGCAGGAGCGTAAACCAGGTACTATGGATGAGTTAGAAAAAATTTCTTTAAACTACTGTTCGGCACACCCGAATGCAACCATTTCTAACTCCTCATTAAGAGAACCTCTACCTGTGGCGTCTAATATGGCCTACAATCATAATAACAAACAAAGACATCACAGTGTAGACAGAAGCAGGTTCCAAAGAAATCACAATGTTAACTTTCAGAAGGGACATAATAATGATTTCAACAATAAAAATGAGTTCAACAGAGGTAGATCACGAGATAGAAATTATTCACCTCAAACAAACTACCACAATGGTCAACATAACACTCATTATAATCGATCACATACTCCCAATAATAATAGTAACTGGAATGGTAATAATCATGGCTCGAGACATCGAGATAATAGTTACTATAGAGGACGACGAGATAATTCTAACAATTATACTCGGAATCGATCTCATTCTCGGGGATCATCTCATTACAACCATAATACAGGGGCGGCAGTTACAAATAATACTACCCCTATAGCTCAGGTCCCACTTGACAATAATACAACACAGTCTTCTGCTGCATGTTTTGCTATTAATTATAATGTGGCAAATAGTTGCCAGCAATGCAATCTTATTTTTCAGAAGGCGAAAGAAACAGTGCTTAACTGCGGACATATTATACCACAGGTAGGTCTTGCAGTCAACGATGGAACAGGCCTACTAATTTTTAACAGGGGATTAGTTAATGGATCCGTCGTCTCAGTGTTGAGGGATTCGGGATCCACAACGATTGGTGTACGACAGTCGCTGGTACATCCCAGCTGTGCAACGGGGGAATATGTCCGTTGCATGACTTTTGGTGGAACAATAGAGTTTTACCCCACAGCTATTATTCATGTTAACACTCCTTTTTTCACAGGGAACGTAAAAGTATGTATGCTAAAAAAGCCTATAGCTGATTTGATGGTTGGTCGTATACACGGCAGTAAAGATTGTACTCCAGATGAGATTATAGAATGGGAGAAACATAACCTATGCACTGGAAACGCCGTGACGACTAGAGCGCAGACTCAACTCATGGAGAAAGTTGATGATAATAAAATGGATGCAGACAACCAAGAGGAATTTGTAGTCAATTCACCTATTGACAGGGAAACATTTGCAACCAAACAAAAAGAGGATAAATCTTTAAAAAAAATTTTTAAGTTGGTTGATAAAGTTGACAATCTATCCTCAGGTAATAATAACAAACATTGTTTTGTTATTAAAAATGACATATTGATTAGATGTTTTAATGACAAATCACAAATGAAACAACAAGTTATGGTCCCATATACTTTTAGACGGTACATTCTTCAACATGCACATGACTCACATTGTGCTGGACATATGGGATATACTCGAACACGATCTCGAGTACTGTCTTCATTCTTTTGGCCAGGGGTGTCAAGAGATATTTCGCAGTATGTACGTTCCTGTACTACATGCCAAGAAGTGAAAGCACGTGGAGCTTTTCACACGGCGCCTATTCAGGCTTGCGATATCTCAGTGAGACCTTTTGACAAGATGGCAATAGACATTATTGGTCCATTGCTACCATCGGCCAGAGGACATAGATTCGTCCTTACGTGCATTGATTTGTGCACACGATGGCCAGAAGCTATCCCATTAAAGACCACCACTACCACAGATGTAGCTGATGCACTACATCTCATCTTTTCTAGAATAGGGTTTCCTAGAAAACTTTTATCAGACCATGGGTCACAGTTTATATCTGACACCATGAAGGAAGTCATGAAAACTTGGGACATTGATAGGAATTTAAGTAGTATTTATCATCCGATGAGTAATGGTGCGGTTGAAAGACTTAACCGTACACTTAAACAACTACTACATAAGGTTACTGCTAAGCACCCTCATGACTGGGACAGAGCACTCCCAGCTGTTCTATTTGCTTATCGGGAGGTACCGCATGAACAAACTGGCTTCTCTCCCTTTGAATTAGTTTTTGGTGCTCCCCCAAGAGGTCCTATGGGACTAATAAAAGACTTATTAATTGACGACGAGATGACTCAGGACACTCAGTCATCTTACGAGTATGTGATTAATCTTCGGAAGAACATTATTGAGTCTTGCCAGTTGGCAACAGCTTCTTCTGAGGCTGCAAAAGCTAAGGCTCGATCTCTACAAAATAAGTCTCGACGATTACGCCAATTATTCCCAGGCGACGAGGCTTATGTGTTACTTCCTCACAATAACAATAAATTATTGATATCTTGGAATGGTCCTTACAAAGTCATTGATAAAATTTCCGACGTTGATTACGTCTTAGATATCAAGGGACACAAAAAGATATTTCATATTAACATGCTCAAGCAATTTCATACACGTCCTGAACACTTACAGTCAATTTTTCATGAACTAGATGACAACACAGTATCCACTTGTCATTATACTAACTTATCTGTCATCCAGGAAGAAGAATCTTCTTTTCCTGAGGTACAGTTACCGTTACCTGTACCAGTAGTTCAACCTACTGAATCTTGGCGGGATGTAACCATCTCTTCAACGGTTACACCGCAACAGCGTCTACAGATTGCTAATCTATTACAATCTTATCCAGATGTGTTGACCGACGTCCCGGGTCGCACATCGGCTATCAGTCATGACATTACTCTCAATGATGATACACCTATTCGTGTACATCCCTATTCTGTTCCTTTACATTTCCTTGCTAAAACTACTAAGGAACTTGAACAGATGTTGTCTCTGGGAATCATTGAGACTAGTAATTCGCCATTCTCTTCTCCATTAGTTATTGTCCGGAAGAAGGACAATAACATCAGACTATGTGTTGATTATAGAAAATTAAATGCTAAGACTATAGTTGACAGCGAACCACATCCACTTATCGACGACTTACTGCCACGTCTATCCAACGCAACTATATTTAGTAAGATAGACTTAACTAAAGGTTATTGGCAGATACCACTGACCGAAAAGGCTAAGTACTACACCGCATTTTCCACTCCACAAGGTCTATACCAGTGGAATGTGATGCCTTTTGGGCTTGTTAATGCGCCAGCTACCTTCATTCGCCTGATGCGACAAATTTTATCAGGTAGACCAGACGTTATTACATATATTGACGACATATGCTTGTTTAGTTCGTCGTTTGAGGAACATGTTTCGGGACTTAGATATGTTTTTGACACTCTAAGGAATTATCATCTAACTGCTAAACCTACAAAGGTGCAAATCGCGTGTAATGAGATAACCTTTTTGGGACATATCATTGGATCGGGATATATCCGAACGTTACCTAGTACAGTCTCCAAAATTCTAAACATAGCAGTTCCTCAGACGAAGAAACAGGTCAGGAGTTTGTTAGGACTTGTTCAATATTACAGTAGATTCATACCAAACTTGTCATCCATCACGGCTGTATTGTCTTCATTGTTAAAAAAAGATATGCCGGTGAAGGTGACATGGACTGGTACATGCAATGAAACTTTCAACAAAATTATAAATTTGTTCTCACATGAACCAATTTTAAGACTTCCCGATGCTTCCAAAAGATTTTTCTTACGAACAGATGCTAGTAACTACGGCATTGGTGCATGCCTGCTCCAGAACCATGATGGCATTCTACACCCCACCTTATATATATCAAGAAAGCTGAAGCCGGCAGAAACAAAGTATTCAACAGTCGACAAGGAACTTTTGTCTGTGATCTGGGCAATAACGAAGCTGGAAAAATTCTTACTCGGTGCTCCCTTTACCATACAGACGGACCAACGTGCTGTAGCATCCTTGCGTCGATCAAATCATAAAAGCCAAAAACTCGCCAGATATGCAATCATCCTACAGCCATTTGAATTCTCCATTGAACATATTCCTGGCACTGAAAATTGTGTGGCAGATGCATTGTCACGTAATCCTATTGACGACGAATAATCAATATTGACACTCTTAAACTACATCAATCAGAACTACATTGGATTGAACGAAGTATCAACTATAAAGGAACTAACCTTGCCTTCAATTTAAACTGTATAAACACTATATGCATCACAGAATTGAATTAAAAGACAATCAAGGTATATATAGACATTCAAACTTCGTCTAACGTCCATACACGAGATATGAATACTCTTTGAACAATCATGGACTAATGTCTGACGACAAACCGAACTGATGTTCCTGTGTATACTTAATTCTTGGATGCTGGGATAAATGACATTTCTTTCCAACGTAAACGTTTGAACATTTTTGCCTAAAAGAATTCATCAGGATCAAGACTACGGATGGATCATCATATCCTATACTAATTAATTAGTTAACTTAACTTCTTAATTGAATTATTATCAATAAAATGAAATGTGAGAAAAAAATGAAATGAAAGAAAAAAAAAAAAGAGAACGAAATACTAAAAGAAGAAATTATGAAAAGAGAAAATAAATCTCACACAAGTATTAGATTAATAATTTTTTTTTTAATGTACCTATACATTATTTAGTTAGTTAAATTAGATAGTTATTATTCACTAACACTTAACACACACAATTAAGTTAAACTTATATTCGAATTTCTTTCTATTTCTTCTTACTTAGTTTGTCTTTTCTTCTCTCATAACATCGCGTTACATTAGAACCTTAATAATTTAACTCTTAATTTAATTAATTAATTTAATTTTAATTAGTCAAATTAATTCCTATATGACATACTAATACGACAGACCTTACTTTAATTTAATTTTATCATTCACTATTAACATTGGACATTTATTTAGTTGATATAATAATATGTATAATATTGATATATAATGTGATTTATGATTAGATGACTATGACAAATAGTTAGTTGACACGACCGCAACACGGTTCTACTCAGAACATCGTCGGCCATATGTCACAATTGTGTTAAATTTTTTTGAAAAATTGTTAAGTCGGATAGATATTGAAAAAAAATCTATCGATTTTTTTTTTCCCCGGTGTACAGGGAATTGTTACGGTATATGATATTAACGCCGTCTGCTAAAGGTTACCAGACGTGCAATTGTAAAGGTTAAGACATTTAATATATTGCGATAGATGTTTCAATTACTGAACGCTTCATACACGATCGATTATGACGTGTATAGCGTTGTTTAGGACACAGTCGGTAACTAAGAAACCATACCCTTTTTTACATTGACCGTCAAGCTGTTAAGACGCGTCTGACTTTCCTTCCAATGTTGAGCATGGTATTGCCATACAGATATATTTTATGCAAGTACGGACATGGGTCAGTCCATTGCTATTACGAAGATTTGAAATGATTAAAGGTCAGTACGAAAGTGAAAATTAAGGAAGGATGAATTACAGTCCATAGTATTTGATTTTACCAGACTCATAGACTCACTGTCGGCCGTTGGAAAACCCCAACCGCGCGTGCATACAGCTATGACAATCTGCATACAGTAAATTGATTATTGGACAAGGACTGATAGGATATCTACATATCTATGCCATATATTTTCAAGTTATAATATGTACCTTTGTGATCAACATGCATGAATCGTCTTGACGTGTAAACTGTATTAAATATTTGTGGACTCTATGAACCGACTTGTCACATCAATCGTATTCCAAGGTTCAATTATTGTTCAGAATCTTCCACCCCTGCATTCGCGTAATCTTACATAGAAGGCACGATACACGATCACTCAAGAATATCAAGAAGATAAAACAATGGCCAGACATTTATAACTGTTTTATTAATATCACATGGAACATTGTTCAGAGCTAACCAAACCACGCCTTGCAACAGATCCACTTGCAACAGTAAGACTCTGTCCCAATCCTGAGGATGATCCTCAGTTATTTTCCCAAGTAAGTTTTTGAGAGTCCTATTGAGACGTTCGACTAGTCCATTAGACATCGGATGATAAATACTACTCAGTGATCTCTTGATATTAAGAGTAGACATCACCTGCAACATTGTCTCAGATATCAGTTGGGTGCCATGATCTGACAAGATTTCCCTAGGGAATCCCAACCACGAAAATATCAGCCAAAGAGCTTCTGCAATATCGGCAGTCGAAATGCTCTTCAGAGATATGGCCTCTGGCCATCGAGTACACATGTCAACACATGTAAGAATAAATTGATGTCCTCTGGCTGATTTTATTTTGAAAGGACCAATGATATCTATCGCCATTTTCTGAAATGGACGGATAGGAATGCCCGCAGCCTGGATAGGTGCTGCATGGCGAGGACCTTTCGATTTTACTTCTTGACATCCTCTACACGAGCGACAATAAAGACGTATGTCTCTGTTGACGAATGGCCAAAAGAAAGCCGCAAGAACTCTCGACTTCGTACGTGAAAATCCCATATGACCAGCGCATTGGGAGTCGTGAGCATGTTGCAGTATTCTAACTCTCATGTCTTTCGGAACAAGAATTTGTGCATGTATAGACATGTCTGAGTGCTGTACTATACGCACTAGTACGCCATTCTTCATAGTGATCCAAGATTTGTGATCTGTGTTCTTATTTGGGTCACCTTTTTTGCCAGATTAAAGAATTTTTTTAACGAAATGTCTTCCTGTTGACTTTTAATAAAAGAGTCACGTGAAATCACATCATGATCATCTTGATCACGTACCCCAATACCTTCGGTCGATGTAGTCTGAGGCATATTCTGAGCCTGAGCTCTCGTGATAACTGCATTAGCAGCTTGCAAGTTATGCTCTTCCCAAGCAATAATCTGCTGCGGGGTACACTCTTTAATGCCGTGTATACGCCCGACGATAAGATCCGCAACAGGATTCGGAATCAGACATGCTTGGACTTCTCCCGTAAAGAAGGAAGTACCGTAGCTATACGGATGATAGCGGTAGAGTATTTTTCCACTGTGCCACCAAATGTTACACATTTGATCACTCTTCCAGTGGCACATGAAGGATCTACCAGAGATTGTCTAACCCCAATAGTGGTACATCCAGAATCAAAGAGGACTGAGACTGGATCACCATTCATTAGACCCCTATGTAGAATAAGAGATCCTCTCCCGTCATGCGCCGCTGCGGCATGAAGAGCGGGAAGAGGATGACCGCAACTCAAGGTGGATATAGTAGTAGGTTCAAATAAAGTGGTGCACTGAGGGCATTGAGATGCTCTCCCATAATCAAAGGCAGAACAAGAACTAGTACTAGCTCTAGGTTTACTATTGTTTTGTTCATTACTAACTCCTTGTGACTCTTGTTCAGCACAGTTAGTATGATGACATGATCTACTATTATTATGCTGCCATCTACCTAGATTACTATTTCCTTTGGAATTATGGTAATTACCCCTATTGCTATTATTATTTTGGTTTGAACCGCAGTTTTCACAATTGTGATTGTGATTTACACCTTGATGAAAATATCTATCAGACTGATACTGCTGTCTTCTTAAAGAATTATGGCGAGGATAGTTTTTGTTGTGGCTACCCCTTTTAAAGTTACCAAATTTGTTGGAACCATAATTATGAGGGCTATCAGATTGCCTCCAATTTCTAGAAGACGTGCATCTTTGGCATGAATCCCTTTGATCCTGTCCAAAGTTACGCTTACTTTTCTTATCGAAGTTGCGCTGAGTACCTTTAACTTTACCTCTGAAATTAGAATTGTATGGAGTCGCAGAAGCCACGGGTAAACCTTCTTTAATCTTACTATTGCTAATCGCTTGTTGTGGATGAGCAGTGACATATTGGCAACAATATTGTTCCATTTCTTTTATGTCTTTAGGTTTACGTTCGTGTATAAAGGCAAGAAAAGACTCATTAACAGATGACATTACTTTGTCTCTAAGCAACAAGTCCATAAGTGCTTCATAAGTATGTTCAGTCTTAGACAACTCTATCCATCTAGTGAAAGTAAGGCGTATCTTTCCTATAAAGTCTGAGAACTCTACACCAGATTCTGGTAACATAGTCTTAAAACGAAGACGGTAATCATCTTCTTTAAGCTGATATCTTTTCAATAAGGCTGCTCTGACAACTTCATAATTAGTTCTATCATGTTCTTCTATTGCCATTATAATATTTAATGGTTCACCTGTAAGTGAATTCAACAGTTGTCTAACATATTGTGCCTTATCTACTTTATATGTTACACAATTAAGTTATAGTCTATCTAGATAGAAAGTTATGTCATCTTTTGTAGGGTTAAAATGAGGAAGTTTGAACTTATAATCATGACCTTTTGTGCTCGAAGAAGTCTCTTGAGAACTCCCTATATTAGTCACTTTCAACTTCTCTACTTCCAAAGCCAAGAGTTTTTCTTCATGTTCTCTTTGATGCTTTTTCTCTTCAAGTTCTCTTTGATGTTTTTTCTCTTCAAGTTCTCTTTGATGCTTTTTCTCTTCATATTCTCTGTCTTGCTGAATCTTCCTTTCTTCAGCCTCTCTGTCTAGCTGAATCTTCTTTTCTTCAGCTTCTCTTTGATGCTTTTTCTCTTTATATTCTCTGTCTTGCTGAATCTTCCTTTCTTCAGCTTCTCTTTGATGCTTTTTCTCTTCAAATTCTCTGTCTAGCTGCGCTTGAATCTTTTTCTCTTCAAATTCTCTGTCTTGCTGAATCTTCCTTTCTTCAGCTTCTCTTTCTAGCTGCGCTTGAATCTTTTTCTCTTCAGCCTTTTGTACTTTGGCATATTGCGCAAGCGCAAAATCCTCCAATTTCTCCTCAGTTTTTCCAAGGGCTATCCCTTGCTGGATGAAGAAATCTAATGTAGACATTTTGTCTACAAATGTGCTGTCAATATATCTGAAATAGCAACACAAGTTATCCCAATCTCAGTGGGAGATGAGTCTTTTAAAAAGACTAAGTACAATTACCTTATTTATTAAGTCACCATTAATCAGCTCAGTATATAATTTGCATCATATAATAAACAGTACATGATCAAGTATACATGAAGACTGTATATATCAACAATATCACGATAACTAAACAAAGACAAGCATCTAAACAAACGAAAACATTCGCAGAGGTCAAAAGAAAATACAGCTTAACTAAATCCAATGTTGAGAAAAATCACAATGATAACTGCGAAAAATTCACAATAATACAATGACAACACAGTGTATAATCAAAAGGGTGTAAAGAAATTAACAATAGAAAAGAGAAGGCAGACAAATACAAACAAAACAAATCAGAAACTAAAGTAAGGAGAAAAAATAACGAAAACAACACTAACACATCTCGTCACAGCTAGGAAAAAGATAAATAAATAGCAACAAAAGTCGCTTGCAATTTCTACTGTGAGAAATATGCACAATCCTTAAAGAACGCTTACAGTACCCTCGGTTAAGTGGGATATTTACTGTAAGACCCTCCAACCTGAACCCGCAGAAAAAAATACACATTAACTCAACAAGTAAACAAAGAACAAGTAAACAGTAGAAGGCATATAATAAATGTGTAACGATGAAGGCTTATTTGCACACAAAATAAAGGCTAAGTTTAACACGTAAACCAGGCCCCTTATCTTTAAGCGTTTTCCTCTACAACCGCAAAGATGCAGTTCCATGCAGTACACTTGTAAACACTAGTAGACGTTCCACCGTTGAAGGTCACCACAACTTGACAACGGGTGTAGTAGTCTCCCAAAGTGAAGAATGTTGTAGTAAACAACAGCTTGAACTGTTCTATGTTTACAATTCGAGCTTGCACGTAAACTTGTGACGTGAAAGTTGACACGTATGTCCTTCGACGATTGTCACAGTGTTAACCGACTTCGTCAGCAACTGTGGTCTATGTAGCACTATTGTAGCAGCTGTGGTCAATGTAGCAATTCTGCAGCAGCTGTGGTCCATGTAGCAATTCTGTACCATCTATAAATGTATACGTCGATCAGCAGACGTTGACCTATTTCCTACTGTGTAGCTGACAACTAAACGTCAATCTTGTTTTCCGGATGTAAACATCCAGATGTAAGCAGGAAAATCCGTGTCGTTGAAAAAACCCACGAATCTGGTCCACCAGATGTTGAAGATGGATTTTCCTGATGTTGAAGTCTGTTTGTACGGAGATGTAAATGGTTGTTCAGTGTAAATGCCCAGATGCAACGTACTGTTTGGTGTGTTATGAATGTTAGTACTTCAAGCGTGTCGTGTTGTCCTGGACAGTACCAAGTTGTGGCGAGAATCTAGGTCACTAGCGTGAGGTGCCGCCAGGGTATAGTAGACACATACATCATGTCAGTATTCATGTAGATTTAGACATGTAGTACTTGTATTACAATGGGGTTGATCGTGTAATTGTGTAGATAATAGTGCTGATAACATGAAGGCCGTATAGGCTCTTGGACGTCTTCACATTAACTCACACAACCACAAGTAGAAGTCGGTGAAGTAGGGAATGCTGCTGACGTTTACAATATTTATTCATGACGTACGATAATACGATGATGATGGACGAAACAGTCAATAGTATAGATCGAGTGCATAATGTGTGTAGTTACAAGGTTAGCTTCAGGCATCACAGATCCCAGACATATAACAATGTCTTGTACAATGTTTACTGTTTATGCAATAGCTCTAATCCCTGACTGAGCCCCGTCAGGTAAGCCCTAGCAAATATCTTGCTTAGTACGGGCAATATCAGTTATTCAAATAAAGCCAATGCCATTGTCCCACAATTAGCAAACGACTTCAGACTTCACATGCCAGATACTTCATTCTGGTGAAGAGGATTGGTCGTGAATACGAACCAATTTGATGACGACGAAATCAGGCCGCAGGTCGCGAGCCTTGATAATCAGGTCACTCTCAGTTTACACAAATTTCTGAGATTATATATAATTTCTGCCAAACCATATTCCGCCTGCATTGCGGATCTTAAAGATGATTCCTAGGCTTATGTATGTAATGGGTCAACTAGACCTCGTCCTTCAAATATGAAGCAATACTGGGGTACAGTATAATACCTCCTTGTGAGCTTCGCTCACTATGTCGCCCTCAGCGATAAATGTACCTATAAGATCTAAACGAGACGAAAAGATCCAATAAAGTGTCAGTTACCTTCTTAAAGAATCCCTTACACTCTAAGGTAACACAACACAGCCAATACTGGCATAAAGAAACACTCAAGGACGGAAGAATGACAAACAGTCATTCCCAGAATGTCCAATCCCTATCGAAAACTTGGCAGAGAGGAATCTACGGATCGGCACATCCTTTCTAAGCCTTATGTACACTCTCTCTGAATCAGTCTCCCGGCTTTTGCCGCCAAGACCCCGCGCATGCCCAAAGAGCATGGACCAGATCGAGGCAAACCCAGACCAGGTGTTTCCGCCCAAGCGGGTGATATAGATACTCCGTAAATGATCCTATAAATAGACTTAAGGCATGACAACTATAAGACATTGCCTGAGACAGGACAACATAAGACAGGAGAAGATAATCACCAGTCAAACCTGTCACAGAAAGACAATATACATGTATCTCTCTTTGATCACATTAAACCAAAAATACATTAGGTTGGTGTTTTTTTCCACCGTCAAAAATGACGGCAACATCATTCTTATAGCTCAGATTGCCTGCTTTTGAACCTACCTCTGACGATGTCACATTCTACCTAAATAGATTTGAACTTACATGTGAATCTCAGATAACACTAGTCAACAACCAAAATGTACCAGAAATGAAAATAGCTGATCTTAACTAATTTTGGTGTGCTGAAAACGAAAATGACATTAAAAAATGTTGATTGGCTCTAGTTTTCAAGATATGTGCTACTAGTTTATTTAATTACGGTCAATTTATATATATGATGCAACTGTTGTGGGCGATTGCATAATTTTTTCTAATGACCAATAAAAATGTATTTAGAAGTTGATGATGCAATCCTACCTATGATTACATCACCTTTGTGTATAAATATCTTATCTCTGATAAAATTTTGCCATTAGTTAGTGCATTTGTCCTTATCAAAAGTATCGTAGTTGGAAATGCCTAGGACATGTGTGAACAGTGCTAATAATTTCTGTTATATATGTGGTGAGGTGACATTTGTATCACAAAAACGAAATATAACTAAAGTGATTAAGAAGGTGTACAGTTTGTATTTTTGCTGCAGAATAGGAGATCAAGATAAGAGCTGGGCGCCACACATATGCTGCAATACATGTGCAGCACATCTTAAACTGTGGTTGACTGGCAGAAGGCAAGCTATGTCTTTTGCAGTCCCAATGATTTGGAGAGAGCCCACTGATCATCTCAACAACTGTTACTTTTGCATGGTCCCTCCAATTGGGAAAGGCATATCAAAGAAGAAAAAATGGACTCTGGAATATCCAAACATCCCCTCTGCAATACGTCCGGTACCACATGGCGATGACCTACCAGTTCCCAAAGTGCCAGAATCATTTTCAGCTGCTTCCGCTGATGAAGAAGAGGACATTAGTGGTCCTGAACCATCAACCTCAAGCGACCCAGATTTTTAGCAAACTACATCCACTAAACCACACTTAATAACCCAAGGTGAACTGAATGATCTTGTAAGAGATCTGAATTTACCGAAGAACAAGGTGGAGCTTTTGGGTTCCAGATTGCAACAGTGGAATCTCCTGGCAGAAGATGTTACAATTTCTGTGCATAGGAACCACCAGAAGCCGCTTATTACATTCTTTTTCAAAGAGGGTAACCTTTCTGCGTGCCACAACATTTCTGGTTTAATGGCAGCCCTCAAAATCAATTACATACCGGAAAAGTGGAGGCTTTTCATTGATTCATCCAAGACGAGTCTTAAAGCTGTTTTGTTGAATAATGGTAATGTGTTACCGTCAATTCCAGTTGGTCTCGCAGTTCATATGAAAGAAACTTATGAAAACATTAAGCAGCTTTTGAAGTGTATAAACTACGATCATCATCATTGGTCACTTTGCGGTGACTTAAAAGTGGTCGCTCTTTTGCTTGGACTACAAGGTGGATACACCAAGTACTGTTGCTTTCTCTGTGAGTGGGATAGCCGTGCACGAAGTGACCATTACATCAGAAGACATTGGCCAATCAGGCAATCATTGCAGCCTGGCAGTAAGAACGTTGAGAACCCAGCACTTGTCGACACCAGCAAGATTTTGTTGCCACCCTTGCATATTAAGCTGGGTCTCATGAAAAACTTTGTCAAGGCAATGGGGAAAACAGATGAGGCTTTCAAATACCTCATCAGAAAATTTCCAAGCCTGAGTGAAGCTAAAATAAGAGAGGGAGTATTTGTTGGTCCGCAAATTTGAAAACTTCTTCATGATGACGAGTTTCTTTGCGTGTTGCATGGCAAGGAAAAAGCAGCATGGCTAGCATTTAAGTCAGTGGTGGACAATTTTCTTGGAAACAACAGATCTGATAATTACAATGAAATTGTAGAAAAATCTCCTTCTGAAGTATAAGAGTCTTGGCTGCAACATGTCTTTGAAAATTCATTTTCTGGATTCTCATCTGGATTTCTTTACGTCAAACTGTGGAGCGGTCAGTGATGAGCATGGGGAACGATTTCACCAGAACATTGCTGCTATGGAGACAAGGTATCAAGGCAATTGGAGCCCTTCAATGCTTGCTGATTACTGTTGGACTGTGACAAGAGACACCTCATCGATTGACTACAAGAAGCAAGCAAAGAGAGCTCGAACAGCGTCTGAATAATGACGGAATGGGTTCAAATGTGCCTTTTTAAAACATGATATGTGAACTTTAAATAATGTTTTTATTTTTCCTATCATTTTATGTTGAAATATCAATTAATTGAGTATGTAACCACAATTTTTATAATGCTAAAGTAGAAAGACTAGCAGTTCACCCCAGAGAATTAAACAAGCATACATTATTTGTATTACTGTAATGTAAATTCATCATTAATAAAAAAAAACCAGAGCCAATTGGTGAATTTCATTATGATATTTGAAATCAGCATGTCAAAATCAATAGGAAATGGTATATTTAATTTCTGGTACAAAAAACTTTTGAAAATTTGTTGACTAGTGTAATAGACAAGTCGGAATATTGTGCTCAACTTATGCAACTACTTTCGGGTGAAGCTATGAATGTTGTAAGTAGATTGGAGGGGCCCGACAAAAATAACTATGATACTGTCAGGGCTGTCTTGTTAAGGAAATACCAACTTGAGGAAGACGGTTATCGTCTGCGCTTTAAGTCTCTTTTACCGGAGACTGGGGAAGATTTTTCAGAGTTCATAGCAAATATACGTCTTACGTTCTCACGTTGGGTAGAGCTCTCTAAAATTGAACACACATATGAAGCCCTCATGGACTTATTACTTCGTGACAAAGTCATTTCGTCTGTAAATACTTCTTTTCTTTCTTTTCTACATGAGCGAAAGCCTACAAAATTGAAAGATATGGAACAATACTGTCGCCAATACGTCACGGCACACCCAAACGTGACTGTTTGCAAATCTCAAGTCAAAGAAGGGTTACCCGTGGGTTCAGCAATACCATATGCTCCTAATTTGCGCCGTAGATCACAAAGTGCTGAATGCAATTTTGGTAGGAGAGATAATCGTGATTTTAGACAGTACCAAGAAGGTCCATCACGTAGTAATTCTCCCTCTCCAAGAAACTGGAGACAATTTAACGGACCTCAACATTTTGGTTCCAACAATTATGGAAATTTTGGAAGGGGTAACTACACTAGAAATTATCAACCTTACAATAATTTTTCTCGGAGACAAAAAAAATTCATCTAATAGATATTTTGACCAATGGGGAAATAGTAATCGCAACAATGCTAACTGGGGTTCAAATCAGAACAATAGTTTCAAAAGAGCGAATAACAATGCTCCCAATAGAGATAATAGTCACGATAGATAGTGATATGACGGTAGATCTCCAAATGATAGATCACATCGCCATGCTAACTCTGCTGAACAGGAGCCCCAGGTTATTAATAATCAAGGTAACAATGATAATAGTGTCTCTAATGCTACTGCTTGCGCTGCTTTCGATTTCGAGAGAGCATCTCAGTGCCCGGAGTGCACAACTTTGTTCCAACCTACAGCTGTGACTACCTTGAGTTGCGGTAATCCTCTACCCACTCTTCCGCCTTAGCTGCGCATGACGGAAAAGGGTCTCTTACTCTACATAAAGGATTTGTAAATAATAATCCAGTCTCAGTTCTCTTTGATTCTGGATGCACGACTGTTGGGATTAACCAGTCTCTAATACATCCTTCTTGCGCCACTGGTGATGTAGTGAAATGTGTGACATTTGGTGGGACAATTGAGACATTTCCAACTGCTATTGTACACATAGCCACTCCCTTTTTTACGGGACATATTCACGCATGTATGCTCTCAAATCCAATTGCAGACCTTATCGTCAGGCGTATACATGGGGTTAAGGATTGTACTCCCCAACAGATTGCTACCTGTGAAGAGCAAAACATTCATGCTGCCTATGCAGTCACGACTAGAGCACAAGCTCAAAATCTTTTACATACCCCACCTGCTGAAATTAACGAGGTACATAATCAGGATCCTCACTCTGTAATTTAACGGGAGTCTTTTATTAAACTTCAGCAAAATGATACATCATTGCAAAAATGTTTTCTGCTAGTTAAACAAGATAACGCAAACTATGACACAAATTTCAAATATTGGTTCTTGATTAAGAACGGAGTGCTAGTTCGAATGGTACGGGGTTCTACTTTGTCCATACGCTCGCAAATTCTAGTACCTACTGACATGAGAGTTCGTATCTTACAACACGTCCACGACTCTCAGTGTGCAGGACATATGGGATTTTCCCGAACTAAATCTAGGGTTCTTTCTTCCTTCTTTTGGCCGGGCGTAAATAGAGATATAACTATTTATTGTCGCTCCTGTAGGATATGTCAGGATATTAAATCACGAGGTCCACGCCATGCAGCACCTATCCAAGCAGCAGATGTTCCTATTCGTCCTTTTCAGAAAATGGCAATTGACATTATTGGTCCTTTTAAAGTCAAATCTGCCAGGGGACACCAGTACATCCTTACATGTACTGACATGTGTACGCGTTGGCCAGAGGCTATACCTCTTAAGAACATTTCTTCTGCTGATGTAGCAGATGCTCTTTGGCTAATTTTCTCGCGACTGGGTTTTCCCAAACAAATCTTATCTGATCATGGCACACACTTTGTGTCAGACTCTATGTCTCAGGTAATGGCCATGCTTCGAATTGACAAGTCCTTGAACAGTGTGTTTCACTCTATGTAAAACGGTTTAGTTTAGCGTCAAAACAGAACGCTTAAGAATTTACTTCGGAAGATAACTGATGACTATCCTCAGGATTGGGACAGGGTTTTACCCGCTGCACTTTTCGCATATCGGGAAGTGCCAAATGAGCATACTGGGTTCTCACCACTCGAGCTCGTTTTTGGTGCGCAACCTCGTGGCCCCATGTCGTTACTTCACGACCTATTAACTGCTGATGATATTAATGATGACACTCAATCTTCTTACGAATATGTCATTGCTTTAAGACAGAAAATTTTTGATGCATGTAGGTTAGCTACCTCAGCATCCGAGTCTGCCAAGGAGAAGGCGAGGCTCTTTGCCAATAGATATAGGTGTCTACGACAACTCTATCCTGGAGACGAGGCATTTGTATTGCTTCCTCGTAGGGATAATCTACTTCTTATTGCCTGGAACGTTCCTTATACTATTGTTTCAAGAATCTCTGACGTCGACTATGTTGTCGATGTTGACGGGAAGCATAAAACTTACCACATTAATATGCTGAAAGAATTTCATACCCGTCCAGACTATCTACAGTCTGTTTTTCAGGCGACCGACGACCCTCCGGTTCGTCATAATCACTATGCATCTCTGTCCGTTATCCAGGAGGAAGAGGCTACTTTCTCCGATGTATATCTTTCTCTTCCGGTTGTCCCATTACATTCAATGAAGTCATGAGAAAACGTGACAATTTCTCCTGAGTTACCTACAGAAAGACAACAGCAAGTCTCTTCTTTATTGCAAACTTTTCAGGACGTCCTTACCGACATTCCTGGTCAAACATCAGTCATTACTAATGACATAATACTCACTGATTATAACCCTATTAGAGTTAGACCTTACCCAATTCCATTACATTTTCAAACTCAAGTTGAAAAAGAATTGGATGAAATGTTACATTTAAATATAACTGAACCATCTATTTCGGCATACTCCTCCTCTATGGTTATTGTCAGGAAGAAAGACAGTAACATACGTCTTTGTATAGACTATCGCAAATTAAATCAAGTGACTAAATTTGATGCGGAACCAATGCCTTTGTTGGAAGATCTGCTAATCAAACTTTCTAATGCGGTCTTCTTTTCTAAACTCGACTTGTCTAAAGGATATTGGCAAGTTCCACTTACTGAACGCGCCAAAGCTCTTACTGCTTTTTCAACACCTCGGGGTTTGTTCCAACGGAACTTTATGCCTTTCGGTCTCGACAACGCCCCGGCTACTTTTGTACGCATGATGCGTCGAATTCTTTCTCATCGTTCGGATGTTATTGCGTATCTCGACGATATTTGCCTTTTTAGTAATTCTTGGGACGATCACTTTAGAGGTCTTTCTGAACTTTTGTCTACACTACGGTCCCACAATTTGACGGCTAAACCGTCTAAAGCCCATGTTGGGTTCAGTGACATCTCTTTTTTGGGCCACCGTGTTGGTCATGGTCTCTTGCAGACTTGGGACCATAACACTTCGAAGATTCTCAATATTACTACTCCTAAGACAAAAAAACAGGTTCGTAGTCTTCTTAGTCTAATTCAATTTTATGGAAGATTTATTCCACACCTATCATCGATCACTGCACCTCTTTCTACTCTATTGAGAAAGGGGTCGCCTAACTTAGTACACTGGTCCCCAGAATGCCAAACCTCTTTAGAGAAAATTAAGCTTTTATTTTCATCTGCTCCTATCTTGTGACTACCCAATTCAGATAAGCCTTTTATTCTTCGCAGCGACGCCTCATTGATAACTATGGAAATGTTACCTCTGTAATGTTATAATAGAATGTAACTTGGACTGACACTCAAGACAGTACATACGCGAATGAAATAACTTGACAGAAGTCTGGGTCACAGTTCCATACATATAATATTGACAGCTTAGTCCTGGACATCAGCAACAATAGTACAAAAACTTGCATGATTAGAATATGTAATACAGTCATCCTTACGTACTGGTAACAACTGCATTCAATGTAAGTGCGGCATTCCCCCTCGCACATAAATCTCTATCTCTGATCTATATTCAATGTAAGTGCGGAATTCACTCCTCGCACATATATCCCTATATGGTCTGTATACAATGTACGTGCGGAATTCACTCCTCGCACATATATATCTCCGTGGTCCTACTTTCAATGTACGTGCGGAATTCACTCCTCGCACATATATCTCTATCCAAGTTCCTCCAGAACTTAACAGCGCGGGAAAACCACAACGCGCTTACGTAGACCTCCTATTGGCGCGGGAAAGCACACAACGCGCATTCAAATAATAGCATATAATAGTCCTAACATAGACCTCCTTCTGACACGGGAAAACGACGTGTCTTTTAATCCAAAGTGCGGCATTTATTCCTCGCACATATATCTATACCTCTGGTCTAATCACCAGGCATCTAAGTTCCTCTTGAACTTTACAGCGCGGGAAACCCACAACGCGCTTATAAATAATAATATATAAAGGCCTTGTAAATACACCTTACGCGGTACATCATCGCGTCACATCCAATATGTTATAATGAAAATCACATACATTATTCACATACTCTAGAAACACTGACCGTCTCCCACGACGGATGGCCACCGACTCCCCTTTAACAACTCAGTATTCTTCTCTGACACGTATGCCAACTTCATTCACTTCGCACGCTTTTCTCATGTCCTGTAAACCTCAATTCACACATGAACGCCTCTGAGTATTCTTCAACCATACTCTACGTGCTTCTAACAGTGAGCTTTTAAATGTCACATTCCAAGCTTGCATACTTTAATAAAAATACACTCTAAACAGAGTTACTCCTTTCTCCACCCACACACATGTATATACACGTCATGTATCTCATGACCTTAACCTACTTACTAACAAACTTCAGGACCGTATACAAAAATCCTTAACACCTAATTGTAACTTCGAATATGACTTAACAGTTCACACCGACCCCCGAGGAAAAAAAATGATATCATTTTTTTTTTAAACATTACATCAAACCAAAGTGTGAGGTCGATGAAATATGTCAAGTCATACCAAACAACAAAAAGGGATGGAAATATATTGGTGAACCAAAAGGCTACCACATTAACTTTGGCACAGGAAAGGTGACGTAGGCTTTGCCTTAGCAATCATACTCTACTGGCAAACCGAACACAATTTCATCCTATACAACATTAAACTGTGTTGGATGCAAATCTAACAATGTGTGCATCAATAATATATTAACTAAATCATGTGGATTCACCATACCAAAAATACACAGGTGAACCAAAATGTACATCAACATTGTTCGTTACATAATATAATTACATTATAAGTTAACACTTACAACTTATCAAGCTAACACAAATGTTTCATAAATATAAATAATCTATTCTGAATGCTGAATTTCATCTGTGACTCATGTTTCAATTGCTCCAAAACCAGACCAATGGACTGATGTCTCACTAAGAAGAGGTATCGGTGAGCAAGCCTGCTGATGACCACCCCTCAGCTGCTGTAATGATAGACAATTCCACCAACAACACTGGTATCTCATGGCATAGCATACTTTCCTATGGATAAACAAAATTAGGCAAGAATAAAATCATTTGCCTTGGAAAATTTGTATCACATTATGCCATATCATATACCCTTCTATGTCCACCCCATTCCACTAAACATTCCCAGTGGGGTGACAAAATAATCAATTAAGGGATGATATACCCATTTCTTATGTCTTCGTGATCAGCGACCTTAGATACTACACCCTGTAAATCCTAATTAAGCTTTACTACTTTAGTTAATGAAATAAGTCAATCTAAAACACCTAGTTATACTGACTTGTACTGTACAATTGTTCACTATTTGTTGTTTATAACACTCTGTCAAATTTCCATTCTTGAAAGTTATATTAAGTCTCTCTAGACAACCGTCTCTTGAAAAGTTATAGCTTTCAGCCTTGTTTTATGCACAGTAACAATAAACTTCTCATGCTGAGTCGTAACAAGTACCAATCTCTTCCAACTAACATCAAAATTATTTTCAATCTAGACTCCATCATCATCATTACCACGATCAGAAAAGTATTTCCAAATAGCACAGTATCTTTAGTAGAGCAAACAGATCACTTATGTCCCACTTATCTGGTGGTAACTTTTTGATGGCGTTGAACATTAACATCTTTAATGGTTCTTTACCTTTATCCACATATCTGTTTTTGAAATTGAAAGATAATATTAACTCTAACTGGTCTGTAACTCCAGCACAATTTCCTTTCAGACCATCCATCACAGTCTTCCACACTTCCTTCCTTGAAGCTTCAGTCTCTTCAAGTACTAGTTTCTTGGCAACAGAAGTAGCATCCTTCATCTTCGCCCTCCTATACTGCATTTGAGCATCTAAAGGTTCCTTCTTCCAATCTGATTGATCTGTACCAAGCGCAGCCTCATGTCTCTCCCCCGTAGACTTAGCTTGATCTTTCAATGCTTCAGCTTGCTGCTGTAATCTTTGTTTAGCTGCCTTAAATTGCTCTTCCAGTGTATCAAATTTAACAAAGTAACTCTCTTCTAAAGCATTACCTTTCCACCGAGATGACAGGACCCTGCAATGTTCCTCTTTAACTCGAGTATTACCCTTACACTCAGTTAATATCCTGTTCCTATCCACCTTGAATTCATCATTTAATCTTTGAATACCATCTTTGTATTCCTTTTCTAATCTCTGCTCAACACTCTTAAATTTTCCTTCTAATATTATACACTTTTCCTCTAAGGTTCCCTCTTCTTGAATCAATTTGTCTATCTTTAACTGATCCTTGTCACACCAAAAACCCATTTTTGGTAACAACACTTCTTGAGGTGCATGGTATGTTTCATCATGCACTGGACTTGTCATTGTCTCATAGGCTTTTGTAGACATTGCATTCTTACTTACACTTAATGATCTTCCTTCCATAGAATATAAGTTAGTTTTACTCCTAACTGATTCATCATTGATGATAATCTTCTTTTGTGGTTCATCCACATTCATTTTCCCAACTGAGACTGAACAGTCTTCACAACCATTATCTGTTTTAGCAGTGATCATTTTCCTCTCACTTTGAACAGAAACATTCCTAGTTTCATTTTTCACCATATCATCTGCTATATTAGCTTTCCTCTTTAAATTCAGTTTTGGTCTCTTGCTATCATCCAATGCTGGTAATGCAATTCCAGTTGTAACTTCTCTTATTTCCTTAATCTCTATGAGATATACCTTTGCTCTCTGTGGCTTGTATTTATCATCCACTTTTACCATAGTGTTAAACAATTCGTAAGACTCACAATCTCTGATAGCCAAAATAAAGTCTCTTAAGGCTATTCTTTTCTTTCTGTTTCTAATTGTTCTTGAACAGTCTGCCATGACTACAGATTTACAGACTAGATTCCAAAATAAGAAAGTATATTCACTACAATACTAAATTATCAGTATTAATATACCTCTACATAGGTACTACAATAACACAGTAACAAATCACCAATAATTCTAAAGATAATACACACAAGTAACCCTAAAATCAGTCACTTATAATAATCAGATCCACCTATGTCTAGACTAAGACATGTGTAACTGCACACACTAATCCTCAATATACTCTGACGACCCTCATATCTACAATGCTTAGATTCTAACACAGCAATCATACAAACTATTTGTAACTAATAACCAGGACCAAAACACAGTGAATGATGATAATAATGAAGTATACCGCTGACACAACAACCATAACAAACGAACAATAACCGACAGGTGGGGGGATAATACAAGAAAGTATATAGGTAGATAAAGAAAGTAATAAGAAAGTAATGAAGTAGTTATAGAATTAAACTACCACACCTGCAAAACAAACAACAAAAACAATAGGACTGTGAAATAAACTTATTTACAAGATAGTAGAAAATTAACGCAAGAAAACTACAAGTAAACATGACAAAAGAAACTAAATTATGTAACAATGATTACACAAACCAAACTATAACTGCTAACACCAATAAATGTCAAAGAATTCCACGGGCACTAGCTACCGAGTCTCTCCAAGACTCTGGAATTAATTTTACAAACAAAAAAAACCAACAGAATAGATTAATACCAATTACTTCTAATGAAGAACAAAGTATTAATAATATATAATCAAGTAACACAAATATAAAACGCTAACGCAACAACGAATACAAATGAATGACCATCAGGAATGTCAGTAGAATGGTATCTGAACAAAGAAGTGCAACAATGGCATAAACTGTGACTTATCTTAAGTATGTCTTGATTACAGTCTATGGTTCCACCGAGATAATGTAGATCTACCGCTGAAGGATCTCTGTATTGATATGGCACTACAGCAAGCTTGTCTCACTGATGTTCAACTCGCGCAGATTCTGTACAAGATACAAAACAATGTAAATAACTACTCAAAAGTATTGCCATAAACATTAATCTAATAACCACATTTAGAACCACTTAAATATGATGTAGACTAACACTAATTCTAATAGAAACTTACAAGAAATAAATACCCATAAAATAGCTAAGTCGATACTTAAAAGTAATGTAGAAGCAAAAAGGGAAATAAAGAATAAATATAAGCTTCTTTAGTCTCTATCAGATGACAGAAGAATAGTACTAATAGTAGTATAATACCGAATAATTACGAAGGCTTAACAAAGAGTCGAATATAATAAATCAATAAAATTGTAACAGATAATTGAAAAGACCTAGCAAATAAGCTTTACGATTAATAAACAAATAAAACTAGGCTAATACAGTATACGCCTATTCATATTTATTTAAACAAAACTACTAGACTAATATGTTAAACAGAAAAACTCTTACGGTTGTAATTAAGCTAGATAATTAATCTATAATATTAATCTTAATACATAATTTACACAGCACCAAGTACCAAGCAGAAACAAACACTCAAAACTTAATACACATGCACGAGAACACACAACACAGTAGAAAAGGTCAGTTATACGAAAACTACTGATGAGTATTAACGAAACAAACGAAACAGGACAAATTACCGCACAACAAAAGAAAGAAAGAAGAATAAAAAAATACTACGCACAACAATACACTAATCACACAGTTTCTAATACAAATTAATAAGAAATAATACGTATCTTTAATACATATGGTTCGTTGAACTTGACTGTAGACCGATGTTCCAGATGTGTTGTCCACTTCCTTTCCGATGGCTTGACGATAAAAATGACTGCACAGCACAACACACGTGAAGTACAAACAAGTTCTTCTGATAAATTTTAACGGGCCAGTACACCCTCGTCAAATACGTCGAAAAAAGCAGGCTACTTCATGCAGATTCCGATGCGATGACTTGACCGAGTACACACATAAGCAAAGTTGTCCTTGCACACACCGTACCGATGTCTAGTAAACAGGACCCGCTGAGCCTTGTAAATTGGGTCACAACCTGACCGTTGTACGCTGATTGGCAGAAAGTTCACGCATTTCGTGTTTACTTTTCTGGCTTGACTCACTACTGTAATGTCCAGCTCTATGTGAAGAAATTACTATCTGTCTTTTATTACTCAATTACCTTGACTCCAAAATAGAAATCAGATGTATAGGTGTTGATATCTGTTGTGAGCATATTATGTCTATTGACTTCGCAAACAAATCTTTTAGATGAATTTCACCAGTGTCAAAACACTTCAGTTACCGTCCAACGAATTTCTGAAGTTTTACAGTACTTCAAGATTCCGGGGCGGGTTGATTGATTCTCCGCAATAGTCCTGGGTTCAGAAAATTGAGCCCCCTAAATCACTGGAAATATGTACTGAACTCCTTCTATAGTCCGAATATCCTGGGTATAACGCCTCGTAAGATTGGCCCACCAAATGTTAAAATCGATGGTTTTGAAGACAGTATCAGTCCGCATCTAAGTTCCTCTTGAACTTTACAGCGCGTGAAACCCACAACGCGCTTATAAATAATAATATATAAAGGCCTTGTAAATACACCTTACGCGGTACATCATCGCGTCACATCCAATATGTTATAATGAAAATCACATACATTATTCACATACTCTAGAAACACTGACCGTCTCCCACGACGGATGGCCACCGACTCCCCTTTAACAACTCAGTATTCTTCTCTGACACGTATGCCAACTTCATTCACTTCGCACGCTTTTCTCATGTCCTGTAAACCTCAATTCACACATGAACGCCTCTGAGTATTCTTCAACCATACTCTACGTGCTTCTAACAGTGAGCTTTTAAATGTCACATTCCAAGCTTGCATACTTTAATAAAAATACACTCTAAACAGAGTTACTCCTTTCTCCACCCACACACATGTATATACACGTCATGTACCTCATGACCTTAACCTACTTACTAACAAACTTCAGGACCGTATACAAAAATCCTTAACACCTAACTGTAACTTCGAATATGACTTAACACTCATCGACAGGGATTGGGGCCGCATTGATGCAAGAGTATTCTGAAACTTTGCATCCAGTTATGTATGTCTCTAGGAAATTAAATGCGGCAGAATGGAACTATTCTGTCCTAGACCGTGAATTGTTAGCAATGGTCTGGGCGATTCTGAAGCTTCAAAGGTTCCTTCTTGGCGCACATTTTATAGTCGAGACTGATCAAAAAGCTCTCACAGCTATACAGAATAAGGATTTGAAGAGCTCAAGATCCACTCGTTATGCCATTTCGCTACAACCTTTCCACTTTTCTATACGAGCTATTCGAGGTTCGAATAACGTAATGGCAGACATACTGTCTCGATGCCCACAGGATTCTAATTAATTACCATCTCCTTAGATTTGCTTATAGATTACGGTATCATTTATATATCTGCGACTATATTATACATTATCGCACACTGGTAGAACACTTTTATGACCCTGTTTAATTCAGGATTTTGGTTTTGTCTGAGCTACTTTCTCTGTTACCTTTTCGCGTGTAACGGAGGAGGGTTTGATTGACATCTTACAGTGGTCAGAAGTTTCTTCTTCTTTGATCCTTAGCCGCCGACCGTCAAAGCAGTCAGTGGCCATCACGCCTAATGGCGTCTTGTAGGAGGTCAAGGATGAATTCAATCAACAACTGCAGAAAGAAATGGAAGACACACCTAGATATGATCTTGTTATAGTAATGGGAGACCTCAATGCGAAAGTTGGTACACACAATACATATAATGAAAGAACAATGGGGAAATGCGGCAGCGGAACAGCAAACAAAAATGGGGATAAACTAATAATTTTCTGTAGCATTAACAACCTGGTCATTCGAGGAACACTTTTCCCACATAAAGAAATTCACAAATTAACATGGGAATCACCAAATGGTCGGGACAGAAACCAGATAGACCACGTCATGGTTAACGGTAGATGGAGACATGCATTACAAGATGTGAAGGTAAGAAGAGGTGCAGATGTGGGAAGTGATCACCATTTAGTAGTAGCAAAACTGAAAGTGAAACTAAGAAGGGCTGGACCAACTGTAACTACACAGAAAAGGTTTGACATCAGCAAATTGAAGGACTCCCTTATCAGAAAAGCTTTTGCGGCCGACATAAAGAAACGATATCAATTTGACAAAAGTCAGGAAAAGACATTGACTGATGATATAGACCAGAATTTTAACCCCATTTCAACAATATACAAAGAAAGCAGCACATCATGCTTGGGATTCCAGGAAAGGAAGAAGCAAGACTGGATGTCGTAAATTTATTTTGAGAGAAAGTCTTAGAAATAGTGGTCCTGTTTAGAGTGGAGAATGATGGGGAAAGCTCAGTGATAGAAAAGGTTATAGCGTAAATAGTTGCTTCACAGAGTGCTGGGGAGAGTAAGGACAGACTTATTTACGACAAATCGTTCCTCTCAATCTTCTCTTCACTCTCCTGGTCAAACAATTATTTGCCAGTTTCCAGACACACACCTGCGCTCACACCGATTTGGTGCTTCAAACACACAGACGCACGTGAATACAAACTATATTAAACAGCTAGGGGAAATTTGGGCTTTGGGTATTCCAACACAGTACTAAATAAGTTTATGATGTTTATTAACAGTTTAAAACAATCACAACAACTATCATGTGTTACAGAAAAAATATCATAAGTACAGAAAATACAAATAACAAGGTGAGGGGGGGGGGGTGAAGAAGATTGGTATCAACTAAGCCCTTCCCGCTTGTATTAGACAAAGATAAACCCAGTCCACAGATAGATAGTTATCAGGAACATAGGTAATGTAACCCAACAGTGAATTTAATTACTCTGAAAGAGGTGTTACAATATTAGGTATGGGTGGTAGACAAAAATTCTGTTATTCCCAATTGTTCTTCCCTTTACTAAGCAAATGAAAAAGGGGTGGGGGGGGGGTTAAACAGAGTTAACAAAATATCCCACTTAAAGGAACAGTGCAGGGTATAAAGAAAATGTATTACCCGGTAGGCAAGTTAACAAATGGTTTGCAACAAATTAAATCTCCTGTCATTCATGCACGCGCGTGAGGGCCCACACTCATATACTCACACACACTTACCGATTGCAGCATCAGACAATCCATAGAATTATATAAACAGCAATTACACTCTTGACATATGAAAATGTCTGGTACTTCGATGTCCCGCCCCAGATGTAGCGAGGTTTGCTGATAGCAAATATTCCCACTTATCGCCGAACTTGAAGCCTAAGAGTTCTTGTGTTTTACTATATAAAAAGGAGTCTATGGGATGGCACTGACACAATTCAACACTGGGGTGAGGATGGAGTGGTCTCTTTAATTTCGCTGCTGGAGGTAAAATTCCTTCAAAGCGTGATGATAGCAACTGACCGGTAGGTTTTAAATCCCGTGAGGAAAAACTAGGCCCAGTCACAGTTCAGGTAAATATGTACTCTCTCACAGTAGGGCAGTAAATAAAATATCGCTACTGGCACTGTTCATCTTTCAGTTTATCTTACAGATTGTAATTTAATTTGATGGTTTCTTTTTAAATATTCTTGGGTAGGCTTTCTTTCATGTAATTATGATAGCTAGGCCGCATCGGACCGCCACAAGATTAAATTTAAAATGTTTCATCTGGAAGTTTTAAGATTATTTCTTTATTGCTGGGATCGCAGGTTACGATCACTCTGTATGAAAGAAAAAAACATGTAATATACCGAAAAATCAAATAACATTCTAAAGCGCGATGAATTTCCCGTTAAGACTATAATATACACTCGCGTTTTTAATTATATATTTAAGAAGACACTTCGCGAGTTTAAATGGTTAAAACACACATCTATATATATGACTTACTCAATTAGTTATAAATTCCTTCGCGACTTTTAAAAGTTAATTTAGCATTTAAGCATCTATTATCTTTTGAAATAATATAATAGATATATCATTACATTTACAACTGGAACTATTGAGATGGTTGAATTTAATAGATTTAAATTAACACAAAATCCAGTGAAATAGAATGAATGAACTAGACCACCGATCACTTTACACAATTATATTTTACCGTTTTGCACAGAATAGAATTCACTGCAAATATATATGAAAATCCAGGGGAAAATCTAACACGACTTCAAATATAGCTAGTGCTTCTGTCAAGGTCTGGCCAACGAGTGATAAAATGCATTTCTTCATGGTCTGTATATATCTAAAATGGAATGTAAGATGAGTGGGACATGTTAGAATTTGACACCTTTTTAGATCTCAGGAGACTTTCGGGGATCTGACCGCCAGACTAAAGAGAGATGCCGCCCCTGGTCTTCCGTATCTCCGCTCGCTGCATGCGCGTCGGCTTACCCGTTCGCGCCCACTGCGATCGGTTCTGTGGTTAACACCGAGATGCAAAATACCGGCAGGAAACTTGCGTCGCTCGTTTCAGGGACCACTACTGCCTTTTTGATAGCGTGCCGTTCGTCTTTCCTGAGACCCCCCCCCCCCCCCGTGTCTTTGATCGTGGTCGCTACTATCGTTTGATGCTGGCAACGCCCCCCACTGGCCAAGTTAATGAAAATAACTGCATATGATTGCTCAAGAGATATCCGTGGGCGTGATTTAACCTCTCCTTAAATCAATGCGATGACCAGAATGAACGGTAGGTAAACTGTCCACATATTAATCAGCACACGTGTTGTCCATCTGCGTGGAAAGGTTGCATAGCTAATGAGTCCAGGTGAAAAAATCCCGTTTGACGAAAAGTTACCACAATATTCGGGGGCACTGATGCTATCCGAAGGGGTCGTTACGAAGGGTCGTACCATATCATCCAACACTTCAGGGGTACCGATGTTATGAGAGGGTTCTCACCATCATCTAACAAATTCAGGGACGGCTGAGTTGTCTGTCACAATCGTTCCCTCTTTTGAGACATGAAAACATCTTTTCAAGTTTGATTTATGACAATGAAGCTGCCCTGATCGGTAGCTTTTGGATGATTGGTATCTTCAACTTCCTCCTTTTCCTCCGTAGTCCAGTTTCTACTCAGGAAATCCGCCCCGACATTCTGTCTTCCCGGAATATATTCCACTTTGAAAGAATAAACGCTTAAAAGAAGGGCCCAACGCATGATCCTTGCGTTAAATTCTTTATTGGCACCAAGAAAGGCTAACAGAGCGTTGTCTGTTTGCACCGTGAACGATGTCCCATAGAGAAACTCATGATGGCGTCTGATACCGTCAATCAGAGCGAGACATTCTCTTTCAACTACGCTGTAGTTCCGTTCAACTTTATTTAATTTCCGACTGCCATAGGCAACTGGAAATAGCATGTTCAGGTCACTGTCCTCGGCTTGAAGCAGTGTTGACCCGATGCCCTGACATGACGCGTCGACCCGCAGTACAAAAGGTTTCTTGAGGTCAAGCAACCACAAAATGGGGTATGCAGACAACTGTCCTTTCAAAGTGCTGTACGCGTGTTCGCACTTTTGATCCCATATTCTTCTTCTTCCTTCTTCCTCGTTCGTCCTGAAAAGGACGGTGGTTGCGTTGTGTCGGTTTACGCCTAAGCTGTGATATCTGCACCTCCGACTTCTGCACGGCATTTTTTAGGACCGGGTTTGCCTTCCCATTGCGATCCACACTCGCTCAGCCAGACTGCACTGCTGCAGACTGTTTCCAGGACCACCACGTGGAGGTGGAGTGCGGTCTTGACTAGCTCTGATTCGCTGGTCCTGACGCAGGCAGTCAAGCTATGAGTCGCTGACTGCGTTCTCTATTGCATATGACCTTATCAGGACAACCTTTCTTTGTGAGGTCAGTCAGAGGTGCCGTCAGTCCGTTGAAGTTCTGGATGTATTTCTGATAATATGCACGTAGTGATAGGAAGGAACGTACGTCTTTCTTCGTTCGGGGTCTTTTGGCTGAAGCTATTTTCTCCACGTTCTTCTGAACAGGCCAACTACAGCCGTGAGAAATAGTATGCCCCAGGAAGTCTAACTGTTCAAACCCGATAAGACATTTGCTAGGTCTGGCTGTGAGACCAGTTTCCTGTAGTCTCCTGAGGAGCATAGCAACCGTAGCAATATGTTCTTCGTAGTTTTCCGATGCAATTAATATGTAATCCATGAAAGGTTCTAGAAGCTTCCTCATCATCCTGGTAAACACTCCTGATGCGTTATGCAATCCGAACGGCATCACATTAAATGTGTAATGTCCTTCACTAGTGCTGAAAGCTAACAAACGTTTAATTTCCTCCTTGACTGATATTTGATAATAACCTTTACTGAGGTCAATCTTGGAGAAAATCTTTGCTTTGCTGAGCTTGGTGAACAACTCAGAAACAGTTTGGAGAGGTTCGGGCTGGAATTCCGTAACAGCGTTTAGCAGCCGGTAATCTATACACAGCCGAACTTCCTTATTGGGCTTCTGCAACAGAACTACACTGGAACTGTAAGGATATGTAGACTCACTAATAATTCCTGCCTGACGCAGCTTGTCTATTTCTCCGCGAAGTGCATCAGCTTTAGCGTACGGGATGGGGTAAACTCTGGTTCGAACAGGGGTCTCGTTTGTTAATTTCATATAAAATTCGATTAGATTTGTTCGACCAGGTACATCCGTTAAGACTGCACTGTACTGTTTTAGTAGCGCCCTGGTTTCTGTTTGTTGTTCTGGTGAGAGATTGTCGCCGAACTTGACATCTTTAAAGGATTCTGTGGGTTGCGATGGGAACTCCATGCAACCATCATCATCTTCCTCGTCTTCCGTTGCTATGGCGACAGCCAGGAGATGTTCGGAGGATGGCACCGGTCTTTCCAAATATTTCTTAAGCAGATTTATGTGGAAGACCTTCTCCTTTCCTTTGATGGAGATCTTGTAATTGGTTCGTGAGATCTTTTTAAGGACGGTAAACGGCCCTTGCCATCCGATGCGAAGTTTATTGCTTCCGGTTGGAAGTAGCAACAAAACTTTCTCCCCTGGTTGTAGTTCTCTCTCTTTTGCAGCTTTGTTGTATCTTTTAGCATGTTTAATGCGGGCTTTCTTAAGGTTGGTAGTAGCTAGATCCCATCCTAGCTTTAACCTTTCCTTGAGCTCAGATACATACCTTCTTGCAGAGACGACTGTCTCGTCAGCCTGTTGGTCTGTCAGGGACCGAAGTAAGGCTTCTAGTGGCCCCTTTATAGGTCTGCCAAATAAAAGTGTAGCAGGCGGGAATCCCGTAGACGCTTGGGGAACCTCTCGGTAGGCGAATAAGGCAGCCGATATATATAGGTCCCAGTCTTCCTGTTTCTCCTGACCCAGCTTACGTAACATGGTGGTGAGGCTGCCATTAAAACGTTCCACGAGCCCATTTCCGGCCGGATGGTAGGGACCTGTGTGGATATGTTTGGCCCTCAAGATCTTAAAGATCTCCTCCATTAACAGGTTACGGAATTGGGATCCATTGTCCGTCAAAACTTGTTGAGGGAATCCCAAAATCGTGTAAAGATTTGCACGAGGGCTTCTGAGACATGCTTGAAATCTATGCATGTTAGCGGTACAGCTTCGGCCTACATTGTGCAAGTGTCGACTAAGGTCAGGATGAACCTGTTCCTTCTTTTGGTCCTTTCCAGGGGTCCAATGATGTCGACAGCAACCCGTTCAAATGGAGTACCCACTATTGGCATTAGCCCCATAGGTACTGGGGGTGTCAAGTGCTTGGGTGCTACCCGTTGGCACTGGGCGCAGGATTTAACGTACCTGATAATGTCAGAGTTCATTCCTGGCCACCAATAGTGGTTTTTTATTCGCTGAATAGTGGCGTTTTGTCCCATATGTCTGCTAAAGGGAAGAGAGTGCCCCATTTCTAAGATCTGGCTTCTGTACTGCGTCGGTACTAGGAGCTGGTTATTCCCCGTGTCCGGGTTGCCCGTTCTACGGTACAATACGCCATCCTTAGAAAAGATGTCTCTGTTGTGTCTGGGGTCCTTAGCCATGGGGAGTTTTCTAAAGCAGAGCTCCAGAGTAGCGTCCTTTTGTTGCGCCTCCTTCAGTTCATTCGGCAACAAATTTGGCGCAGGCTCCCTCTCCTTCTTAGTTTGCCCTCTTGTGGTTACCGCTGCCACAATCGGCTCCTTTGGTCTCCCAATAAACACATATCTACATCCTAGGATAACTGGGTAGATCGGATCATCCATTATGGCCGCTTTAATTACACCTCTGACAAAATCAGAGTGTATTTCTACCAGTGCGATAGGAAGCATCCTGGGTGCATCACTCCTGAAAACTCCACTAAGTTTGACGGTTTCCTCTGTCTCCTGACCTGGTTTGACTAGGTGTCTGGCGACAATGCAACTAAAACTTAATCCAGTGTCAAAGAGACAAGTAGTTGTGGTACCATTCAAAATTACAGTTCCTCGCGTTGAGGGTCTGTCCCCCTCAGGTTGAGAATCACTGACATTGACTCTACCTTTCGAGGCTGTATGCAGGCTTCCGATGCGGTTAATCCCGGTTAGCGTGCCCTGATCAGACGTTCCTGGTGTAGGGGTCTTCCCTTTTCCTTGACCTTGGTGGCCGCGCTGCCACGTAGGCTTGGGGGGTTGATTAGAATTATTATTTGGGGAAAATCGGGTTTTATAGAATTTCGATTTTTCCTGTGGAGGTCTCTGGGTATTATTATCTCGTTGATTATAATTCTGAGAGAAATTAGAGGAATAGGATGACTGCTCTTGATTTTGTTTACGAGATGGCTCATCTGTGGGTTTACGTTTGGTGCTGGGAAGTTCGGCCATTGCATTGGTATAGCGTTCTGCCTTATTGAGGATGTCCTCATGCCTGACTGCGCCCTGTTCAGCCAAAAATCTACGGGTTTCGTTTGACAAAGTTGATTTTATCTGTTCCACAAGAACAAGTTCAAGTAGTCCCTAATATGTAAGAGGTAGGTCATATAATTCAATGCACTTTGTCAAATAGCCCGTGAGACGTGAAGAGAACTGCGGAAATGTTTCCGTGCTCTCTTTCCGGCTGTTTCTGAACATTTGCTGAAATTTTCGGGCGGTCATCTCAAACCGCTCTAGCAAGGCCTTTTTCAGCATGTCGTAATCATGTTGGTTGGTTCCCAGCTTTTTGTACACGTCATACGCATTACATTTCAACGCAGTTGAGAGTTTAAGTGTCCAACGGGAACTCTCTAACCCATACAGATTTGCGAGCCTCTCGAATTTCTCTAGTAAGGTGTCTATTTTTTCATTGGGGCTAGGAAAAGACTCTAAAGCAAAAGACATCGCAGTTAATTGGGCAGATTGAGTGCTGGAGAGATCCATTGACTGAGACTGGGGCGAAGACGGCTCTCCATTATTTGAAGTAGAAGCGCCCCGATTTTCTAAAGCCTTAAGCGCCAGTTCATGATGTCTCTCCCTCTGTCTCTCTCTTTCCCTCCGCACTTCCATCTCTGCCTCAATTTTTTTCTGCTCCAATTGACGTTCTTCCTCTTCTTTCCTCTCAGCGTCATACCTTTCCAGTTCCGTGTTTACAAACAAATTCGCTACTTCGCCCTCTAATCCTGATTCCTTCAAATCCAGCCTCAACATGGACCTCATCTGAATTCTTTGTGCCATGTCAAAGAACTGGATGCTTCTATTACTAGAGAATAGGAAGAAAGAACAAGAAGGGAAAAAACTCAAAGCCGCTACGAGAAAAAACACAAAGTATAAATTTACTTGTGTTACCTCCTACTTTGTAATGTGCAAACTTATCGCTGCTATTATTGTCACTTAAGACTTTTAACGCAAGCGACTATGCCACGTTAAAATGGTAAGTTACACTAGAAAAAATTCTACTATTACTAACAGTAGAGAAAGATTTATATTAAAACAATTTAAAAGGAAAAAAAAATTTTCCCATATAATTTTAATTCTACGTCACAAAATTCCGCCCCTGAAGTCAGTTTATGAAAAGAGACGTTTTAACTAGACTGAAAGAAGTCAGAACAAGGCGCCTTTAGCAAAGCTCAACTCTTTTTAACTTCAAAAAACCTATAGTGACTGTAAAAACAATCACGCAATCCCAGCAAATCTTTATAAAGAAAAAATTTAATTGTATCTGCCAGAGGATAATTTAGCTAACCGAATTTATGATTATCCGTACTTTCTACTGCTGTGGAAAGAAAACAAGTGGTAAATATGCTGTGTGGACGACCCAAATACTAAAAGGCGATGTCTAAGGGTGTAATTAATTATTTATTTATTTCCCTAATTCACAAAGACATATCATTCACACTCTATCTAGTTAGACCCAGACTTAATCAGACTAAAAAATATCTTTATCCCGGCGAGCCAGCCACATATTGTCGTAAATTGATTTTGAGAGAAAGAGTCTTAGAAATAGTAGTCCTGTTTAGAGTGGAGAATGATGGTGAAAGCTCAGTGATAGAAACGGTTATAGCGTAAATAGTTGCTTCACAGAGTGCTGGGGAGAGTAAGGACAGACTTATTTACGACAAATCGTTCCTCTCAATTTTCTCTTCACTCTCCTGGTCAAACAATTATTTGCCAGTTTCAAGACACACACCTGCGCTCACACCGATTTGATGCTTCAAACACACAGACGCACGTGAATACAAACTATATTAAACAGATAGGGGAAATTTGCGCTTTGGGTATTCCAACACAGTACTAAATAAGTTTATGATGTTTATTAACAGTTTAAAACAATCACAACAACTATCATGTGTTGCAGAAAAAATATCATAAGTACAGAAAATACAAATAACAAGGTGAAGGGGGGAGGGGAGGTGAAGAAGAATGGTATCGGCTAAGCCCTTCCCGCTTGCTTCAAACACAAAGACGCACGTGAATACAAACTATATTAAACAGCTAGGGGAAATTTGGGCTTTGGGTATTCCAACACAGTACTAAATAAGTTTATGATGTTTATTAACAGTTTAAAACAATCACAACAACTATCATGTGTTACAGAAAAAATATCATAAGTACAGAAAATACAAATAACAAGGTGAGGGGGGGGGGGTGAAGAAGATTGGTATCGACTAAGCCCTTCCCGCTTGTATTAGACAAAGATAAACCCAGTCCACAGATAGATAGTTATCAGGAACATAGGTAATGTAACCCAACAGTGAATTTAATTACTCTGAAAGAGGTGTTACAATATTAGGTATGGGTGGTAGACAAAAATTCTGTTATTCCCAATTGTTCTTCCCTTTACTAAGCAAATGAAAGGGGGGGGGGGGGTTAAACAGAGTTAACAAAATATCCCACTTAAAGGAACAATGCAGGGTATACAGAAAATGTATTACCCGGTAGGCAAGTTAACAAATAGTTTGCAACAAATTAAATCTCCTGTCATTCATGCACGCGCGTGAGGGCCCATACTCATATACTTACACACACTTACCGATTGCAGCATCAGACAATCCATAGAATTATATAAACAGCAATTACACTCTTGACATATGAAAATGTCTGGTACTTCGATGTCCCGCCCCAGATGTAGCGAGGTTTGCTGATAGCAAATATTCCCACTTATCGCCGGACTTGAAGCCTAAGAGTTCTTGTGTTTTACTATATAAAAAGGAGTCTATGGGATGGCACTGACACAATTCAACACTGGGGTGAGGATGGAGTGGTCTCTTTAATTTCGCTGCTGGAGATAAAATTCCTTCAAAGCGTGATGATAGCAACTGACCGGTAGGTTTTAAATCCCGTGAGGAAAAACTAGGCCCAGTCACAGTTCAGGTAAATATGTACTCTCTCACAGTAGGGCAGTAAATAAAATATCGCTACTGGCACTGTTCATCTTCCAGTTTATCTTACAGATTGTAATTTAATTTGATGGTTTCTTTTTAAATATTCTTGGGTAGGCTTTCTTTCGTGTAATTATGATAGCTAGGCCGCATCGGACTGCCACAAGATTAAATTTAAAATGTTTCATCTGGAAGTTTTAAGATTATTTCTTTATTGCTGGGATCGCAGGTTACGATCACTCTGTATGAAAGAAAAAAACATGTAATATACCGAAAAATCAAATAACATTCTAACGCGCGATGAATTTCCCGTTAAGACTATAATATACACTCGCGTTTTTAATTATATATTTAAGAAGACACTTCGCGAGTTTAAATGGTTAAAACACACATCTATATATATGACTTACTCAATTAGTTATAAATTCCTTCGCGACTTTTAAAAGTTAATTTAGCATTTAAGCATCTATTATCTTTTGAAATAATATAATAGATATATCATTACATTTACAACTGGAACTATTGAGATGGTTGAATTTAATATATTTAAATTAACACAAAATCCAGTGAAATAGAATGAATGAACTAGCCCACCGATCACTTTACACAATTATATTTTACCGTTTTGCACAGAATAGAATTCACTGCAAATATATATGAAAATCCAGGGGAAAATCTAACACGACTTCAAATATAGCTAGTGCTTCTGTCAAGGTCTGGCCAACGAATGATAAAATGCATTTCTTCATGGTCTGTATATATCTAAAATGGAATGTAAGATGAGTGGGACATGTTAGAATTTTACACCTTTTTAGATCTCAGGAGACTTTCGGGGATCTGACCGCCAGACTAAAGAGAGATGCCGCCCCTGGTCTTCCGTATCTCCGCTCGCTGCGTGCGCGTCGGCTTTCCCGTTCGCTCCCACTGCGATCGGTTCTGTGGCTAACACCGAGATGCGAAATACCGGCAGGAAACTTGCGTCGCTCGTTTCAGGGACCACTACTGCCTTTTTGATAGCGTGCCACTAGTCTTTCCTGAGATTCCCCCCCCCCCCCGTGTCTTTGATCGTGGTCGCTACTATCGTTTCATGCTGGCAACGCCCCCCACTGACCAAGTTAATGAAAATAACTGCATTTGATTGCTCAAGAGATATCCGTGGGCGTGATTTTGTAACCGCGTATACCGTAAGTTTTCAGATACAGGCTATATTAACATATAAAATAAATTTTTATAGAAACAGAAGATTAAAAAAGTCTTGGCGCAGATGTTTAATTAAACCAGGTTAGCTTCGAAAAGCCACGCATTATTTTAGGCTAAGCTTCGCTTCGTAACGCCAAGCATTGGTCACGTGATTTCCCACCAATGGTTAGGCTGAGTCTTTTTTCCCCGGAATGAACAAGAGACGAAGCCATTTTTTTTAGTCAGTAATGAATTTAGAGCGGTGGAGACAAGACGTAATTCTCTTTGCTCAGTGATATTCTATAGAGGAGATTGATTTCGCACAATTAATGCAACTGTGTAACTTCGAAATGTGGAATGTGATGATTTGTGAATTCACGAGAAACGTAAGTAGTGCTAAGAATTGCATGCAATAACTGTTAGAGCCCACAGTCATAACTGAAACGGAGCTACGCTCGAAAACTGGGTAAAGAATTGTAAACCCAGGCATATATCTGAACCTTTTACCAAGAATGAATGTCCTTAAGCTGAGAGAAAGTCAAACTAAGGAATACTAATGAATAAGAGAAAGTTTGGCTCTTCATTGAAATGAAGAGATAAGAAAAACGTGAAATCTAGACAACATTAACAAATAAACGAAGGAACACTAGAAGGATAGAGGAGCCACGCCATGTTTTAGCAACTTGAATAGATTACGAGATGCAATAAGGAATATTGCATCATTAAAATGATGCATTGACTTTTTATGCTTGTTTATTAAATGTCAACATGCTATTATGCAAATTTGGTGTGGTTACCATTTGACTTAACCCAGTTCTTGTTGGAAATTGAATAAACATTTGTTTCATTGAACACAAATGCTGTTGACGAATCATATGTTTGCAGTTAGCCATCATACCAATTATTAAAGGATCATGCCAAAGCTAATCGTTGCAGGTGCAACACAAATAATAACCATATGCTCTAAAAATAAAACATCATAGAGGATTGTCCCCGAACCTGGTAAATTCCTGTAAGTCTGTAGAGAGAAATCATCACCTCTAGCAGGCTAGCTAGTAATCAAAATCTAATACTCTCGAGTTAAACAGCAACCCCCACTACCCTGCCCGGCCACACATCTCAATTTGGTGCCGTATGACCAGTCCTCTAAAAAAGAGCAGAAGCGAAGATGGATCAATTAATGGAAAATTTTCAACAGCTTGGTGTGGACCAACAACAACAACAACCACAGAACCAACCTGTAAATGCACAACCGTTGCAGCCCCCAGTCAATCCAAATATGGAGGAACCCACATTGATAGCGCTACAGCGCCTTACTGAGAACTTAGAAAAGAATAGCAATTATGCAAAATTATCCCAAGTTAGGTCCATAGTACAACCATTCGAGGGAGATAAGAAGAAATTCAGGAGATGGTTGGCCGACATAGACAAATTTGCGGCAATAGCAGAAACAACAAATGATGAAGAGAAAAAGAAAATCGCTCTGTTAGGTTCTGATTCGTACGTGACTGATTTTTTAAGAAGGAGGTCCCAGCAGTACCCCACAGAAACCTACGAGTCCCTAAAAAAAGAGCTCACCCAGAGATATGGGGAAATCATAGACAAAATGCATGCTTGGTCAGTCCTTAGAAGCATGAAACAGGAAAGAGATGAATCGGTACAACTTTTTGGAGATCGATTCCTCAATATGGCAGAAGAGGCATTTTGCGGAGAAATCCCTACCACACCTGATGTAGAAATACAGTTAGTGGGGATATTTGCCGATGGCCTTAGAGCGGAAAATATCAGAAGGCATCTTATTAGAAAAGACACCAAGACTATTGCTGAAACAATCCAAGCAGCAATACAGGAGGAAAATCTTCACCGAAGGTTCCAACAAAGAGCAGGTAGGGAACCCCGACCAGAATATAGGGACTATGATGAGCATGAGCCTATGGAAGTTGACCATACCAGGAGGCAATGGACTCGCCCACGAATACGTGATGATAGACCCCGCAATTATAGACCCCCCACACAGAGGCAAAACGACGTCAATAATGTCAATACAAACGGATGCTTTACATGCGGTAGGCTCGGACATGGTTACAAGTCCTGTAGAGCAAATTACAATCATGCACCACCCAGAAGAGGAGGTTACCAACCACAACAACCCGCACCACCCCCACGTGATTACACCAGAAATCAGTATACCAGAGGCGCACCTCAACCCCTCATGCGTCAGGGAAACGGCCGCGCCACTCACTAAACAGGACCGTTAGTGAGGGCAACAATCACAGAAACTGGTCCAAAACAAAAGAAACAACACAGAACAGAAATTGTCAAGTGGGCCCATCCAGTAAAATACAATATGAAGAAATGTTGCATGATGGAACTAAAATACATCCGGACCCCAGTTCCTGCATCATGTCTATACAGGGCCAACAATATAGGGCACTGGTAGATACAGGAGCATCCATCAGCCTTATTAGGTTCCAGCTGTTCAAGAGGATCCAACACTTAGTACGATTTCAACCGTCCAAAACACACCTAGCTTCAGTCACGGGACAAAGACTAAATTCAGTTGGGACAGCATGGCTAAAATTTTCCTTAGGCGAAACAAATTTTGAACACCCATTTGTCATTACTAAAGGAATGTCTAGAAATCTTATCCTAGGGAGAGATTTTTTTAACAAACACAAAGTTCGAATATACTATGACCTCCACAAAATCAAAGTCAACAATACGTACATAGATCTCCAGGACGATATCCACATAGCGTCTTTAGTAAGGATTACAGCTCCCATAACGGTGGCTCCAAACTCCCTGGTCATAGCAAAAGGCAGAGTAAAAAATTCTGAGTACATAACACCAGGGCAATCAATTCAAGTACAGCCCCTAGCAGAAGAAAGCATTATTGATGACCCATTGTTGCAAATTACAGAGGGAATCGCTGAAGTCTCGAAGTCCAGAGATTTCCCCATCATGATATTGAATATGTCAGGAAAAACTACCACTATAAAAAGAGGCACAGTTGTAGCGCAAGTGGATACGTCAACAATAAGACAAACCAAAACCAATAGAGACCATCCACAAATTGTCTCAACCACTCCCACTGGACATAATGCACGAAATCGCAGTACAAATAACCATAGTACACGGAAAGTAAACAGTTATAAGGCAGAAAAAGGCAGTAACATCAGTCACAGTCATGTTACACCACAGCATACCCTACCCAGATGGCAGAAACGAACCAGTCCATACATAAGAAGAGAAAGGCCACAGTATGAAAATGACTATAATTACTCATTCTTGCGCCCCAGCACACCAAGAGAAAAGATGAAGTGCTGTATATCACAGAGTAACAGAGAAACAGAAATTGTCTTGCCAGGAGGATATCCAAAGCGACAAGACAGTGATACATGCCCCATGGAGTATCAATATAACTCAAAAACAGGTGGATATGATAAAGTCCCAAAACCAATTGAAATTTCCGAAGAAAAGGAAGAATTCTTATATGACTATACCACAGGAGGATACTATAGCAGCAAAGTTGGAAACAGAAAGAATGAAAAATTTTCGCCCAGGGAAAGAAGACAGCCCTATAGCACAAACAGAAGAAATACAGTAACGTACGCGGATAAGCGCAGTTACGACAGAAATAATCAGAAAAAATGGCACAACAACGACTACCCCAGAAATATAATAAGAAATGAATATACAGTAAATGCAGTGACAAATGGAAATGCACACAGTACATGGCAGAGGAGACAGTACCAAGCACAGCCCAATGAACGGCAAAGAACTACGCAAAAGAAAGCCACATACCAGGAGCAGAGATTTTCACAAGATGCAAGAAAAATGTCCCAAAATTATGGGAATGAAACGGAGGCATCAAGACAGACCAGAGATATCATAGCAGATCATAAATACAGAGAGAGAATAGCTCAGTTACTTGCAACCCTGAATGCCACAGAAGATAATAAGCAACGTTTGAAAACGTTTGTAGAAAAGCACCAAGATGTATTCGCACTCAATGACATGGAATTAGGCAGAACTAACACTGTCACAATGGACATTCAAACAACCACAGAGGAGCCAATACATATGAAACCCTATCATACGCCCTTGAAAAATAGAGAACTCGTGGAAAGGTCTATAAATGAAATGCTACAGGCAGGAATCATCGAAAGATCCCGTTCCCAATGGTCCTCACCCATAGTGATCGTAACAAAGAAAGACGGCTCCAGTCGCTTTTGCTGCGACTACCGTGCCCTTAACAAAATCACAAAAGTCATTTCCTACCCCCTCCCCAGGATAGACGATCTACTTGCGACGTTAGGAAAGTCTACATACTTTACCACACTTGATGCAAGGTCAGGCTTTTGGTGCATCCCCATGACACCTGAGGCAAAACAGAAATCCACATTCTGTTCACATATGGGAAGTTTTTTTTGGAATGTTATGCCATTTGGTCTAAAAGGATCTCCAGCAACATATATGTCACTCATGGATGAAGTGTTAAAGGGTCTACATCCATTTGCCCTGGCATACATAGACGATATCCTGATACATACCGCAGGCACGATGGAAGACCACCTCCGCAAGGTTGAAACAGTGTTTGATAGACTCAGGCATCACCAAATAAAGTTAAAACTGTCGAAGTGTGAGTTTCTAAAGACAGAAACAAAATATTTAGGCTTTGTCATCAATAGACATGGCGTCAGACCTGATGAAGATAAAGTCAAAGCCATAAGAGAAATGCCTAGCCCCAAGACGGTGAGACAAACACGCTCATTTATTGGTACAATAGGGTACTATAGACGCCACATCATCAATTTCTCCAGAGCAGCAGAGCCTTTGATAGCCCTTACCCGCAAGTATGCACGCTTCAAATGGACAGAAGACTGCCAGAGATCCTTTGAGTATCTAAAAAATGCCCTAACCACCATCCCACTGCTTGGACATCCAGATATTTCTCAGCCCATGATACTATACGCCGATGCCTCAGATAACGCAATTGGTGCTTGTTTGGTCCAACCTGTACTAGAAGATGAAACACCCATCCTACCAAACATTCCAAATGAGAAACCCATTGCATTCCTATCCCACGCATTGTCAAAGTCACAAAAACGGTGGACCACCACTGAGAAAGAAGCATATGCTATTCACTATGCAGTACAAAAGTTTGACTTTTACGTCAGAGGAACTAAACTCATTATAAGAACTGATCATCAACCTTTGGTTAACTGGCTCACCAAAACACAAGAACAGCCAAAGAAGTTACAGACATGGGCAATGAATTTACAGTCCTACGACACCACTATCGAACATATCCCAGGCGAAATGAACACCTGTGCAGACCTCTTATCCAGGATTAAATATGATGATGAAACTGAAGTGAAAACAAATAGAGTCAAAAATGATGGCACATCCTCAGAGATTGACGATAATGCTAAAGAAATTAATGAAATTACTTCATCAAGTCGAAGAAGTACCTCAGATTCCGCCACTCAAGTAGAAGAAGAAAGCCAAGAGATGTTTGACATGAGAGTAGAACAAGCGAAAGATGCAGAAATTGTCAAGCTGCTCACATACGTGAAAGAAAACCCAACAAAAAGTAAAGATTTTACAGTACACCCAACGGATGGAATTCTATACTATATTGATCAGAAACAAGAAGGGACACTAAGAAAAGTCATTCCAGCACATCTAGTCCCAGAAGTATTGCTACAGTTTCATGATAACAACGGGCACATGGGAAGAGACAAAACAATTGATGTCATAAAGAAAAGGTATTATTGGCAAACTTTCTACAAGGACATTACAGAATATGTAGCCACCTGTAGAACATGTAAATTGAGAAACATGAAGCCACATTTAATTCCCCTTCAAGAAATGCAACCTTCCCATTACCCCATGCAAACAGTGAGCATTGACTTATCAGGTCCTTACCCACTCACCCAATCAGGCAACAAATACCTCCTGCACATAGTTGACCAATACTCTGTTTGGCCAGAAAGTTACCCACTCAGTGATGCCACATCGCAGTCCATCACGCAAATTTTTTTACAAGAATTCATTCCCAGGCATGGCTGTCCAAAACGAATCATTTCAGACAACGGTAAACAGTTTATAGGTAACCCATTTAAAGCCACCTTACACCAGCTGAATATTGAGCATACTACAACCACTTATTATTGCCCAAATGCAAATGGCAGAAATGAACGCATGCACGCCACCCTACATGATATTATTAGCAAATATATCAAGGGGAACCACCAATACTGGGACCTATACATTAACCAAGCTCTTGAAGCCATCCGAGTAAACGTGAACGATACCACAGGAATGTCACCCTTTCTCATGCTATACGGAAGAGAACCAAACTTTCCGTTAGACAACCTACTTCGCCCACAAAGAAAATACATGGGAGAAGACCCCATCGAAATAATCCTTCAAGAAAAGTATAAAGCTCACCAGATTGCACAACGAAATACGCAGAAGGCATTTCACAAGAAACAGAAACAACATGATAAATCAGCCAAGCTACCAACGTACAAAATAGGAGACAGAGTATACTACAAGAAACATGTACGCAGTTCAAAATTCGATGACCGATGGTTAGATGGCTACAAAATCATGAAACAAACTACGCCTGTAAACTTCATTATTTGGAATGAAGAGAAACAACACCAAACAAAAGCTCACGTAAAACAAATAAAAATTGATAATCACCGGCCCATTCCGCCTCTGACGACAAATACAAGACCAGTCAGAAAAGCCACCCTAAATTATAATCCATCCAGCACAGATTCGTCTGACATATCAGAGTCAGAGACGACAGACTCTGAATTTTACCAAGACGACCACATACCCAGACCACCCACAGATGAAATACATCGAGCAAGACAACAACGAGACTCGTCCGAAAGCGAAGAAGATATCCCACCACTTGAATTGCGTAATCGACTCCAGGACAGAGACCTGCGCATTAGAAATGAAGAAATAATGCCTCAGACGTCACACGATGACAACAACCAAGCACCTTATATCCACACTCAAACTTACTCCCGCAGTGATAAATCGTCAGCTGATACCTATCACACCCCCAGTTCAGGCAGTTCTAGTTTTAACACTAGTGAAAACCAAACACTGCTATACCACAAGAACAAGATTGCTCGTTCAAAACAATCAGATCCTGAAGAAACTATACCCAAGCAGATTGTTGAACCATATACCAGCGATCTTTATGAAGACGAAACTCAACAAGAAAGGAGAAATTACAGTGTCAACCTCAGCACAGCTTTGTCAGACCCCAACGAACATAATGACAGAAAAATGGTAGAATTATACCAACAAGAAACAGACATTGATACAGCTAGTTCCATTGAAACCAGTGATGCGGATAGTACATTATTTGTACCAGTCAGCTCCAGCGTCAAACGCGCCTATAAAACAGAATCTGATGACTCAATCCCTAGCAACAAAATTCCGCGTATACAGCACAACTATATCAGACGAAAGATTCTGAAGAAACGCAATCATGTTCCAAAACCAAGCCGAGAAGTGTTAGCCTCATCTCAACTAGTCAAAAACAACAGTGTGCAAATTACTGTGCCCATTGTAACCGGTGCTAACGTTCAGCACAACCAGGTCAGAAGAAAAATCAAGGCGAAACATATACCTGCCTCAAAACCAACAGATGTTCCAGCCATACAAACCCCTACCACAGTGAAACCATCACCGCAATCAAAAGATGTTAAGCCATCACCGCATTCGTCAATGTCCTCAGTGTCCCAACAATCAGCAAATGCAGTGTCGTCGCCTATCACACCCGTCACCACTGCTACTCAGTATGATGCTCGCCTAAGCAGTCGGGACATTGCAAGGTTAGAGATGGCAGAGAAACTGAAGGAACTACTAAAACTTTGCTGAGACACGCCCCTCAAGTCTTCAATGTACATGCCATCCCATGTACCGTCACCGCGAATGTGCACTTAATTTTTAACAATGTACTAACTCTCCCCATGTACTCTATTTTCAGTCTTGGACAGTTCAAATGACTTGCTTACAGACTAAGATGTCAAAGCCTCACTGAGAAAGTTATTTTTTCCAGCCTTAGAATAATGATGCCCAGAAAGAAATCAAGACCAGCCCACGGAGGATTCTAGTTAGACATTTTATTTGGATTATTGAAATAAAGATGACACAGATGATACAATGTTCTTTGTTTACAGACACCCTTATTAGTCAGACAGTTTTTGATATTCAGAATGTTACACAACTTTACCTATAACACATGTGTCATACTATTCTGTTGTAACATTGATCTCTACTTTTGAAACGAATCATATTCCATGTTTCATTCACCAGACTTCTTGTCCTTGCAGATCCAGAGTCCTGTATTTTCATGCAGACACTGTACACCAGTAGTTTTGTTTTCTTACCCCATACTAATATTTCTTTGATCTATATTATGCTAAACTCCTTTATATCTATCACCTTGATCAATCATACTGTTCATACTATGACATCTCTCAACAGCACATAATTCATACCCAAAACTAGTATTGTAGGTTATGCTATTTTTCTCCACAGGATTATTTCAAATGTACATTATTATTTTAGACCCAGATGTATATTAGTACTGTCAAAAATTTTACTGCCTATCACAAATACCCCAATGACATTTGCGCATGCTGAATTTCTGCAAATGAAGAATCCCTTGAGAGCATTAGTATATGCTAACCCCAGATTGAACAAATTGCACCTATTTGTTGATGATGCCTTTGCCCATGTTAAAGAAATAGCATTTGCACATGCTGACCTAGCAAATGAAATACCCCATTACCGCATGATAACCACTAATGACACATGAGATGAAGAAGCAACAGGTTATGTATGATGAAGATGACATTTTATATTAAGGTGAAACTTTATGTTGTCACAGCTGAGATTTTGTTGAAATGTTGATGCACAAAATCCCCCACATTAACATTGGAGGAGGAATAATCTTAGTCTTTCGTGGTTACGAGATAAGACAAGGATATAATAGAATATTTGATGAATACCATGGAACAAATCAGAGCAGATGATTGTTGCACATATGAGGACCATATTTGAAGTCATTATTGAAGGATTATCAGTAGACAAGAGACATAAATGAATTATGATAATCCCATGGAACCACAGGTACTAAGGACACAAAATGGAGATTAAATAATGGAGAAAAAAAATAATGACTGAATAATTGCTACACCCAGAGGTAAAGGAAATAGAGATACATCCGCATTTTTGGAGAAGATTTTTTTTTTTTGATTTTTGCTCATTGCCTTTGTAATATGAACATTGTTGTATAACAAATGACTATTCCTTATCACGAATTACAGAATGTTGTAAGATAGTTAGAATAAATTGACAATGTACTATACTCATAACATACCCAGAATTACAGGAGAGAAAATAAATAAATGGTTGATGAAATTGGACATACTGAGATTTGCTCACCCCGAGGATATTGGATAAGAAAATAACGTTATCCCAAGGACAGACATGTCACAGATATAGTACATGGACAATTAATAAGGATATATTTCCAGTACAGAATAAGAGGAATAGGAAGGATCCACATTTTAAAATATTGGAGCACCATGAGCGATGAATTGGACTTATAAAGGAAATGGAAATGGTACACTGTATGCAAGGATAACCAGAAATAATATGGTTAAATAGTAGTCAGAGTGCAAGGAACTTTGTCTTATAAGAATATTGTAGATTCCTCACGATCAATTGAATATTTTTTCTTCCTTTCTATGTCACATTTTTTGAGTGATGACCCCAAAATTTTTTTTCATCTCATATTGTCAAAAGTTCTTACATCTCAGTTAAATGTTTCCATAAATAATTGTTTGATGTGTTTTGCATAAATGTATTGCTAGATAAGGTACATAGGGAGTTACTAAGGATGAATTCTCAAGATAACAGGAGGACTAGAATAGATACAATGATATTGGTACACCATAAATGATACATTGGTGTTATAAAAAAAAAAAGGAGACAAATATAAATTGTATACAAGGATGCCTCGAGAGTGACAACATGGATACATATTGTCAAAAGTATAAGCAGTTGTCTTAAAAGAGAAAATAAAGTAATACGGAACCCAATGTAGAAAATTCATGATGATTTGGAAACTATATTTTTCTTTTCCCTTATATTTCATAAAATGATAGTAACACATTCGTCTGTTGGTTGCTGAATAATTTGATGTTTGAAAATTGATGTATGGTAAGTCAAAGAAGATTGTTGAAGAATAAATATATATATAAAATAATATTTCTAGGGAAGAGTTCACAAAAAAAAAAAAAAAAAAAAAAATACTGTATTGACAGAAAAGAAGGAATGATTAGAAATAACTGACTAATGGACAGGATCACCACCAGACGTACGGATATTAGAGACAAACATCACATATTTTGAAGAAAAAAAAAATGTAATATAGAACATTTTCTACAGTGACGGACTTAGAACGAGTTTATACACTTACCATTTGGAAAATGTCTATAACAAGGAAACATACAAATAAATAAATAAGGATAAGCCATGAGGTTTTAATGCTTTTATTGTGAAAAATGATTACTTATAAAAATGATGCTGGTTGTATTATCGTATGATAAATATGCATATTATGTTTAGAGATGTTTTCTACATGTAATAATGAGCAAGTGGCTCATTCACTAGAAAAAAAAAAAAAAAGATTTTTTTAAGTCTTGCAGAATTATATATGGAGTAAATAACAGGAACAGAAAAGAGATAACACCCCCACCACATCCAAGAGAATGTAATCAACTATATTTTTGAATGAAATGTAATAGATTATGATAATCCAGCCAAGTTCTGCAAACAAGATAGTTTATTGTTCATTCCCCAGTGTTGCCACTCGTCACATTTTTTTAGTGATGACCTTATGAGTGTTTTGCAGATTTTGTTAGGCAGTGTTGCCAATTTGTAAATTTGGTGAAAAATATTATGATGTGATGAATAAGTTACACTTTTTGAAGTTGATGTCCACTACTAGTTTTTTTTACATAGCAGACGACCTCATATAGACATAGGACCCCAGTATAGGAATTAAATTAAATTTTTTTGGAAATATTTTTGGACTTAGAAAAATTTTTGAACTTTAAATTTTTCTGAAAATTTTTTTGAACTTAGAAATTTTTGGGGATGGATTTTTGTTATTGATAGTACTCAAATGTCTCCCTACGGGATACATTTGCAGGGCCCCGGGATCTGTATGTAACCGCGTATACCGTAAGTTTTCAGATACAGGCTATATTAACATATAAAATAAATTTTTATAGAAACAGAAGATTAAAAAAGTCTTGGCGCAGATGTTTAATTAAACCAGGTTAGCTTCGAAAAGCCACGCATTATTTTAGGCTAAGCTTCGCTTCGTAACGCCAAGCATTGGTCACGTGATTTCCCACCAATGGTTAGGCTGAGTCTTTTTTCCCCGGAATGAACAAGAGACGAAGCCATTTTTTTTAGTCAGTAATGAATTTAGAGCGGTGGAGACAAGACGTAATTCTCTTTGCTCAGTGATATTCTATAGAGGAGATTGACTTCGCACAATTAATGCAACTGTGTAACTTCGAAATGTGGAATGTGATGATTTGTGAATTCACGAGAAACGTAAGTAGTGCTAAGAATTGCATGCAATAACTGTTAGAGCCCACAGTCATAACTGAAACGGAGCTACGCTCGAAAACTGGGTAAAGAATTGTAAACCCAGGCATATATCTGAACCTTTTACCAAGAATGAAGGTCCTTAAGCTGAGAGAAAGTCAAACTAAGGAATACTAATGAATAAGAGAAAGTTTGGCTCTTCATTGAAATGAAGAGATAAGAAAAACGTGAAATCTAGACAACATTAACAAATAAACGAAGGAACACTAGAAGGATAGAGGAGCCACGCCATGTTTTAGCAACTTGAATAGATTACGAGATGCAATAAGGAATATTGCATCATTAAAATGATGCATTGACTTTTTATGCTTGTTTATTAAATGTCAACATGCTATTATGCAAATTTGGTGTGGTTACCATTTGACTTAACCCAGTTCTTGTTGGAAATTGAATAAACATTTGTTTCATTGAACACAAATGCTGTTGACGAATCATATGTTTGCAGTTAGCCATCATACCAATTATTAAAGGATCATGCCAAAGCTAATCGTTGCAGGTGCAACACAAATAATAACCATATGCTCTAAAAATAAAACATCATAGAGGATTGTCCCCGAACCTGGTAAATTCCTGTAAGTCTGTAGAGAGAAATCATCACCTCTAGCAGGCTAGCTAGTAATCAAAATCTAATACTCTCGAGTTAAACAGCAACCCCCACTACCCTGCCCGGCCACAATTTAACCTCTCCTTAAATCAATGCAATGACCAGAATGAACGGTAGGTAAACTGTCCACATATTAATCAGCAAACGTGTTGACCATCTGCGTGGAAAGGTTGCATAGCTAATGAGTCCAGGTGAAAAAATCCCGTTTGACGAAAAGTTACCACAATATTCGGGGGCACTGATGCTATCCGAAGGGGTCGTTACGAAGGGTCGTACCATATCATCCAACACTTCAGGGGTACCGATGTTATGAGGGGGTTCTAACATCATCTAACAAATTCAGGGACGGCTGAGTTGTCTGTCACACTGGATAACACCAGAAACATTAAACACCATAACGATGAGAAAGGAAATGAAAAGAAAGAGAATAAAAGTGAAGTCCCCTAGGTTAAAGCAACTATATAGCGAACAGTACAGTCAGCTGGACAAGGAAGTTAAACGCCAAACTCGAGCCAACAAAAGGAATTTCCTAGACGATCTTGCAAGACAGGCAGAGGAGGCAGCACTGAGAAATGAACAAAGCACAGTTTACAAAATAACTGAATTCATCAGCAGAAAACGAGGTGCAAACAATATTACATTAGTAAGAGATAAGCAAGGTAATCTCATCACGACCGCAGAGGGACAGGAAACAAGATGGACAGAGCACTTCAGAGAAACTCTGAACAAGGAACCACCAGAGACACAATTAAAAATTCCTGAGGCTGAAAACGATCTAGATGTAAATACAGACATTCCACGAAAAGAAGATTCCATATATATGTATAAAATGGACAAATGGAAAATTCCTGGGGGACCTGGATTTCGCAGATGATGTAGCATTCTTAAGTTCAACACCAAGACAATCCCAAGAAGCAATAAATAATTTGTGTCATCTCTCGGTTAAAATAGGTCTCCAAATAAATGCCTCTAAAACTAAAGCTATGAACTTTTCTAACGAGACCTTTGATATCATCTTGAACGGGGAAAAACTACAGAAAGTTGAAAGTTTCAATTATTTAAGCAGTAAAATGACTCAGGATGGTGACACAACAAGAGAAATCCATACTAGAATTGCTTTGGCAGCTAGCGCCTTTAATAGATTATCTAACATTTGGAAATTACGATCATTGAATATACATACCAAGCTTCGTCTGTTTAATTCAAATGTTATCTCAGTGTTAACATACGGCTGTGAGAGTTGGAAAATAACAAAATCATTGGAGAACAAGCTGAATACATTCGAGAACAAATGTCTTAGAAAACTCATGAACATCAGTTGGAAAGAATTCAAGACTAATCGACAAATAAGAGAAGACTCTAGGCAGAAATATGTCTCCGACTATATAAGGAAAAGACAATGGTCATATATCGGTCATGTCCTACGAATGCAAAACAACAGAATACCACTACAGGCGCTCACTTGGGTTCCTGAGGGTAAGAGGAAAAAAGGAAGACCAAAAGAAACACTCAGAAGAACAATAAAAAGAGAAGGAAGAACGTTGGGCCTAAATAATGTGCAAGAGCTAAGAGGAGTGGCGTCACAACGAACAACCTGGAGAGCACTGGTTTCTGCCTTATGCGCCGTGTTTGGTGCTTAAAGAATTTATTATATTATTATTATTATTAATCAAAGGGTTAAAGAACGGCAAAGCTCCGGGCCATGATAACTTAAATGCAGAGCTATTTAAGACAGACCCCGAGCTAGCAGCAGAACTATTAGAACCACTATTTGCACAAGTCTGGAAAATGGGGACAACACCATCAGAGTGGAACAAAGGAATAATTGTCAAATTGCCCAAGAAGGGAGACCTTGCAGACTGCAATAATTGGAGAGGAATCACTCTTCTCTCAGTTCCCAGCAAAATACTAGGTCAGAAGTTTACACAGCCACATTTGATAGGTTAAATTTAAAAGTTAATTGTTGCCTTTTATAAAATCTTACCGTTATTAAAATAGAAATTGTCATTCATTTTTTTCACAGCAACTGCCTTCCCATGAGAATCAGAGTTGCTATGTTACGTGATTAAGCTGTTTCTTTTCAACATGTTCTATATGTCGCCTTGCGCCACTTTTCCTGTTCCAGTGAAGCCAGTCGGCATTGTGACGCCACAGTACCTTGTTTTGTATCTGCATGCTCACAAGAGTTTTCAAGACCACGGCAACTATTAATATTTATAGTATATGTTTAATTTAAGACATTGTATTATTTCCTTTTCATGCACCATGTCATGACCATATTATTATTATATGACTGTGTTTTGAATAATCATTGAATATGTAACAATTATAGTGATAATACTATTTAAACTTAAATTATCATTATGATACATTTCGGTATTGTACATTGAAAAGGTGTTTTTCTGACATTGTGATGTAATTTTTTTTCTTTACCCAGCGCTTGATTGTGCGCTAGGGGGTAACTAGGTATAGCGATATTATTTATGTTGATGTCTATAACAAGTTCATCATTGGTACTTTATAAGTTTATTAACTTGGTTGTCATGCATATTATGCTATTTTTAGATGGTAACTAGTTATTTGTTCCTTGCTATAGATATGCATTGTTTAACGTAATGGTTACCATGATATATCATTGTTTTTTGTTTTTTTAAATTCTCATTTCATTGCTTTCTTTCATTGCTGGTCATTCTTCGTGTACATCATCTTGTCTTTTCACTTTCCACTTATTATTTCATACTTAGACTTTACTTTATATACCTCATCTTTGTTTGAATTTGATTATCTTGGTATACTTCATCTTCTTACTTTACACATATTTCCATCATTCTATTGTTGATTTAGTAATATGACTTAACATAGTGTAATCCTTGTGTGTAGATATTGGAATTGCATCGACCTCAAATTTTTTGTTCCATGTACTTTTCAAAAAAAAAAATATCGATATCATTTTTCCCCCCGGGGGTCGGTGTAGTCTGTTAAGTCATGTTTTATTAATGGGAGTTAGGTGTTAAAGATTTGTATGTATGGGTCGGATTTTTGTACACACGTTAGTTAGCACGCTTTGGTGATGAGATGATTTTTTAGTTGGGGGCTTTATGCTCGGTAATTTTTGAACATAGCTCAACTGAGTAGTTGTTAGTTTGTTTTTTCAAAATAAGATAAAGAAAGTTTTCGAATGTTCTTAGTGATAGTTTGGGGGAAGAGACGGTTGAGCTGAGCTGAGTTCTCACGCGGTTCGCACATGAGTAATTTTTACTGAGCTGTTCTGAGAAGCTGTAATCTCGTGACAGTGCGTTCCTGGCAGGGCTTCGAGATGGTTGTTCCATCTCGTTAGTGTGTCCAGAAATTATTATCGAGGGGAATATATTTTTGAAAGTGAAGGGAAGAGTTTCCTTCCAAGATTGATTCTTTTGAGGCCTTGGATTGTACCGGCCATTATTATTATGATTTATATTTCCTATGATGGATTTTCCCCTGTGATTTGAATAGATATATTATGCTCAGAGTTGCTGTGTGCAACTGTTTGATGAATAGTTATTGCATGGATTTACTGTTATAATACTGTGTAGAGAGCTGCTGTGAACTGCGATGTATGCAGTCCTTTTGATGGATATTTTTTGCTGTATTACTATGGAATGAAAGCTGCTGTGAACTGCGATGTATGCAGTCCTTTTGATGGATATTTTTTGCTGTATTACTATGGAATGAGAGATGCTGTGAACTGCGATGTATGCAGTCCTTTTGATGGATTTTTTTGGGTGTAGTACTATGAAATGTGAGCTGCGGGGTTCTGCAGCCAATGTACTTCGGATCTTGTACCTGTAATTGAGTTGTACGGATTTACTTACCTGATGATCTACTATGGGCTGTTATCTATGATTATATCCCTTTGGATTTATGCACGCTGTTATGGACTTATTTACATGTCGCTCCATGATTTGCTAAGATGTCTACGTGATTGTGGTGTAAATAAACAGTGTGTAAATTTATAGCAGTTCCACTACTTCCTGAACCATCGTTACTGTGCGTGTGTGAGTGCAGTATGGATTACACCCTTAAAGAACTCTAACATTCGCGTATCTACATATGTACTTGTTTGCTCACTTGTCGGCCACCTGTAAGCCCGATCATACTGATTTTGTCATTGTCAGTGACCTGACACATCCACCACCACTGACATTTAGATAGTAGCAGAAGTGACGGCCTGTGTGGCCTACTGCCGATGTTGTTAACGAAAATAAACTTTAACAATGATACATCATGGTATAAAAATACTACATCCATACATTTGTTGTGACATCTCTATTTTGTCATCAGGTCTTCTTTTTTATGTGCATTACCATGCCTAAAACGATCGGTGGCTTTGGTGATTGTTATACTTTTGCTCAGCCAATGCAGCATAAACTGGTATATTGTCTTCCCTGTTAAGGAAAGGCATGCCTGCGAATGTCAAGTGGACTGACGACTGCGACAAAACATTTGCTCATATTCTTGCCATTTTTTCCAGGCCACCTATCTTACGGTTGCCTGATATTAATAAAATATACATTCTACGCACAGATGCGAGCAACTTCGGTCTCAGTGCGAGCCTTTTACAGTAACATGACGGCGTCCTTCATCCTACGCTATTTATATCGAGAAAGCTAACGGACACCGAAAGAAAATATTCAGTAAGCGACTGAGAAATGTTGGCTGTCGTCTGGGCAATACAGAAGCTATAGAATATTCTTCTCGGTACACCATTTATTGTCCATACAGATCAAAAGTGATTAGCTGTACTCCGACGAGCCAACCAGAATAATCCGAAAGTAGCCGGAGTTTCAATCATTCTACAGCCATTCCAATTCAAGATATAATCAATTCCTGGTTCTGAAAACGTTGTTGCTGATTCTCTGTCTAGAAACCCAACATCCGTATCAGATTAACAATGACGACGCAGTTCGAGCGAACAACAAATCATTCGTACACTATACGTATTTTCACTAATCAGGGATAACAGATTGGTAACATTGGTCAAATTTATGGATCCTCACGCTCGATCGTTTCAATCGTCCATAATTGAACTTACGATGAACTTCGACTAATAACGACAAATTGATATCTGTTACTTACATACATTTAAACATTTGCATTCAACATTCGATTGTACATATGCTACAACATTATTGCTGACATTTTCACCAAACATTATGGTATTTCGAAAAGAATTACGGATTTCGGCTCAAGTCAGGCCATTCTGTATAATCTACGTCTTCTTATTATATGACAGCGTTAGATTACAGCAGTTTCAATTTAAGAAACAAGTACGACCGACACTTGACTCTTTAATCTTCCGGGGATTCGCAGCAACCTTTCAAATAATGCACTGGGTCGTTTCAATTTACATTGCTGATTTCATTCGACTATATAATTATGGACTTTGGTTAGTGTCCATACTTCTATCAACCACTACAGTGCAATTTACAAACCCTAACCACTCGAACGTATGCATATATGGATTAATACTAACACCTTTCAGAGTATTTTGATCTCTTTCAACTGAATAAACATTTCCAATTGGCGTGATATTGACTACATTGGTCGTATGTACGATCATTAACATTACATATATCGTGGTACACACGCTGAAGCGGTTTAATATTTTGAAAATAAATAAAACATTATGATACAATAATTAACATTTTAGTATAAGTAGATTTTAATTAGTACTATAACAATTACACATGATTTTAATTTTTCTTACTATGTATAATTATGTATTGGTATGTCATCTAATTTAATTTAGTGTTAATTAGATAAATGTTTCACTTTTAATTTTATTGATAACGATAGTTAATTGACTCGATTAATTTATTCTTTACTACTTCTTTTTAATGATTGTCTCATATCTATTTTCTAATGTGTTCCTTCTGTATGCTTTATCTTAATTATTTTTTATGACATCACTTAACTAGGTTAATTAAATAGATTCATGTTTATAACTTTGACCACACACGACATCTACACGTTAGTACATTAGTTACCTAAACAATTTTAATTAGGATTATTTTACTTAATTAACTAAAAAGACATTTCTAATTTATTAGATGATATGTCCTTGTTCTTTCTTGACTACTAACGTTTCTTTTCTTTAATTTATGTATTACTTCCATGAATTATGTGACAATATAATATATTGACTACGACCTTCGACACTGTTTTGCTCAAAACATCGTTGGCCGTATGTCGTAAATCGGGTTTTATTGATATAATTTAATTGCAATAATAATATTAATTTTTTTTTTTAAATCTATATAACAGATTTTTTAAACCCGGGCTGTCAGGGGAGTTGATACGAGGTATCTGGGTATGTTGGCCCACTTTAATTTGGTACGCGTTAACACATTGATGTGCCACCAACGTAAGGAGTTTTGCACTTAAAGCCATTGTATTGACCGCGATTTTATAGGGTTGTCTAGGCATAGACATGACGTGTAGGTTGGTATGCTGGGGCATGGCAACGCTTTTCCTACACTCTTCATATTCTAAATTCCGTCCTAGTCGGACGTGACTTTTCAATGCTCCCGTTAATGATTGTGATTGTGTTGGAATTCTTCTATTATAAGGCAACAGGGTCTGCCGACTTGTTTATGGATATAATATCGTCTCATACTATTGATGAATCATATTCGGTTCAAGAAGATTTGCAGGGAGTATATTATTAATAAGTATCCAAATTATTATATCGACAAACCTATGGCTGTTCGTTACCGGATTACCGACATACGGAATCGCGAGTAAATAGCCAGACGTTTTGACGACTGATGGATTAAATATAGGAGACGATCTTAGACTGCATGAGTTGTATGTATATTTGATAGATGTCATGTATTGTGGAACTTGTTCCCGTAAATAAAATGTATCTTTGTGGACTCTTACCGCCTATGGAGTTATCAACTTACTATAGTTGAAGTTGGTCAGTTTACCCAACATTCGCCACTTACATATATTAGTACGATTTGCTCAAGGGAAAATAAGTCAGTAATAAAGAGAAAGAAATGCAGCCAGAAATAATAATATGAAGCCATCTTTTACTTCTACAACAAATCTCGACACGCCCCACCATCAATAAAAGAACACTGTTAACAAAAAGGAACTTTAACAAGATGGCTGTAACAATCTTCCTGCACGTAGCCTGCTCTAATGATAGTTTTTGTAGCAATCTGTTTAACATGATGAAATTGCCAGTCCCATGCCCAACCTCATATTAGAGGCCTCTTACGACATGTTTGAAGGAGCAGTTATCTTACTGCTTTATCAAAGAACCCTCACCCTAAAACTACACGGGGCCATAACACGTTCAATCAATCAACCAATCAATCAACCAATCAATCAACCAACCAATCAATCAATCAACCAATCAATCAACCAATCAATCAATCAACCAACCAATCAAACAACCAATCAATCAACAAATCAATCAACTAACCAATCAATCAACCAATCAATCAGCCAATCAATCAACCAGTCAATCAATCAACCAACCAATCAATCAACCAATCAATCAATCAATCAACCAATCAGTCAACCAATCAATCCATCAACCAATCCACCAATCAACCAATCAAACAACCAATCAATTAATCAACCAAGCAACCAAGCAATCAATCAACCAATCAACCAACCAACTAATCAACCAAACAATCAACCAATCAACCAACCAATCAACCAACCAACCAATCCATCAATCAATCAATCAATCGACCAACCAATCAATCAATGAACCAATCAATCAATCAACCAACCAATCAATCAACCAATAAATCCATCAACCAATCAACCAATCAAACAACCAATCAATCAACCAATCAATCAATCAATCAACCAATCAATCAACCAATCAATCAACCAACCAATCAATCAACCAAGCAATCAATACCCTTTAGCTCCCCAAGGAGCATAGGCCCTCAACAAACACATGCCAAATCCTCCTGTCCCGTGCCATCCGCTCAAGTTCTTTCCATGTTTTCCTCATCACCCCCACCTCTGTATCCAGCTCTCTCCTCCATGTGTCCCTCGGTCTACCTCCGCCTCTCTTTCCCTGTGGATTTCAGAACAAGGACCGCGCTGCAACGCCATCAACAGGTTACCTCAACGTGTGTCCCACCCATCGCCAGCGTCCTCCTCTCAGCTCCTGCTCCACCGGCACCTGTCTCGCTCCCGTCACCAGTTCCACACCTGCAACCCTGCCACACCATCTCAGTCCCTCTACTTCACGCAAGCACCCGTTTATAAAAGTCCATAACACGTTGATGAAACTATTATTATTATTAGGGCTATTTTCGTCATGGTTATTCGATCAATCGTGTTTCTTAATTAGCTGTGTAAGTCAGCAAACACATGTATCCGTTCGTCTCGTCTCTCAGACACTCTCTTCATCTAGACCAAAATAGAAGGTGGAAGAACGAAACTACGCGGTGTATTTCTTACTAGGATAAAGAGCAAAGTAACGGCATACGTAGCCAGGAAGAAAATAACGAAAATTATAGAGAACAGAAAGAGAAAACTAACCTAAGAGCATTTTTTTTTCAATGAAACGAGCCATAAAGGAAATCAGAGCCAGAAATAGAGCGATAGTTATAATTAGGGTATTTGAGTGAGGCCAGTTCACAATCAACTTAGCCATCATTAGAATGACCGTTCTAATTTTTTTTTTTAAATAATATACGTATGACGACCATTCTTGGCATATCTTTGTGGCAATATAGAGTTGGAGGGACAGACAATGATATCAAAATAAGGATACAAAGAAAGAAGAGCTTTCATTGGCAACATTTCTGGAGATCAGAGGAAATTAAGCCCAACACAAAAATCAGAATCTTCAACTCAAATGTCTTACTTAATTACTTAGTTAGTCGTTCCCCTTCTACCGTGAGATGTAGAGATTTGGAAGAGAGAGCGCCAGACTATCCTATGGGCTGTCTTCCTCCTGTCAAGTTTGTATAAATCTGAAACACGAATAATAACAACAATAACCACCAAGAAGTTACATCCTGTCATAAATAGGTACTTGCTTTGAATAGAAAGATTGAAATGGTATGTCAAGGTCACCATCGTGGAACTGATGACAAGAACTAGACACGTACTCGTGGAGCAAGAGATGAGAAGAAGCTGGCAATGGATTTGACACACATTGAGGAAACTTGTTTATATCAATACAAGGCAGTCCTTAGTCTGGAATGCCCAGGGTAAGGGAAGTAGAGGCAGACCCAAGAACATACAGAGCTGAGGACAGAAATACAAGTAATGAAAAAGACATAGAATGACCTTCAGACGATAGCACGCGACAGAAAGACGATACATTGGTTTGTAGAAGACCCATGCTCCTTGTGAAGATAAAGGGTATTGATTGGTTCATTGATGACAACCATTCATATGTATGTCTATATTTTAATATCATCACGTGCACATTTATGAATGAAGTTGAATAATCAAATCATAACGTGAAGTGATCATTTTAATTCCATCCAAGTAAAGACAGATACTGCGCCCTAGCAATAACATCATTGCTATAGTCATGTCCTGTGGTCCCTATGTCAAGTCGTTCCCAGGATCGGACATCGTTGGTACCAAAATTGTATGCCGCCACTGCACCTGAAATTGTGACAACAATTATTACATCAACTGCTCATAGAACAATTAAGACAATACTTTCTTATTAACTACTACTAAGTGACACGCCGAGAAATGACGGGAAAGAACCACTGTATGCGCTTTCCGCCTCATGTCCTGAGGATGGCTGCATTTATCTTTTGTTCAGTTTCTTCCTTCTATTTCTTTAAAACTTTCAATTTCTACCGAGCAAATAAACACACCAATTTAAGTTGTGAGTCGATATAACGTTCTATTTAAGAGGAAGAGTGTCATAATAGGCCCTGAGTGGCTTTTTTAACTTAGCTCTTTCTTGCGTAACGATGGGTTGAAGAAAGAGCTTTGTTTTAGTGGTGCGGGGTCTCCGTGGATTCTTGGCTTTACTTTACACGTCAGTCAGTAGTCGAGTGGCTTCTGGGATCACGTTAGTTTTAAGCGTTGATTTCACAAGTGTACAGCCTCAGAATGTCTTCTGGAACCGTCTCTCGGGATTGGTGTCCATAAATAACTACCGGAAACTAGGGGGAGATAAAAGACAGCATTTCCCGTAGATCGTTGTCTCCTGATATGGAAATCAAGGAGTGCCGATCTCCCCTACCAACCCCTCTTCATCAGAGATTTCCCGGTGAGCCCATCATTTAATGAATAAGAAAGCTGAGCCATCTCTGCCGTTGGTTCTTTTTTTTAAGGAAACCCGCACAAAGTAGTCCCCAGCTCTTATAGTGGTGGTTTATGTGGTAGTTTTTTATTTTATTTTTAGCATGAGGAGATTACAGGCCTCATACACAACTTTTACGTGCATACACATATTTATACATGCTAAAATATACATACGAGTATAAGACTTACCTCTTCTTTTAAAAGGGTTACCGACCCCGCACAGAATGTCTTCCCATGTCTGAATTATTTAACTATTTTGTTTAGCTACAAATATCCTAACTCTATTACAGTATCTTAATGAAGACTTAATGTTGACTGAGAAAATACTCTCCTAAAGTTTTAGCTCTTTCATTTGGAAAAGACGACTTCTAGTTTTAATACTCCTTGAAAGTGTTTTAACCACAACTTATAGAGATCTCTTTCTGCGCGTTTTAGGAGGAAGTGCTCGGTTCTCTAACATGCTTAGTTCTTATACCAAAGATGTTAGCCCATGCAGAATTTCTAGAATGATATTCACAGGGTGTAGGTATGTGATATAACGAATTAACCCCCGAGAGGATTTCGCTTATTGCGTCACCCGGTCATATGCATCGACCGAGTGATCGATTGCATCACCAGTGTCCGTTAAAGTATCTTATCTGTTTTTGCTGGGAGCCGCGCTGGTGTAATGGCTTCGGCGTTGTACTGGCGACCAGGTGTTCATGGTTCAAACCCGGGCGTCGGCGTTTGAAGAAATGTTTACGTCCGGAAATTTGACTGAATAGCCTGAACGGCTCCTGTGATAAACCCTCTGTGGATGGGAAGGAGCGAAGCTCCTGACCGGGTTGGAAGGAAAGTCCTCAGGTTCCCCAGCCTCGCAATGACATGTCATTGGGCCGAAGGGCTGAAAGCCCAAGTGCCGCTGGTTAAGAAAAAAAAAAAAAAAAAAAAAAATCTGTTTTTGCTCATTTCTCAATTCCCCTCCCTAGCTGTCCATAAGGCCGGAAATCGAGATAGGCGAATTCTAGGGGTGGGCCGCACAAATTAATACGTTGTCTCACCACGATGCGATCGTCTTACTTCCATATTTACTGATAAAGATGGCGAGCGACTGCTTAATCCCCTTAATTTCTAGATAACGACCTGTGGTTAAGCGCCCACTTGCAGTCTTAGCTTTACTGTTATCTAAGTGAGAGAGTAAACACTTATAGATATGAAGCAATGTACCACTGATGATGGCAAAATGGAAGGTTAGAAAAGGATAAAAATACTATCCTATTGGCTATCTTTCCCCCGACCTGGTTCCAATCTAGTCCTCGGTCCTTCGGAGATTGTTTAATGTTGTCCTTCCAGAGAATTCTGGTCGTCCTGGAAGACTGGATCCCTGGATCTTGGTTTCCCATATTTGTCATGGTAGCCGATCTTAACCCGTTCTACAAACATGGCCACACAATCTAACTGGGACTGTTCTATTGTGGTAGCCGATCTTAACCCGTTCTACAGACATGGCCACACAATCTAACTGGAACTGTTCTATTGTGGTAGCCGATCTTAACCCGTTCTACAAACATGGCCACACAATCTAACTGGGACTGTTCTATTGTGGTAGCCGATCTTAACCCGTTCTACAAACATGGCCACACAATCTAACTGGGACTGTTCTATTGTGGTAGCCGATCTTAACCCGTTCTACAAACATGGCCACGCAATCTAACTGGGACTGTTCTATTGTGGTAGCGCAGTGGTCAGTGCACTGGCTTCCTAACTTTGTGGTCCCAGTTGAGGTGGGATTTTTCAGACTACAAACGGCTCCAGGGTCAACCCAGCCTCATGAATTGGGTCCCAGAGCAACTCTGAGAAAGTTAAGGTGGCCGGCGTGATGTTGACCACACCACCCCTAGTGTGCCGATGGTCACGAAAATATGGGCCTAACACCATATTCCCAATATGCCTCAATGGGTGTGTAATGGGATCCTTTACCTTTTACCTACTCGGGTCTGCAGGGGCTGGGTTTTGAGGAATGACGTATAGTCTGGTTGCGGACCATGTCTCTTCTTGTTACCTCATCCACTGTCCTCAGATACCTTATTTCTGAGGTTTGGAGCTGGCTTTTGTGGGTTGTAGTCATTGTCCATGACTCGCATCCACAAGTCAAGCCTGGAATATACTCGTAGATGGAGCTCGACACAAAATAAAATATACAATTACATAAAATGCTTTTCTGATCTGCTTCGCGTCTGCTATTAAAAAAAAAAAAAAAAAAAAAAAACCACGTGGTGGCAATTATTACTACAAATTCTTCTATAAATTCCTCACCTTGTAAAATTTGATTTTGGTTCCAAGATGGAAATTTTCTAGCAATCTGAAATGGTCGAAATAAATTTGAGCATAATGATATGGATTGGTATGCTCTTGCTTTCTCTAGCATCAGAATAATCACATAATCATTAAAAGTTTTGATCAGAAGCAGTATTTAACAAAGTAGAGATGAAAACAGAAATGGTTTGAAATGATCACTATATTGCAACTAATTAAAAAAGTATTACAATGTACTTTACCTTAGTACTTAATAAGTCTACAAAGTCATGTGCTATGTTTCTTACTCGAATTGGGATCTATAGGTTATCGTATTACAACATTCACAGTTTTCATTTTTGTAAATGCTGTGAATATACTATGAATGCTACATTCTGTTTTAAACTTTTACATTTTACTAAAACTACGCATACTCTATAAAAATAATTTATACTATAAGAACTACGTATCCTGCAAATTCTGCATTGTAGTATACATGCTACATTATGTTATGAATGCTGGCATTCTATTGTAAATGATACTTTTAACTTAAAAGAGTAAAAGATACTTACAGCAACGATTTCTGTAGCGTATTCACACCACAACATCAGATCTATAAAATTGACGACAATAACACCCACTACTAACTTACTGCTCTTATGTCAGGCAACAGCTTTTTTTCTACCATCATGTTGACGTGACAGCAACTGTTCCAGGCACAACTTTTACAAGGAAGTCCAGAAGAATTTAGGTCACACTTGAATGGGGAGAATGTCAACACAACATTAGCGTTGATTATTTGAGTAATGATTGAAAGGGTGGAATAAGAAAATGTACAAGGTTCTTATTATTATTATTATTGTTTGATTAGCGCTATTGAGCTAGTCGTTCTTGTGCAGCCAACTCCAAGTTGAAGAATCCACTGCATTAACTACATTGTAGATCTAGGCTTTTCCAGTGACCTTTCTCATTCTGCAACTTTCTGAGTTGGAATCACGAATTTCCTTTTATTTCCCATGTATCCTATCACGGCTTGGACAACAATTAAAGGATCCTCGCATCTGGTTTTATGTTACATAGGGAGGGGTGCATTCCCTACTATCCACGAGTGATCTCCAAATATGCAGGGCGAAAATTCTCTTATCTTGATCTGGGGTCTTTCAATGTATGTCCTGAACCGAGCCAATTGGTAACTCCCCTTGCCCGTCATCAACCTATTGTGAGATCTTCCTGCACACAGCCAACCAAGTCCAAGTCATAATTAAGTATCGCCAACGTCATTTCCTTTGCAGTCCTTACGGAGCATGGGGCCACCACCACAGCTGATCTCCCTGCAGGAAACCTGCACCAAGCAGTCACATGATCTTACAGTAGTGGTTTATGTGGCAATAATGTGTGTACATAATGACGTTGACAGCCCTATGCACAGCCTCATATTAATCGCTGAGTATGCGGCTAAGTATAGGGCTCAAACTAAATTTACCCCAAGCTAAATTCTCAAAATGTTTCACCACAGAGGGAATCATTATGTTGGACTGCTCTGGTGTGGCTAGTCGATCCCAGAAGTGTTGGTCAAGCAACTCGAAAATTGCTGTTTCCAGGATGCATCACGTAGACATGCTTCAGTGAGCAGTTAGACGAATTTACACGAGAGAAGAATGCATTCCTTTGTATCCTACGAATCCACATAAGGGCTGTTGTAAAGTCGTTCAAGGTTATTGAAAAGGCATGTTAGTAAGATTTCAGATTTGGTTGCAGAAGCTGTAACACAGATCACTTTATTACACTCAAAATTAAACCAAATAATTAATAGTTTAAATAATTAATACATGAAGTAAAGGTTGTTCTATTGCAGATATTGCTTATGGGAGTGTGTTAAGTCGTGTTTTATTAAGGGGAGTTAACTGTTAAAACATTTGTAGGTACGGGTCGGTTTTTTGTACACACGCCTGTAAGCACACTTTTTTGTGATGAGATGAATGCTCGGTGAATTTTTGAACACAGCTCTACTGACTAGCTGTTAGCTTGTTTTTTTTAAAATATGATCAGGAATCTGGTCGAAGGTTCTATGAAATAGTTTGAGGGGGAAAAGCGGATGAGTCCAGCTCACATCTCAAACTGCGTGTTAGCGCTTAAATGAATTCTTATAGACTGAGCTGTTTTAAGCAACTGAGATTTCGTGCAGTTGTTTTGCTGGCAGAACTTGGAGAAGGTCGTTCCTTCTCGCTAGTGTGTCCCGGCGTATTTGTGTTTTTCGACGAAGGGAATTTGATAATTGAAGAGGATAATTTTTTGAAGTAAAGATAAAGAGATTATTGTCGGGAATGTTCTTTTTCACAGGGGTTTATGGATTGTTTTCCAAGAGATATTACCCAGATGCCAGGGAGTACGCCGGCATTATATATTTTGTAAGAAGTCTGATGGATTTGTTACAGAGGCCATGGATGGTACTGGCCATTATTTTGATTCATGTTTATTCTGATGGATTTTTCCCTTGTTACTAGAAGATATAGTATGCCGCTGTGTAAGCGACCAGTGATCATCATCACTTATAAAGATATTGATGTAAACCTTTATGAAACGTGAGCTGCTGTGTTCTGCAGCCTTTGTACTTTGAGTTGTGCACCTGTAGCTGAATCTTTGGATATTGCTTTGAAGAGATTTATGCTATGAGTTACTGCATTCTACAGCCTATTGAGACTGCGATGCACACAGTCTTTTGTTTGGATGACTATTTTTGCTGTATGTCTACGAAATGAACTTACTTATCTGATGCACCATGATTTGCTATGAAGTGTCGTCCTATGTTACCATGATGTTTACGTTACTGTGGAGTAATAAACTATTTAAACGTTACCAGTCGTTGCAACGTTTCCTGACTTTTTACGTTTACCGTAGTGTGTGGTTCCAGCCTGTGTTGGTATGCCAGAACCTTTCTATATTCGCGTTTGTTGACAGTCACTTACTCACACATCAGTCGGCCATCCGTAAGCCCGACCTCACTGACTCTGTCCTTGTCAGTCCTTGTTCCACCACCATCAACAGTAATTGAACATAATATGTACCACTATATTTAACCCTCAACATAGTGGTAACAGAGTGTAATGATAGAGCCTTCACTTTACTAGGTGCAGCTGTACGAGATGGGGGTGGCTAGTTCCGTTTCTCGCTGCATCTGCCTTCCATATTTCCAAAACAGAGACAGGCACCCATTTACAGTTTTGTAGATTGGAGCATGACACTACCTGATTCAGATCCCGGAATCCAGTAATTTTCCCACAAGAGGCAAGAGCTCAAACGTTAAATATATTCAGCATTTAAACGCACATTTCTGGAAAATTAAATCCCCCATTCCATTGCACACATACACTCACACAAGTGAAAACCTCTAATTATTAGAACATTTGTTGTTTCCCTTCAAGTTATTATTTTATTTGCTTTGTTGTTCTTCTGTCTGATTTTGATATCGAACGCTTTTACACAATTTCTACACGAAACTTATTATGTAGACCTAAATTTTGAATAGCACATATCCAAATTCATAACATAGACTTCGCTTGTGTCTATAGCAAGCACTATTCATATCGTGAGGGGAAAAAAGTTTTCATGTTTGCTATTTCTTTAATTACTTTAGATCAGAAGTAAGGCAAGTTGAATTGTGATCATCCTGAAATATGTGGCAGCGACCTTCAGATATTTCCATTTACTGGTCATATCAACGTTTTCTTTGTCCTAGTAAGTCGCATTAACTATTTTCATTTACCTCGTCGTTTATCATCGTTTTACTACACTCCTGGGGAGCCGCGCTAGCGTAGTGGTTACAACACCGCTCTGGCGACCGGGTGATACAGGATCAAACCCGGGCGACGGCATTTGAGGATTTTTCGTCGACCGGGATTTGGACTGGATTAACTCGAGACCTGGCGAGAACATTTGAAGGAGTGTCATCGACCAGGGACTGGCGGCTCCTGAGCCGACCCAGCTGCAATGGGTACCTCCGAAATCGGCGAGTATTTGCCTGAATGGCGAGGGACATTTGTCTCTGTACAAGAAATAAAGGGATACTCACGTAAAATCAATGTCAGGTTAGACATAAATAATAACCTGAGATTTCGCCTCGAGTATTAGCGGGCGAACGGAAAAAAAAAAAAAAAAAAAAAAAAAAAAAAAAAAAAAAAAAACTACACTCCTCATTTTCTTCAACCTTTGGGCTGGTGTAAATCGTCAGGCTGACTACAGGCTCTTTCATCAGTCATTACTCCAATGAAAATGTCGTAGCTTGTTTGATTTCAGTTCCCTTATCTTTTTCCTTGCGGATATCCTAAATTTAGTCCCAGATTTTACTCATGAAATATTTTTTCTAGTTAGTCTGATTCTTGTTTGGTTGGTTCAATAGTTATAAGCAAAACAATTCAGGTGAACACTTTTGAAACACTCTGTACAAAATGACTGACTTTTTTAGGATCTTTGCACAAGTCTTTCATTCCAGCATCTGAATATTGTCTGCCCAGCTTTGCCCTTGGTCTACCTGTTCTTTGTTAGACTGCTGTAACATGTTATATAAATGTAAATCTATAAACAACTATACAACACTATTATGAAACGTCAGACAACTATATAGAAAGTTACTTGCAAAATTCCCCACGCTTTGCCGCCATCGCCGTAGCCCCCTCTTAGTGTAGCGCCACCAGCTGACTCCCTGCTGGCCAGCGCTGCAATTAAAGACGCTTCGATACCTGGAAGCAATATCAGTATTACTTTAAACCTCTGTTGCAGGATGCACAAGGAAAGTATTAAATACCTGGCAACATTTGGTCAGGGGTTAAGATGACGTCATGGAGGGGAGCAGTATAATCTCTACACCGTTCTTGAGTATTTGTGGATTGACCGTTGCTTAGTAAAGGAAATGGTCATTTATGTATACATTCACACAAAAAGGATATTGCTTTATATACGGTATACATATATATACTCAGATGTCCACTTGAATGTTCTCAAAGAAAGCAGTAGTCAGTTTGAGGCTATTTGAATCCCCGTAAAGCTTTTCCACGAAAGGAGTTGTTTTATAGTGTAGTGGACATTATATGGATGTATTAAATATTAAGACATAGAGTAACCTTTCTAAATGACATGTGGGGAAGTGATAATGATCTGATGGACCGGAAATTGACTAAATAACTAACATTTCTTTTATGACAACATGTCATGTCTTGAAAAAACAATCAAAAAACTTACATTTTAAGGTTATTTTTTAAAAAATGATGAGTTAAATACGTTTCCTGAATGAAACTGGACAGAAGAGTATCTTGACTGTTGATTTAATCTGCATCTCCGCACCTTCCTGTCTCCAGTTCATGTACTGCTTATCAATTGTGTTGTTGGCTTCTTTCCATAATCAAAATGTTCATGCACACCGTCAACTGCGCACCTTTCTAATGTCGGGAGAGTACATAATAGGGAAACAATACAATGATTGTCTAACTTTCAACCACAGTTGCACCCCTTAGCTGTGGTTGAAAGTTAATGCACTCTCTCGAAAATAGAAAATTGCGGAAATGACGGTGTGCATGATGTGACGACCGACCGACGTACTTACGGTGGGAATTATGGTATTGGATGTATATATATATATATATATATATATATATATATATATATATATATATATATATATATATAAGTTAGAGACATTTGCAGCTGATGGGGAGGAAGTAACAGCTGATGGCACGTGTTGTAGTTTCAACTAATGTTAGTCAAAATAATAGAAGGTTGTACATCGAACAAGACTGTCGTTGGTGAACCAAAGGGAGATAAGTACAAAACCCAGAAGATTACTTGTCCTGACATAACTATGAAATTCTTCACCATACGACTAACGGCTGGTTTCCGCACAGCTGAGTGATACCAAAAATTCAAACTGGGTTCTCTTTTATATAATATAATTTGAATACAGTGACCATGACTGACCGTTGATGAATCAGGTATAAAAGACTATTAAAACGTTAAAAGAAAGTTCACCCAAAACATGACGCAACTTCTCAGGTGACGGACTGTCATAATCTGGTGCTGAATTTGTTGTACTATTCCCACTGTGATTGAACGTATTTTAATTTGGCATAAACTATCTGTACCAATCAACCATGTATTCGATCGGCAAAGAGAAAACTCGTCAACTCCGCGATGAAATTAGAGAAATTGAGGACTAGACTTCGTTTGTTCCACTCGTTGGTGTTTTTCTTGTAGTCAACAATTTTATTGTTCTCATGTTGAAATTGATGGCGTAGAACGCTTGATGGTGATAATTGTGGAATAACATACGTTGTCCAATTAATGAACTAACTCATAAGGCATATTAGGAATATGGTGTTAGGCCTATATTTTCTTGACTATCGGCACAAGAGGGTTGATGTGGTCAGCATCACGCTGGCCGCCTTAACCTTCCCAGAAAGTTGCTCTGGTACCCAATTCATGAGGCTGGGTCGACCCCGGAGCCGTTTTGTGGTCTAAAAAAATCCCGCCTCATCTGGGGGATCGAACCATGAACCACCGAGCTAGAAATCCAGTGCACTAACCACTGCGCTACCGCGGCTTGCGAGTAAGAAACAAAAATCATTAAAATAGAATAATATCAAGAAATGAAACTGCTCATAAACATTTAAGAAACTGGCATATCAACACCATGACCGGAGTACTAATCACTAAGATCTACGGGCCTATAACGCGGCAGTGGCGTGTCTTGAGAACAGGTTGTGTTCTGCACGCTCTCACCGCTGTCACGTCTGTCAGACATCACCGCCATTGCTATCACTGCAATCAGAAACTGTGGATATCTAGCTTGTCAGAGACAGAATAATCATCATCTTTGATCTTCAGCTCCTAAAGATACCTAGGCCTTCAATAAATTCATGGCATATCAACACCATGACCGGAGTACATGGCATACCTAGGCCTTCAATAAATTCACTCCAAGACCTCTTGTCTTGTGCCTTAGGTGGCAGGTGTTTTTATGTCTTCCTTATCCCTTCCTTATCCCTTCCTTATCCCTTCCTTATCCCTTTCAATTATGTCTCCAGTTTTATGTTCATTGTGCTTTTCAGTTTCCTTCCACTCCTCTTACCCTGGGGATAGCAGAACAAAGAAGCCTTGTAATACTGTCAACATGTTTTCTCAATATGTGTTCGATCCATCACATGCGTTGATACACAATGAAGCAGAACAAAGAAGCCTTGTAATACTGTCAACATGTTTTTTCAATATGTGTTCGATCCATCACCAGCGTTGTTCACAATGAAGCAGACCAACCAAACAATCTCCATGTTAGATGACACTGATAAAGTGACTGGTCCACCGACATCGGCGAGTATCTGCGTGAATGGCGAGAGGATACCCGTCATTGTACAGGGCAAAAAGGGATACTCACGTAAAATCAGTCTCGGGTTACACATATTAACTGGAGATTTCGCCTCGAGTAATAGCGGGTGTATGAAAAAAAAAAAAAAAAAAGCTGAACATCTGCTTCAAAGATGCCCAACATATGAAGAACATAGAAAGCACATATTGGACGTCACCAGTACCATTATCGGAAAGAAAAAAAAACTCAATGGCAATGCAAAAAGCCTGCAGCTGACTACTGCTTTCTTTGAAAATGTTCAAGTAGACGTCTGAGAGTGTAGGAAGAAGAAAATGTTCAAGTAGACGTCTGAGAGTGTGGGAAGAAGAAAATGTTCAAGTAGACGTCTGAGAGTGTGGGAAGAAGAAAATGTTCAAGTAGACGTCTGAGAGTGTGGGAAGAAGAAAATGTTCAAGTAGAGACGTCTGAGAGTGTGGGAAGAAGAAAATGTTCAAGTAGAGACGTCTGAGAGTGTAGGAAGAAGAAAATGTTCAAGTAGACGTCTGAGAGTGTAGGAAGAAGAAAATGTTCACGTAGAGACGTCTGAGAGTGTAGGAAGAAGAAAATGTTCAAGTAGAGACGTCTGAGAGTGTAGGAAGAAGAAAATGTTCAAGTAGAGACGTCTGAGAGTGTGGGAAGAAGAAAATGTTCAAGTAGACGTCTGAGAGTGTAGGAAGAAGAAAATGTTCAAGTAGAGACGTCTGAGAGTGTAGGAAGAAGAAAATGTTCAAGTAGACGTCTGAGAGTGTAGGAAGAAGAAAATGTTCAAGTAGAGACGTCTGAGAGTGTGGGAAGAAGAAAATGTTCAAGTAGACGTCTGAGAGTGTAGGAAGAAGAAAATGTTCAAGTAGAGACGTCTGAGAGTGTAGGAAGAAGAAAATGTTCAAGTAGAGACGTCTGAGAGTGTAGGAAGAAGAAAATGTTCAAGTAGAGACGTCTGAGAGTGTGGGAAGAAGAAAATGTTCAAGTAGACGTCTGAGAGTGTAGGAAGAAGAAAATGTTCAAGTAGAGACGTCTGAGAGTGTAGGAAGAAGAAAATGTTCAAGTAGAGACGTCTGAGAGTGTAGGAAGAAGAAGATTGTATCATATGTTACATAATTATATAAAGAAAGATATTTAAAAACAATAAATGTTCTACAAATAAAATGCGAACGTTTTCTATGAGACTAATTGCACATATTGCCATTTACAGTACGTTGTTATCGCTGCTTTTATTTATTTTTGTGTGTGACATAGAAACCTAATTCAAACAAAAATATCATGATCAGTACCTTCCAGACATACACATGCTCCAACTTTCAAGTTACGATAAGAGTAACACGAGGGTTATCGCCAACTTCTCCGAGCATCAACACGCACACACAAAATACAAGGGACAATAATACAACAAATTAATGTATAAATAGCATATGAAGCCCACATTTACGTACAGTAACTGTCTGCTGCTTGATCGAAACAGTTTCTGTACTGCTGCAGTTGCCTCAGGTTGGATCTCACCTCGTTTTGTGAAGCTGATACTCCTAACGAATTGATAAATATTTTGGTTGATGACAAGTCAGCTTATCATTGGTGATACAAAATTTGTTGTATTTATGAAGGGATGGTATATATTTATGCTAAACTGATAAATATTTCGGTTGATGGTTATAATTGGTGCTACAGTATGTAAAATATTTATGAAGGGATGATATATGATATTTACGATAAACTGATAGATATTTTGGATGATGATAAGTTGATCTCTTGTAATTGGTGATACGATATGTGTAGTATTCATGAAGGGATGATACATGATATTTACGATAAACTGATAAATATTTTGGTTGATGAGAAATTAATTGCTTATGATTGGTGACGTTATTGAAAGACAGAACTGAAGCCTTTGATATATGGATATATATAGAAGAATATGGCACATCTCTTTGGAATACATGACAACGAATACAGAGATCCTTGATAGCTAGGACTGAAACAAAAATTAATGAAGGGGATCAAAATTAGACAGCTAAAATATTTTGGCCAGATAAAAAGAAACAACACCTTTCTGAAGATCATAATAGAAGGTAGAGTTGAAGGCAAGAATGCAAGAGGAAGACAGCGCTATAAGTGGGAAGATAACCTCAAGAGATGGACAGGAAAGAGTCTATCAGAGTGCACCACCAAGACAAGAGATGGACAGGAAAGAGTCTATCAGAGTGAACCATCAAGACAAGAGACAGAAGATGTTGGAGATCCATTACAGCCGACCTTCGATTTAGAGATGGCAGCTGATGGTGACAGGTGACATAATCTATGTAGTTTTTCAGAAAGGATTATTACATTTGCTATTTATGATAAACTAATAAATATTTTTGTTGACGAAAATTTTAAGGCTTATGATTTGTCACATTATATGTGCAGTTTTTATTCAGATATGACATATGGTATTTATAATAAATTTATGAATAGCAAATTGTTGTGACTTATCATCATCATCACTCTTCCTAAGGAACATAGACCTTCTACAAGTCTGCCTGTCACGTGCCATCATTTCCAGGTAGTTCTATTTCTTCCTCATTCCTTCTGTCTTCAGCTCACTTTGTCATGTGTTCGTTGGTCTCATTCTATTCTCTTACGCTCGTGATTCCAGAACAAGGATTGCCTTGTAATGCTATCAACAGATTTCCTCATTGTGTGTTATATCCATCGTAGAAATTTAAGACTCCATCTATGCTAAGCTTTATGAGGTGAGGTGACCAGTCTCCATCCTCGCTGCTATTCCTCCCCTAACCCAAGAGGTAGAGTCCCGTACATGTTTACAGATGAGTAGACTGGAGCGTGACTCTACCAGGTTTTAAACCTAGTAACTTTGCCCCGACGAGCTAGCGCTTAAGCCACTCTGCGAATTGACGCGCTTCGTTCTGTTACTGTATGTATTTTCAGATATCATTTCGCCAGCAACAAGTTTCTGCCTTGTAGTTTTAAACACATACTGGCGGTGTTCTCATCGCATCCCTCCTAGATATATACACATACCCTGCAAGCAGCAATATATAAGCAGTCAAAGCAAACAGACAGCAGAATAGTTTACATGTACACTAAGATTCAACGGGAAACTTTACTCATGAATTACTCACGTCCACCCTTTCCTGTAGGATTCAAACCCGTGACGCTTCCATAACATTTTCTGTAACCTGACAATGTGAGATAAAGGTCAAATAATGTTATTATAGAAGCCATCCCAGCTTGCTATATTCTGTAAAGTCAATAATATACCCATCCCTGTCTTCTTTTTCTTCTTCTTAATTCTCTTATTTCAGTGTTTTACTGAATGGGGGAGCAAACATTGACACTGATACACTTTATAGTTTTCCTTAACCACAGAGCATACTAGCAATGGTGTAACAGTGCCATGTGTATACCACTGGGTTTTCTATTCTAATATAAATGGAATACCTTCAGGGGTCGGAGTGGCTAAGAGGTATGGCGTCCGCCTCGAATTGTAGAGGTACTGGGTTCGATTCCCAGTTGAGGGAATATAATTTAACGACATTTTTTTCAGAACCAGTGGTCCTTATCATGTCATACTCCCCCCCCCCTTCCCCCCCCCTTCCCCCCCCCCCCCCCCCCTGATCTCCTGGGTAGTGAGATCGGATGCCAAGCTTTCTCGGATAAGGGCTAAAAAATTAGGAGGTCCCATGTACACGTTGCGCACATTAAAAATCACACTGCAGTTGGAAATCGTAAAGAGTAGGCCTATCAGGTAAAATTTAAAAATTATAAGCCTACCAGCCACAACAATATTTATAGAATGTGTGATTCCTATATATACAAACATTGGGATTCTCGCCGGTGCTGCGGAATTCGTGCCTTGTGCTGAGATCCTCCTTGTGTGATCTAAGGGAGGAGATCAGAGCACTGATGGAGTAGTCCATGCGCAATGATGATAGTCCTTAAAACCGAACCAAAATAATTCCTTCTTAACTGTTTTCGCTCAGGAGAAAATTATAACGACAGATAAAGCTACCGCGAAATGTAGAGCCCCTACAAACCAAATAATAGGTCTGAGCAGAAATGAGACTGGACAATAGCTTGGAAGACAACACATAAAAGTTGTTTAAGGCTTCAAGAAGAATATATGAGGAATACATGACTCTTGAGCTCCGTAACGAACATTGACCTTCTACACGTCTGCCTGTCACGTGCCATCATTTCCAGGTCGTTCTATGTCTTCCTCATTCCTTCTGTCTCCAGCTCACTTTTTCATGTGTTCATTGGTCTCATTCTATTCTCTTACCATCGTGATTCCAGAGCAAGGACTGTCTTGTAATGCTATCAACAGATTTCCTCGATGTGTGTTATATCCATCGCCGCCAGAAGTGTAGGAGACTTTATCTACGTCGCCAGAAGTGTAGGAAACTGTATCTATGTCGCCAGAAGTGTAGGAGACTGTATCTATGTCGACAGAAGTGTAGGAGACTTCATCTATGCTAGGTCTCAGCTTTATGAGTGTGGTGGGTTTTGATGTTAAGAAGAATGGTGTGCATATAGTTGTACTTGAGTGAGATAAACTGTGACGGTCTCTGAGGTAAACAATGGACAGCTGTGTTACAGAGTACCTTTCTTGTTACCACCCTACGATCTCACTCTAAGTTATATTTTTATTGACTAGCGTGACTGAAAGCTACATAAAGTGTCTAGGGTATTGAAAGAGTGTTGTTAAAGAATCTCAATACAAAAACATATACAAACATATACTAAGTACTATGATAAAATCAACTAACTCCAGCTGTTAAATTTTATATTTAAAAATTCTTTTGTTAAACTTTATTGGTCCTGAGCCTAAAGTTGTTTTGGTCAGGAATACAGCTCAATGAGAATCAATTTAGATGGATAGATATATTTACAAATATATATAAAGATATTTACATACAACAGACATTGTTACAAATTTTCAAGTTCATGATAATTACTCTATTTAACTACTGGTACTGAGATGCAGGTTGGGGATTTACATCATCCCAATGTTCTGTTGTTTCACTAGAATTGTTTATGTTAGTCTTTTGGGAGGAACGTTTTTGTCAATACAGGAGATTTTTCTTTATTCGTGATAAGTTGTCCGAGGCCAGATATTGCACTTATCTGGATCCTGGAATCACAGCAGTTGTAGTTGGTTTGGCCAAGCACTTCAGTCTCCTCTGGTCTTGAACTTCTTTAATACCAGCATGTACCAGAGACTCTTAGAAATCGTGCTGAATTTCTCTATCATCGAATACCAGCACCAGACAAGTGCCAGCAGGAACCCCTGTCGATGCAAGTTATGGTTCTGTCTTAATATCAAACTAATTCCTCCTTATTTACATGTAAACATACATTCCTTACAAAAGAACATGGTCAGCTCTCTCTGACAACTCTGCTTCTCCACTTTAGTTTGATGGAACAATTTGTACCAGTTTTCTTTTCTCTTCCCTTATAGATGCTACGCCTCTGTCATCCCTGCAGTAATCTTTTCCATGCAATAAGATAGGTGTAATGTTCCTGTATGACCATCATATATATAGTCCTGTAGTTTTTAACTTCTTAGATAGTCCCTTATATGATGGATCAACATCTAGGCCATGCCTAAGTCTGCTATGGAACCATTTAGTTATAATCTTTTACATGGCCTTTTCTTTTTTCACACAACCCTTTTTTAATTAAAAAGTCAATAAAATCAATCTTACCACATATCAAGGAAATATAAACAAGTAACGATGAATTAGGCAATAGAATATGGCACACTTTCATCACTGCCTCTGTTCAGACTGCTTTCTGTTGTATTTATTTTAAAACAAAGCACAAGTCTGCTCATCGCTGCTTGCTCCTCTGAATATTTTAGAAAAATGGCAGCGAGCAGCCTACTTTTCCTATCTTGTGAAAAGCTTTGGCCAATGAGACCAAGCATCTTTTTTTTTGAATGAAACCTTTTTAAATAAATATCTCAAACCACTATGCGTTACTACTACCAACTAGATTTGCATATTTAGGTTAGCCAATAATATTTCGGCTTCCTTCAAATTTCATCCAATCCCTTTCATCGTACTATCTTGGCCTTTCTTTCACCTAATTTATTTAAAAAAAATATGCTATCCAATCTAAGCAGACATGACTTGACCTGACAGTATCTCCGATTCTCTATGTATTAGTACCAATATTTGATTATTTAATGGACTATTTAGATAACTAACTACATATTCTTGGTCAACAAGTCTTCAGGTACACGAATATATGATTTTTATGGGGCTAAGTGGCTTGGTTCAAAATTCTATCTTTTTTCTATGTTAGTTGTTTATTTTTAAACTACCTCCTGTTCAATTCTTTTTCCATGTACTTTCAAGCTAATTACGAGAGTCTCTCGTAACACGTCTAGAATTACGTCATTCGCAATAAGAGCTAAGCGTGTTTTCTAACCGTAGTGTCCACATTTTCTAACGTTTTCCTCGTATTTTTTGAAAATCGCCTAAGGGCAAAGCTAGCAAGTTAGTTTTATTTTTAGAAAAAATGTGAGACGTGATTTGCGTTGGTTATCTATCCGTCCCTCTCCCTTCCACAATGTATTCTAGGCAAATACTTCATTTGAACTTGGGAAAGTGGTACGTTTGTCTCAAGGACGAATTTGAAAAATAGGGTACCCTTTTTGGTTCGGCCAATGCGTTATCAATTAATACGCTGAAGGCGTAGGCGACGACTACCATTCTCGCCGAAAATTTGTAGTACTATCCTATCTTTGACTTTATGCACTAGACTGTTATATTCTAATTTAGATATTGTATTTAGAAGTTAACCACATATCTCCCCACTTAGAACAGACTATCATATGTCAGTTCCTACTTCTAAATACACATAGATAAATTAACTACCTATGCATGGTGACTACTCTGATGTTCGTCGTAGGGATGTCTGCTTAAAAAATCGGCACCTACATTGGTTTTGCCTGGAATATATTCTATGGTAAACTGGTATGGCTGTAGGAGCAACGACCAACGTAATAATCTAGCATTTTCATGCCTTGCTTGTGACAGACACACGAGTGGTTTATGATCTGTTTGGATCTTAAATGATTTACCATAGAGATAAATCTGGAACTTTTTTATATGACAGCTAAACATTCTTTTTTACTTGTTGAATATTTTTGTTCTGCTGAGTTCAACTTACGGCTAGCATAAGCTACTGGGGTTAATTCCATGTCAAGTGAAGTTGACCTTTGTAATAGAGCTGCACCCAAACCTATATTACTAGCATCCGTTCTCACAATGAACTCTTGACTCAAGTCAGGTAATTTCAAAATAAGCCTGCTTGTGAGCTTTTCCTTCAACTCTTGGTAGGCTAATTCACACTGCGCTGACTAAGTAATTCTATCAGGATTTCCTTTGCGCGTTAAATCATTCAATGGAGCACATATGGAGTTACAGTTTTTAATATACTTTTGGTAGAAACCACATAATGAGACAAAAGATCGCACATCTTTCTTTGCCTGTGGTCTTGGTGCTCTTTTCAACTTTTCCAGGTTCTTGGGATCAGGGGTCATGTTTCCCTGATGTACTGTGTGTCCCAAGAATTCCAGCTCTTTACATCCAACACAGCATTTCGTCGGTCTAGCTATCAAATTTGTCTCTCTAAGTCGATTAAACAACATATTCAGAGAGTTAATGTGTTCCTCAAATGTTTCAGTCGCTATGAGAATATCATCCATGAAGTTGGTGATGCATGGATTATTCAGGGGATCCAGTAATTTTCTCATCATCCTCGAAAACACACTCGGTGCATTTTTCAGCCCGAATGGTAACATGTTAAATTCATAATGTCCTTCCGAGGTGCTAAAGGCTAAATAAGGTCTAACCTCCGGCTTTACTGGAATCTGATAGTAGCCTTTGCTCAGATCCACTTTAGAGAAATATTTAGCTTTATTCAGCCTGGCAAACAGCTGATTTGTATCAGGTAATGGATCCACATGACCTTCTGTGACAGCATTCAGTTTCCTGTAATCTATACACAGTCTGTGTTCTCCAGAGGGTTTTCTTAACAGAACCACACTGGAGCTGTAAGGAGATTCACTGTGCGAGATAATTCCTTCTCTCAACATATAATCTATCTCCTCCTTCAAAGCTTTTTCCTTAGCGAACGGAATCGAATAGGCTCTCATACCGATTGGTGTTGGGTCTATGAGTTTCATATCATACTCTAATAAATTTGTATGCCCCGGTCGGTCCGTTAACACATCTGTATGATCATTCAGAACCTGTTAAACTCTCTCCCTCTGATTTTTCGTCAAGTGTGTACTGATTTTTACCTGTGCAGCGGTCTCACAGGGATGTAAAGGATATTCATGAGAGGTGAGTGGTTCCTTTTTCATTTCCATTGCAACAGACAAAGTCAGTAGGTGTGTCTCCTCCTGGTTTTCTCTATCCAGATATTTTTTCAGGAGATTCACATGATAGATTTTCTCTTTCCCCTTCTTATCTATCTTATAATTTGTTTTAGACACCTTCTCTAGAACTGTATATTGACCTTGCCATCCAATTTGCAATTTATTATGGCTGCCGGGCAGTAGAAGAAGCACCTTCTCTCCCACACCTAATTCTCTGTCCTTCGCTTTGTTATTGTAATAGGCAGCATGCTTTTTCCTGGCTTGTCTCAAATTTTCATTGGCAAGTTTCCAGCCAGTTTTAAGACGAGTGGTCAGCTCGTTCACATATTGATATGATGAGGTAATATTTTTTTCTGCCTTTTCATCGGTCCATGTCCTTAACAAGGCTACATATGGACCTTTAATATTGTTGACCTATTTTTCCAGTCACCGGTATGGTCTTTTCCATTGGAAGCCTTATAGTGAGGACTTTTCTTCTTAGAATCATCACTCACAAATCGACCACTACCAATTTTTTTCTTGGGTTTTCTTCCCACTTTAATTTCCTTGTGAGAGATCTTCTCTCTCTTTTATCTTCACCCAGTTCACATAATTCCGACCGAGGGATTGTCGGCTTATTCTGAGGTAAAACATCTCTTTGTACTCGTCGCATAGTGGCCATTGTAAAACATTCGAGTGAAGACTGTCTGTGAAAAGGGGGTTCCCATTCCCCTCTGTCCACTTTATTATAATTAATTTTCTTTCCAGGCTTAAGTTTGCCCCATGGCGTGTCTAGGTCCTGATCAATTTACCCACGTGTGGGTATTCCCTCTTTATTTTCTGGCCCAGGTTTTCCATAATGCTTCTCTCGCATTTGGTTATAATTTTTCCACCCTGTGGAATTTTTCTTATTGCACTGGTCGCAGGCCTCGACAAATTTTCTTATGTCTTTAACCACTCCTGGCCAGTAATAAGACATAGATGTCCTTGTACAGGTGCGACCCATCCTCAGATGTCCACCGTCTTGAACATGTGTTTGTCTCATAACTCGTTCCCTATATTTCGATGGCACTACTAACTGTGCACACCCGTATGATCCTGCTTTATCCGCCCTGTAAAGCAGTCCATTATCCAAATAGAATTCTCCTTTTCTAGGAGGGGTATGGAGTTTTTGGAGTTTGTCAAAACACGGCTTCAGTGATCTATCTTTAGCCTGTGCCTTCCTTCACTCTTTACGTGACATAGTTTTTGGTGGTTCCTCCTCCTTTCTAGGAGTCGACCTGACCTGAAGCGTGGCCATTACTACAGGTTTCCTATTACAATTTTCGGTGTTATGGTTGTCCATCCGACAATTTTTACACCACCTTTTTCCTTGGTTGAAAGATTTTCTTTCATCCTATTTCCTTTCATCGAATTGTGGGCATTTATTTTTATTTTCATTGCGTGGCCTATCAAACTGGTGCTTACCTTTGTTCTGTTCTCTATGGTCAAACCTATTAAAGTTTTGTGGTGCCTTAAAATTGTCTACCTGTTTCTTTTTATTACCAACTACCTCTGCTTGGGCTGCCTGATACCTCTCAGCGACATTGAGTAACTCACCCAGCCTCTCTGCACCTTGTTCCATGAGAAAATTTCTCAGGTCTGGAGCCATGGACTCTCTTAGCTGCTCAATAAGGATCATTTCCTTAAGATCTTGGGTTTTCCCCAGAGCAGTCCATTTCTCCAAGTAGGTCTCTAACCGTGCAGAGAACTGGTGATAGGTCTCACCCGACAGTAGTTTGGCATTCCTAAATTTGTTTCTATAAAATTCTCCATTTTTTTCATATCTTAACAAAAGAGCCTGCTTTAACATGTCGTAATTGTCTTGGTCATCTCTGCTCATCTTGGCAAAAACTTTATAAGCCGTTCCCCTAAGACCCTGGGATAACTTGAGGCTCCACCTCTCTCTCTCTCTCTCTCTCTCTCTAACCCATATGTAGTAGCCAAAAGCTCAAATCTACTTAGATACCCTTCTATGTCATCATCTTTCTCAACAAAATGGTCTACATGAAAACCCATAGCTAAGGTTGAGGCTCCCTGACTAGCAGTGGCATCTGAGGCAAAGGGACTGGCACCATTTTCAGGAGCATGGCCTTGAAATTCCAACTCTCTTAGTCGTAGCTCTTGCTCCCTCTGTAATCTTTTCTCCTCCTTTGCTGCTTCCCTTTTGGCAGTCAATCTCTTTTCTTCTGCCTCCCTTTCGGCAGTCAATCTTCTTTCCTCTGCTTCTCTTTCAGCGTTTTTCTCTTCTAATTGGAGCCTTTTAATCTCCGCCTCCCTATCTGTCTCCAATGCCCTAGCCTCAATCTGCAGCCTCTTAATTTCTTTTTCAGCCTCTAACTTTCTTTCTGCTTCTTTCTTTAATCTTTTATCTTCTCGGGCAATAAATTTGTCCACCTCTGAAGTTACATACTGGACCAGCTCTGGTCCATCCATGCCCATCTCTTTAGCAGTCTGCACAGCGGCAGATCTGAACTTGGCTAAATCAGCCATTCTAACTCAAGCAGGTCTAATAAGGTTCTAAGACAATCTTACACTTAACTAAAATAAATACCAACTATAATTAACTAATTACCACTGGCTGTGACAACCTATCACTGTAAATCTCCTCTTAATTATTTTATCTTCTTAGGGGGTGTTCCTAACCTCTACTAACACTAGTAATACAATCTTAAATTTATATCCTACTGCTAATTTTTATTCCTGGAGTTAGTTAATATATGCTGTATGAGATTCCTATTTCAAACATTCATCTATATATGCCAAATTCAAATCTCGGACTTAGGGACCCCAATATATGTGGTGGGTTTTGATGTTAAGAAGAATGGTGTGCATATAGTTGTACTTGAGTGAGATCAACTGTGACGGTCTCTGAGGTAAACAATGGACAGCTGTGTTACCACCCTACGATCTCACTCTAAGTTATATTTTTATTGACTAGCGTGACTGAAAGCTACATAAAGTGTCTAGGGTATTGTAAGAGTGTTGTTAAAGAATGTCGCATGTTACGCATTGCCTAGTTAAATGTTTGAAGACCGAAAAGTGGGACACCAGTGTTTTGGCCTGAACAAAGGAATGCAGGGGTATTTTCCTGTGTGTATCTAGGGCAGCCAATCAGAGAAGGGGTTTCCCCGGTCAGATAGAACGACTTCGGCGATTGTATAAGGAAGAATAAATCGTCCGAAATCATGGTTAGAATTAGACATCTGGAAGGAGAACGGAATTACAGACAAGGATGAGAATGGTCTCCTTTTGACAGGAATATCTTTATTTATGTATAGGTACAAGGAAATCAGAAGGGAGTAAGTAGTTGTGAAGAATTTTGCAAGAATAAGTGTCCGTGCATTGAGAAATCCTGTGTTTTTCCTATTTAAAATTCTAGATAAAATCGTTAACACCACAGATATAGGAAAACAACATATGGATATAAAGGTCAACTCACGGAGAACGGAAATATATATCTCCAAAGGCTTGAACTGGGAAAGGTGAAACGCACGAGACCACGGTTTGAAACTCATTTAGCACAACCCCCTCGAAGTTACAACTATTTTGGGAAGTTTGCTGGAGTTGCGAGCCTTGTTTCCTGTACGCCCGATAGCTCCCTATATAAGGGCGGTCGTAAATGATTTCAAATTTACTTGTACAGCGAAGCAAGACAGAAGGACAACGGCTGGAGAGAGAGAAACGTGTCACGGCCAATATCTTGTTATTTGCAGCCAGGCAGTTCTGTTACTCCACAAAAGCCAGTCTTTACTGATCTTAATTAGATCCTGCGAGGGTATGTAAAGTTACTATGTAAAATAATACAGTAATTACAACTTTATTTCAGGATTTGTTTAATCTATATGTTATGAAGGTATCATGTATATTAATTGATTACTTGGTATGATTGTTGAAGATTGGAACCCGAAATATAACCACCATGACTGAGTCCGTATCAGGGCTAGCACAATCCTTTTCAGGACTAATAAAAAAAATTTTCAGGACTACCAACAATCATTATCAGGGCTTATTCAATCTGTCTTCAAGTTACTGCACTTTACAGAGCTAACGTATCAGGCAGGGGGATACTATAACCTCATACCATATATGTGTGTACATATTGATTTGTATTATTTGATTTTATAAACTGTTCCACAGTAGACACCTGTCTTGTCACTGATCCATAATCATGCATTTTCACGCATACATCTGAAAACAAATTCATCTCACCTACAATAGGAATGTGGTAATTATTATCCACAAATAGCCACATATCCTACAATTATCTGCAGGTTCATACTTGTCAACCAAAAGTCAGAGGTCAATGATCAAGAATTGCTCGATGATCAAGGCTAATCGCCCCAGCAGTGTCTGGATTGGTAGAAGCACGACCTACTGAAGCTGTACATCTCATATGAACTGATTATTAAAACAGATGAGTGATATTTGTGACAATCGTGCACCCAAGAAGTGATAACTGTCAATCAAAGTTTTATGATGACAATTTGCGTGATAAACTAGTGAAAGTTATAAAGTGAATAAGACAGTGAAGAGGTCTATTACCTAACTAATTGGAAGAGTCTAAAGAAGTGACATTTTAGTGTAACTTGTAAAAACTGTAATGGTTTTCGCCAATTTGGTTTTTTTGTATAAATATAACTTTTGTATCACCAGTCACACACAATCACCACAATTAGATAGATGTAAATAAAGAGGATATAAATTGTATTCACCAGCTTTATTCATTCAATATAGTTGATACTGAGTTTGGTTGAATTTTTATTAATATCACAGGTGGTCACATAGCGGAGGTGGCGCAGTAAGGTCTGACTGTTCTCTGAATATTTTCAGTCCAGATACTTTCACAGCCGTGACTATCGAGTGATACCAGTTGTCACAGAGTGCTCGAAGGTTTTGTCTAGATTATGTTTAAATTCCTTACTTTTCTATTCCCTCACATATGCTGTCTGTTTTCTCTACAAAATATTTGCACCTGCGATCTGTTCTTTAGCTGTTTTTCAAGTCTTCGCTAATAGTCCTGTCATTCGATCCAAATTCTATCTTCTTCCACAAAGGCACTTAAAAGCATTTCTTTAAGGATGTCTATACGATTTAATCGCTTAGTCGAATCGACAGTGGTTCCCAGAGTATCATATTTCCGTGTTCAGTGGTCAACTGGAGACCGTCAATAAATCTTGGTACGTGCCTAAGCATGAGACGGGAAATAATTAACTCTTGGCGTGGGAATCAGGAAATGTTTAACTTCATGCGAACGAATGCTGAGTTTTAAGATCACTTGCTGATAACCGCTAAAAGAGAAAACACGCTTATAGAATAGAAGTCTCAAACTACCTCATATCTACAAGTATATGTGATTGAGAGTAACGCTACTCAAGTTCTATTTCTTAAGCTGTGGATCAGTCCTGAGCGCCCAAATGCAGAATCCTAGCCAGTTTCTGGATTTTGATTGCTGTCAATTGTTGCGAGTAAACCGCCTAGTTGCTCTATGCTACAGAGAGAACTAGTGCTTACGTCTCAAACCATCTAACGGTGATCACAAGTCAGCAACCCTGATCAGACTACAGCATATGAGCAGTCTATCGATTTAAGCAGTCAACACCTCGTCAGCACCTGAACATCATAACCCAACTGCACAACCAGGTGAACGAACAGCCTAGTCATCTCTTGGACTGTAGCTCAACTGCAGCAAATTATCCAGTTGGTAATTCCTACCTACTGAGACGCACAGGAGAAGTCCAAGCAGATAAGTCTACTTAAAACCCAGACCAAAATCAGAATTCACTTATCCACGAAATATCCGTAGGAATAAACTTTTCGTCAATGAGGAAAATAGCCTCTTACTTCTTATCTGAACCAAAGACACTGACAGTTCTAAATTTCCTAGTATTTCTTTTTTTTCAAAGTACATGTCAACATTGATTTTATATTTCTACTGTAATTAAAGTAATTATGTACATTCTGTAACTCACCATCATTCTGAGTTTGACTTAGTAGATTGTATGTTCTGTTCAGAAAAACATTCTCAACCCTCTTTGTATTACTTGTTACTATTAGTTCATCTTCAAAAAGATTTGAGTAAGAAAGAGTTAGTCGTCGCCAGAAAAATACAAGAGTTGGCAGTCTAAAGGTGAGAGAATCACTGACACCAACCTGTGCCCTTCTGTTAACTCTTTCCCTCAACACTAGCTCACATCTGTGAAAACTAGTGTATAAAGGTCGATGCGTTTTCTACACATCTTCCTTACTATACACAACTCTTTATGCGACAATTGAATTCTCATTCAACGTCAATTGGAGTGCACCATCAACTATATCTGCGACACCAGTGTACTTCTCTGTCACTGGGACCTCACACATTCTGGAGAGAATACTATTTCTACTCTAGCACTATCATCTCACACATATAAAACCTTCCGCTACAGTGGGATAGTCTCGTATATCCTGAGCCATCCTCTATCTAATACATCTATCTTTAGTCTATCTTGGGCCAACAATAGAGAAAAAAAAATTGGGGGGGGGGGAATCCTAGAACAATATTTTTTTCTCAGTAACAGTACCTTAGAGTACTTAGTAAATATTGACTATCACAAGGTTGCACGATTAATTTTGTTGTCCATTTGATAATTATTTTAAGTAAGTTTAGGTAAGTTTTCATACCCTACTTAACTTAATATAATGGCTGACTTAGTGAAGTTCAGAACTGCGATCATGCAGATGGGAAAGGAGCTGGGCTTGACAGGTGATGCTCTCATCCAGTATGTCACAACGGAAGTGGACAAACATATGGATAGAGAGGAAAGGAAGCTGCAAGCAGAAGCTGAGAGAGAAGCCAAAAGACTAGAAGCTGAGAGAGAAGCCAAAAGAATGGAAGCTGAAGAAAAGAGGCTGCTGTTGGAAGTTGAGGCTCAAGCCAAGAAATTGGAGGCTGAAGAAAGAAGATTAACAGCTGAGGAAAGGAAGCTACAAGCTGATAGAGACCATGAACTGAGATTAAAAGAGCTTGAAATACAGGCAGCGGCTACCACTAATGGTAGTAGGTCATCTCATTCGGATACCAGCGCCAGCCAAAGCACCTCCAATGGAGCTATGAACTTCCACTTGGACCCATTTGTGGAGAAAGAAGAGGGAATAGAGGATTACCTTGACAGATATGAACGATTGGCCACTACTTATGGCCTAGAAAAAGAAAAGTGGAATTTGAAGTTGTCACAGGGATTGAGAGGTGTATCTTATAACGTCAACTTGAAGATGCAAAAAGAAGATCAGGAAAATTATGAAGCCTTGAAACAAGCATTGTTGGTGCGTTATGAACAAAACGCAGAAGCTTATAGAAAGCGATTTAGAACTGCTAAGCTCCAGACAGGAGAAACATATCAGCAGTTTTCAGCAAGGTTGGAAAGTTACTTGCTGAGGTGGTGTCAGTTAGGAAACTTCAATCAGGATTTTGAAGGGATCAAGGAGATGATGTTGATAGAACAACTCCTGGAGTCCATGTCTCCTGAGACGAAGACATTCCTGGTAGAACATAAAAGAGAGAGATTAGATGAAATAATCATCTATGCAGAAAGTCACAAACTGGCTCACCCCCTGACTCAAGGAAACAAAGAGGAAGCAGGGAGATGGTTTCAAGTCACCACAAAACCAAAACGAGTTTGAACAAAAGGACAATACAACCAAGAACAACCAAAGATATGACTACAAAGACAAAAACCCTCCAGGATATAACAATAAACCCCCACGAAGGGAAGAAAAATGGTGTGAGTTATGCAAAATGAACAACCACAACACTGATAAATGTGGGAGGAAAAAACCTCTTCATCATGCTGCATGCTTACAGGTGAGGACTTCTGATAGGAAGGAACTGACGGTGATTCAGAATAGCCTCCATCACCCACCTACACAGGAGATAGTGACTGTGAATGGCAAACAAGTCACAGGAATGTATGACACAGGTTTGTCCTATGACGCAGTCGTGTGTGCATCTCTGGTGTGCCCTGAACAAATCACCACAGAAACAGTAGATATTCAAGGGCCACTAAAAGGAGCATTACTCCTCACTTTACCCATAGCAAAGATTCAGGTCAGTTGTCGCTATGTGGAAGGAGAGATAAATGCAGCTGTGATAGATGATCCCTTTTACCCCCTGATGTTGGGGCGTAGATATGTTTTCTTGGGAAACCCGGTAAAACCTATTTTTATGGCAGAAATCCAGACCAGGTCTGACTCCAGGAACATAGAGAGGGACACCAAATTAAAATTTCATTCGACTGAAATGAAACGGGCTCAAGTAGCTGACAGCACATTGAAGCCTTGTTTTGGCAAACTGTCAAAACCACATAACACTCCAAGGAAAGGAAATTTCTATATGGAACATGGACTCTTGCACAGGAAAGCTGGCAGAGGGAAGAAAAGTCATGGTCAAATTGTTGTACCATCCACCTATAGAAATAAGGTTATAGGCTGGGGGCACATAACTTTGAGTGAACACCTGGGTAATGGTGCCACAAAACAAAGAATAGCCACCCAGTACTACTGGCCAGGTATTACGGAAGACATCAATCGGTATGTAAATTCCTGTCCAGAGTGCACCCATGTAGATTCAGAAAGTCGACTGAAGAGTCTTCACCAAAAGTCTACAAGCAAACTAGCAATCATGGGTACTCCCGAGATTTGCACTGGAGGGGAAAGGAAACATCCCACACAGGTTGAATTGCAGTCTGAAACCCATGCGCTGGAAGAAAAGAACAAATCACGTAGCCAAAATCAAACACCTACGAATTTGCGAGGGAAAACCGCAACCAACTATCAACGAAAAGAGGGCGGTAAACTTCAAGGGAAACCTACCGACCCCATTTCACCAGCGGTAAGGGCCTGGATGAAAAGCCGAAAAGGGAAAAGAGAGATAGCAAAGGATGAATCTATATCCATGAAAACAAAATGTAGGAGCAGATTTTCTTAGTCGACACCCAACTGAGATAGAACGAGAGTAAGAAGAACATTAACTACGGCAAAGCTTACAGTTGTTAGCTGTAGAAATCTACAGCTTAAAAGAGAGGGAGGCTCTGTCGCATGTTACGCATTGCCTAGTTAAATGTTTGAAGACCGAAAAGTGGGACACCAGTGTTTTGGCCTGAACAAAGGAATGCAGGGGTATTTTCCTGTGTGTATCTAGGGCAGCCAATCAGAGAAGAGGTTTCCCCCGGTCAGATAGAACGACTTCGGCGATTGTATAAGGAAGAATAAATCGTCCGAAATCATGGTTAGAATTAGACATCGGGAAGGAGAACGGAATTACAGACAAGGATGAGAATGGTCTCCTTTTGACGGGAATATCTTTATTTATGTATAGGTACAAGGAAATCAGAAGGGAGTAAGTAGTTTTGAAGAATTTTGCAAGAATAAGTGTCCGTGCATTGAGAAATCCTGTGTTTTTCCTATTTAAAATTCTAGATAAAATCGTTAACACCACAGATATAGGAAAACAACATATGGATATAAAGGTCAACTCACGGAGAACGGAAATATGTATCTCCAAAAACTTGAACTGGGAAAGGTGAAACGCACGAGACCAAGGTTTGAAACTCATTTAGCACAACCCCCTCGAAGTTACAACTATTTTGGGAAGTTTGCTGGAGTTGCGAGCTTGTTTCCTGTACGCCCGATAGCTCCCTATATAAGGGCGGTCGAAATGATTTCAAATTCACTTGTACAGCGAAGCAAGACAGAAGGACAACGGCTGGAGAGAGAGAAACGTGTCACGGCCAATATCTTGTTATTTGCAGCCAGGCAGTTCTGTTACTCCACAAAAGCCAGTCTTTACTGATCTTAATTAGATCCTGCGAGGGTATGTAAAGTTACTATGTAAAATAATACAGTAATTACAACTTTATTTCAGGATTTGTTTAATCTATATGTTATGAAGGTATCATGTATATTAATTGATTACTTGGTATGATTGTTGAAGATTGGAACCCGAAATATAACCACCATGACTGAGTCCGTATCAGGGTTAGCACAATCCTTTTCAGGACTAATAAAAAAATTTTCAGGACTACCAACAATCATTATCAGGGCTTATTCAATCTGTCTTCAAGTTACTGCACTTTACAGAGTTAACGTATCAGGCAGGGGGATACTATAACCTCATACCATATATGTGTGTACATATTATTTTGTATTATTTGATTTTATAAAATGTTCCACAGTAGACACCTGTCTTGTCACTGATCCATAATCATGCATTTTCACGCATACATCTGAAAACACATTCATCTCACCTACAATAGGAATGTGGTAATTATTATCCACAAATAGCCACATATCCTACAATTATCTGCAGGTTCATACTTGTCAACCAAAAGTCAGAGGTCAATGATCAATAATTGCTCGATGATCAATGCTAATCGCCCCGGCAGTGTCTGGATTGGTAGAAGCAAGACCTACTGAAGCTGTACATCTCATATGAACTGATTATCAAAACAGATGAGTGATATTTGTGACAATCGTGCACCCAAGAAGTGATAACTGTCAATCAAAGTTTTATGATGACAATTTGCGTGATAAACTAGTGAAAGTTATAAAGTGAATAAGACAGTGAAGAAGTCTATTACCTAACTAATTGGAAGAGTCTAAAGAAGTGACATTTTAGTGTAACTTGTAAAAACTGTAAGGGTTTTCGCCAATTTGGTTTTTTTGTATAAATATAACTTTTGTATCACCAGTCACACACAATCACCACAATTAGATAGATGTAAATAAAGAGGATATAAATTGTATTCACCAGCTTTATTCATTCAATATAGTTGATAATGAGTTTGGTTGAATTTTTATTAATATCACAGGTGATCACATAGCGGAGGTGGCGCAGTAAGGTCTGACTGTTCTCTGAATATTTTCAGTCCAGATACTTTCACAGCCGTGACTATCGAGTGATACCAGTGTACTTCTCTGTCACTGGGACCTCACACATTCTGGAGAGAATACTATTTCTACTCTAGCACTATCATCTCACACATATAAAACCTTCCGCTACAAAGAATCTCATTACAAAAACATATACAAACATATACTAAGTACTATGATAAAATCAACTAACTCCAGCTGTTAAATTTTATATTTAAATTTCTTTTCTTAAACTTTATTGGTCCTGAGCCTAAAGTTGTTTTGGTCAGGAATACAGTTCAATGAGAATCAATTTAGATGGATAGATATATTTACAAATATATATAAAGATATTTACATACAACAGACAATATGTCCATAGTACATTGTTACAAATTTTCAAGTTTATGATAATTACTCTTATTAACTACTGGTACTGAGATGCAGGTCGGGGATTTACATCATCCCAATGTTCTGTTGTTTCACTAGAATTGTTTATGTTAGTCTTTTGGGAGGAACTTTTTTGTCAATACAGGAGATTTTTCTTTATTCGTGATATGTTGTCCCAGGCCAGATATTGCACTTATCTGGATCCTGGAATCACAGCAGTTGTAGTTGGTTTGGCCAAGCACTTCAGTCTCCTCTGGTCTTGAACTTCTTTAATACCAGCATGTACCAGAGACTCTTAGAAATCGTGCTGAATTTCTCTATCATCGAATACCAGCACCAGACAAGTGCCAGCAGGAACCCCTGTCGATGCAAGTTATGGTTCTGTCTTAATATCAAACTAATTCCTCCTTATTTACATGTAAACATACATTCCATACAAAAGAACATGGTCAGCTCTCTCTGACAACTCTGCTTCTCCACTTTAGTTTGATGGAACAATTTGTACCAGTTTTCTTTTCTCTTCCCTAATGGATGCTACGCCTCTGTCATTCCTGCAGTAATCTTTTCCATGCAATAAGATAGGTGTAATGTTCCTGTATGACCATCATATATATAGTCCTGTAGTTTTAAACTTCTTAGATAGTCCCTTATATGATGGATGAACATCTAGGCCATGCCTAAGTCTGCTATGGAACCATTTAATTATAATCTTTTACATGGCCTTTTCTTTTTTCACACAACCCTTTTTTAATTAAAAAGTCAATAAAATCAGTCTTACCACATATCAAGGAAATATAAACAAGTAACGATGAATTAGGCAATAGAATATGGCACACTTTCATCACTGCCTCTGTTCAGACTGCTTTCTGTTGTATTTATTTTAAAACAAAGCACAAGTCTGCTCATCGCTGCTTGCTCCTCTGAATATTTTAGAAAAATGGCAGCGAGCAGCATACTTTTCCTATCATGTGAAAAGCTTTGGCCAATGAGACCAAGCATCTCTTTTTTTTTTTTGAATGAAACCTTTTAAAAAAAATATCTCGAACCACTATGCGTTACTACTACCAACTAGATTTGTATATTTAGGTTAGCCAATAATATTTCGGCTTCCTTCAAATTTCATCCAATCCCTTTCATCGTACTATCTTAGCCTTTCTTTCACCTAACTTTTTCCCAAAAAAATATGCTATCCAATCTAAGCAGACATGACTTGACCTGACAATATCTCCGATTCTCTATGTATTAGTACCAATATTTGATTATTTAATGGACTATTTAGATAACTAACTACATATTCTTGGTCAACACGTCTTCAGGTACACGAATATATGATTTTTATGGGGCTAAGTGGCTTGGTTTAAAATTCTATCTTTTTTCTATGTTAGTTGTTTATTTTTAAACTACCTCCTGTTCAATTCTTTTTCCATGTACTTTCAAGCTAATTACGAAAGTCTCTCGTAACACGTCTAGAATTACGTCATTCGCAATAAGAGCTAAGCTTGTTTTCTAACCGTAGTGTCCAAATTTTCTAACGTTTTCCTGGTTTTTTTTGAAAATCGACTAAGGGCAAAGCTAGCAAGTTAGTTTTATTTTTAGAAACAATGTGAGACGTGATTTGCGTTGGTTATCTATCCGTCCCTCTCCCTTCCACAATGTATTCTAGGCAAATACTTCATTTGAACTTGGGAAAGTGGTACGTTTGTCTCAAGGACGAATTTGAAAAATAGGGTACCCTTTTTGGTTCGGCCAATGCGTTATCAATTAATACGCTGAAGGCGTAGGCGACGACTACCATTCTCGCCGAAAATGTGTAGTACTATCCTATCTTTGACTTTATGCACTAGACTGTTATATTCTAATTTAGATATTGTATTTAGAAGTTCACCACAATGAGGTAAGGAGACCAGTCTCCATCCTCGCTGCCTTTCCTCCTCTAACACATGTTAAGTACTTAAGAGTTAAAACTACCAAAATAAGAAAATGCTCAGATTACAACTGGAAATAATATAAATTATCATTGTCCTTGCACCCCTTACAGAGTATGGAACCACCAAGACAGCTGGCCCGGCCCCCTACAAAATAACCTGCATCAATCATTCACGTGCTCTTGTAGTGGTGGTTTCTGTAGCAGTTTATGACGTCACTAGTGTAAAAGCCCGCCATAAGACGGGAATTAAATTCAAAAGCACCAATACCTAACGGAAATTTTACTTATTCAAAAGTATATTTAAAAACCACAGTACACGAACTACCTAGCAGCAGCGAGGATCCCACTGTGTCTATACGGGATCACACATTCTATAAATATTTTTGTGCACACCGTCATTTGGTAAGTGTTACTATTTTCGGGAGAGTACATATAAGGGAAACAATACAATTAATGTCTAACTTTCAACCAAAGTTGCATCCCTTAGAGTTACGCACTGACAGAAAAAGCTGGGATTTTATATATAGGAATGATAAGTTTGCCAGCCCCATTTACCACCTCATATTACTGGCCTTGTACGACATGCCTGTGGGTGCATAGTCCTGTTTTTTCTTTGTCTCTTCGGAGATCCACGGGAAGTACACGGGACATAGAAAAATCTTATTATGTAGAGTATTTGCAAGATTATGCTATTGGGCACTTCCTTCCAAAATGACAGATTATGAACAACAAAGAAGAGCACTATTAGAATAGTTTCAATCATGCCACTCTATTTTTATAGTAGAACAGGTGTTAAAAATAGACATACTTGTAGAACACATAATATGGTAAAACAATATGTAACAAGAACAACAATGAGTATATGACAGTTAATAACCGCATAATATAGACATACATATCTAATTACAGATATTGAAATTAACATCCAGTTGTTGACATGTAAATTAAGTGAAATTTAAATACAGCTATACCAGACTTTAACAAGTGATCCATTCTCGTAAGCTTTAAACATAAAGAAATAATTCATATTATCTGAGGTTATGAATAAAAACTGGTATATTAAATAGACATCCATAAGCGCTAATGGTATATACACACACATGAGGACGCATAATCTTGTCTTCTTTGTAAATTATTGATTAATCCTTTTAATTAAAACTGTAGTTGTGATTACATTTTTTTTAAATATACACAATTAGAATGTGTAATTAACCAGTGTACAATATAAAATAAAATATTAGAAAGAGTGTTATTGATAGGCAAATAGTAGCAATTGAATATATCATCTGAAGTAATTGACTTCATATGTCATAATTATAACCAATTCTATGAAAGGAACTAACGCAAAAGTAGCATTTTTTTTAAAATTAAATTTTGCCTCAATTTGGCGAGGCGCGCCCCATTCAACCTGGTCGGTTATATTAAGGCGCCTGCCCAAATATAAAAGACCTTCAGGTCTGATGCGGTAATGTTAAAGTAGCCCATGAACATAATCATACGTCAATCAAACACAGACCCAGGGACAATCTGCTAGCGTCATTCCAAGATTACCACTGGATTAGACACAATAGTTAGAACATTGACATTAATAAAGAATGAAACTCGAGGTCTGTAAACAGTAAATAAATAATACAGTAAGTTGGTATGATGCAGGCTGGTCTAGAGACACATTCAAATACTTACCAGCGCTGACGCAGGCTACGAGTATGTACTGAGCTAGAAGGAAGATCGTCGTACCAGGTTTCATGATTGGATATCACACTCTTGCCAACTGTGTGTTAAAGAGCAGGATTATTTCTGGTAGCTTCTGAACAAAACATAATGGAAACATTTGTGGTTTTCGAATACATACTGATGATGAAAAATGTATGGATAAAGAAAAGAAAATGAGACATAAAAAAAAAAAATCTTGAGCAAACACGAAATTTTTTCGGGATGCTTAGAGACTAAATATATTCCTTGACCATATTTCTTCTTCTTCCGTCCTTAGCCAAAGACCGACCAAGCAGTCAGAGGCCATCACGCCTTGTGGCGTCTTAAGGGCAACAGCAGATTGATTTTCTCTGTTGTAGTTTCCCATCACGCCTAGCGGCGTCTTTAGGGCAACAACAAATAGATCCATCTGCCGTTGTTTCCGTAATCGGTGTGACAAGCCAACGGGTGATCAGCCCATTGGGCTTGACCATATTAGTAAGAACAAAATGAAAAAAAAAAAAAAAAAAAAAAAAAAAAATGTTTGTCAACAAATAATCAAAACATTTCACTTCAGAAAATGGAAACAAAATAATAATATAATGTTATTTAACGTGTTAATGATGTGTGAACCTTCACCTTAAATGTGTAGTGTTTAGCCCTGGCACATATACCATAAAAGCATCCTGGAAAGATTCACTGATGCATATACCATGAAGCGGTAAGGCGACTTTAGACGATCTTACAAGACATGCAGAAGAGGCAGAGTATATAAAATAACAAAAACTATCAGCGGAAAACTGGATGAAAACAATATTACATTGGTAAGAGATAAGCAAGAAAATCTCATCATCACAGCGTAGGGGCACAAAACAAGATGGGCAGAGCACTTCAGAGAAACACTTTAAATGCAGAGTTATTTAAGATAGATCCTGAACTAGCAGCAGAACTATTAGAACCACTATTTGCACAAGTCTGGAAAACAGAGACACCACCAATGGACTGCAAGAAAAGTATTAATTGTCAAATTGCGCAAGAAGAGCGACCTTGCAGACTGCAACAACTGGAGAGGAATTACTCTCCTCTCAGTTCCCAGTAAAATACTAGGCAGGATAATTGTCCAGAAACCAGAAGATGAGGAAAGAATAAGCAGGATTCAGGAAGAACAAGATGTGCAGATCATATATTCACCTTCACGAACATTATAGAGCAGTGCTCAGAAAAGCAGAGACAGCTATACATTAACTTTGTTGATTTTGAAAAGGCTTTTGACAGCATACACAGGGACAGCCTATGGAAAATACTGAGGGCTTATGGAATTCCCAGCTGCACTGTTTCCATCATTAAAAAGCCTCTATGCTAACTTTACATGTAGTGTTGGGCAAAGCATCCTATCTTTTGAGGAGTACGACAGGGATGTCCCTTTTCACAAACATTATTTTTGACAGTCATAGACTGGGTGATGCGCCAGACAACAGAGGGCAGTCCGAGAGGAATAAGATGGACAATGTTTTCTACACTGGGATGTGAAAAATGCAGATGACAATGCACTACTCGCACATTCACATTGTAGTGGGTTTGATGGTATTGTATGATGGTGATATTACTAAATGTAATGTATGAGGCCAGCTGTGAAGGCTCCTGAGATAAAATGTAGTTGTGAATTGACAGAAGGCCTTTCTTGCTACCACTACGACCTCACACTTATTTTTTTTCTTTCTAATGAATGTATCTATGTAAAATGTCTAGGGTAATGATATGTAATGTGGTGTGATAATTATAGATACACCCACAGATATTTAAGCAGACTAATAATATTAACAAATGTTAAAATACACTGAACTAACTCACGTGTGTAAAATTTTTGATAGAATTATATTACATTTATTTGTTCTGGATCAAGTTTTATGTTGACCAGAACTTTTTTTAAAAAAAAAGGATTTAAAAATTATGAAAGAAATGCATGTAATGTTACATAATAAATGCAAGAGTGTACATATATAAGTACTAGACTAGTTAGTTTTATTAAAATGTTCTAGTAGTCATCTACTTGGGAGGATAGTTAATGCTTGTGCTGTTGGGGTGGCCTCATCACACCTGTCTATATTGACTACACAGTGTCCAGTAAATTGCAGGAATTTTATGGGGTATTAGTAACTAAAAGGCGTTGGTGAACTTCCAGCAGACCAGAGGCTCACTCATCTTGCATATGTGCTGTTGGGGTGGCCTCATCACACCTGTCTATATTGACTACACAGTGTCCAGTAAATTGCAGGAATTTTATGGGGTATTAGTAACTAAAAGGCGTTGGTGAACTTCCAGCAGACCAGAGGCTCACTCATCTTGCATATGTAGCTCTGGTGCTGAAATCTGGTGGTCCCACCTCTCCGTGCTGGCGGGCAATAATAGTGGTCTCTGTCACAACGTACTGCACAGATACACTCGAGTAAGATCACCAACTGAATGGACACCGCCTTGTTGACAGCTGAAACTCACAGCTCTGCAATCAAAGTATTGGCTATGTGTCAAAATTCTATTCTCTACCCACGTCTGACACAACACGGACACAACAACCACATCATACAGACAGGTCAGATCTCTCTGACCAAACAGCACATTTACCATGGTGGTTTTACATCAGATAGGTCCTCCCAGACTATAGATTCTGAAAAATATTTATTAGTTTCCTTCCCTAAAAGTGGATAGGTAATATGTTTCATTATTCTCAACACTTGATCTGTCTTTCCTAACCCTTGCTGGAGTTTATGTATATTGTTGGTCCCTAGACCCTGACTTGGGCGGGGGTCTAGAGCAAATCCCTACTTGTTTGTAAGGCTAGATTTCGATATGGCAGTATCAAATCACTCGAACATTAAACAATATTCAAAATATACAAAGAAATAATTTCAATCTTACCAGATTATGAATAAAGAACACAGAAATGCTAGCAAAACTCAGCTGAGCTGCTGGCTATAGTATGGCGTCCCTGAACTTATTTCACTTTCTTTCATTTGGAAATCACCACACTTTAAAATACTGTGTCTATCATCGAACAACTATTGAGGAATGGCCCCACTTGCGCGTCTGAGCGCCGATAAAATGATTGTCTGTGGCCAATCACTGCCTAGGTTATTTCAAATTCAAATTTCCTACCCTAAAGTCATTTCAGTCATGCTTCAGTCAAGTATGGATGTTTATCTGTTAGTCTGTCCGTCTCTACTTGTTTTTTTTTCAAAACGTACTTGATTTTTGAACCAACCTTTCTCTCCCCTCCAAAATTTTGTCGTTAAAAGTTATATTTAGACACAGCTCCCACCATGTCCCTTCGCTTCCCTACTAAGTAGATTTGAACACCTGCGTCTCGAGGTCGTGTTTTTTTGTGCAAATAGCGACACTTTTTATTCCATACAGTCTGTCGCTGATGTGAACAACACTGTCTTTTGTCATTATCTTCAATATTATCTATCCGTCTGTAAAATTAAGAACATATTAGTTCACTGCTCAGAATGGGCCATCCGGCCAGCTAATTTTTATATTCCTAACATTAATATTACGAAAAAGTTACTTTTTAATTTTTTGTAATATTCCAAACATCTGCGTTCTGCCGCTGAATTCAAATCAAAGGCTTGGTATCGCAAAAGCGACCAATAAATGACTGTGGCGTAACATATCCAAGGTCCCTTCTGTCGAGTTCCTTACTTTATGTCAACTTGGGAAACGTGACTTTTCTCCGTTTCCCCCCCAATTGCGTCTCCTTAGCCTTTCTAGTCTCACGCAATCTTTCCAGTCATATTTTTTTCCTTTTTATCCGCCGTTCCCCTCCTGTCTAGCAAGTCAATTTTTATGGAGGGTGATGACCCGCGGTCTGGGCGATCATGTACTATCAGCAGCCTACGCATTATGTTTTTATCCTTACATGTTATCTTTGGAGGTATTTTACCGTTGTATCTCTGTCAATTTCACTACACATCTCCCCACTTGAAAACATGCCTATGGCAAGTTCCAAAACCAGCGATACACATAGGTAAAATTACTCCTCACGTCTGCCACTACTCTAATTTTGATCACAGGGGTGCCGACTGAGGAAATCTGCACCGACATTCAATTTGCCTGGGATATATTGGATACTAAACTGATAAGGTTGAAGCAATAAAGACCACCTCAGCAATCTTGCGTTTTCATGCTTAGCCTGAGATAAGAATACGAGAGGCTGATGGCGTCTCCACCACAAAAGTCCTACCATACAGATAGATTTGAAACTTCTTTATTGCCCAGATTAACGCTAAACATTCTTTTTCGCTTGTGGAGTATCCTTGTTCCGCCTTATTCAATTTGCGGCTTGCATAAGCGACTGGTTTCAGTTCCCCATCAGGTGAAGATGATCTTTGCAACAAAGCCCCTCCGAGTCCTACATTACTTGCATCGGTTCTTAAGACAAAGTCCTGTGTCAAATCAGGCAGTTTGAGAATAGGCTTGCTAGTGAGTTTTTCCTTTAACTCTTGGAACGCTAGTTCACATTGTGCAGTCCAAATAATTTTATCTGGAAGTCCCTTGCGAGTCAGATCAGTCAGAGGAGCACAAATAGCGTTAAAATTTTTGATGTATTTCTGATAAAATCCGCATAACGACACGAATGATCGCACGTCCTTTTTTGTTTGCGGCCTAGGTGCTCTCTGCAGTTTTTCCAAGTTCTTAGGATCAGGGGTCATATTACCCTGATATACAGTGTGTCCCAAGAATTCCAACTCTTTGCATCCAATACAACATTTTGTTGGCCTAGCAGTTAAGTTCGCCTCCCGAAGTCTATCAAACAACATCTCCAGAGCTTCAATGTGTTCTTCAAATGTCTCTGTGGCGACGAGAATATCATCCATGAAATTCGTGATACATGGGTTATTCAGGGGATCCAACAATTTTCGCATCATCCTTGAAAACACACTCGGAGCATTTTTCAGTCCGAATGGTAGCATATTGAATTCATAATGTCCATCCGAAGTGCTAAAAGCCAAATAAGGTCTCACTTCAGGCTTCACTGGGATCTGGTAATAGCCTTTACTAAGATCCACCTTTGAAAAGTATTTTGCCTTGTTCAGTCTGGCAAATAACTGTTTTGTGTCTGGTAATGGATCCACTTGTCCTTCTGTGACAGCATTCAGTTTCCTGTATTCTATGCACAGTCTGTGTTCCCCAGACGGTTTTCTCAACAAAACGACACTAGAACTAAAAGATGATTCACTGTGCGAAATAATCCCCTCCTTCAACAAATACTCTATTTCTTCCTTCAATGCCTTCTCCTTCGCGAACGGAATAGAATAGGCTCTCATACAGATTGGGTTTGAGTCTACCAGTTTCATGTCATACTGTAGCAAATTTGTATGGCCTGGTTTATCTGTTAATACATCTGTATGTTCCTCCAGAACCTGTTGAACTCTCTCCCTCTGGTTTTTAGTCAGGTGCTTACTGACTTTTACCTGTGCTGCTGTTTCACAAGGATGTAATGGGTATTCATGTGAGGTGAGTGGTTCTTTTTGCATCTGGGTTGCAATAGCCAAAGTCAATAAGGGGGTGCTTTCCTGGAGTGGTCTGTCCAGATACTTCTTTAACAGGTTTACATGATAAACTTTCTCCTTCCCCTTTTTGTCAATTTTATAGTTTGTTCTAGACATTTTCTCTAGAACCGTATATGGACCTTGCCAACCAATTTGTAATTTATTCTGGCTTCCGGGTAGTAGAAGCAGCACCTTCTCTCCGACTGCCAGTTCCCTGTCCTTTGCCTTCCTATTAAAATATGCTGCATGTTTCTTCCTGGCTTGCTTCAAATTATCATTTGCCAGTTTCCATCCAGCTTTCAAACGAGTGGTCAGTTCGTTCACGTATTGATACGATGAGGTAACAGTCTCTTCCGCCTTCTCATCTGTCCAGGTCCTTAATAGAGTTACATCTGGATCTTTAATTTATCATACTTATTTTTCATGGAACCCATCGGGTCCCGTCCATTAGAAGCTCTATAATGAGGACTTTTCTTCCTAGAATCATCACTCACAAATCGACCACTACCAATTTTTTTCTGGGGTTTGTCTCCCCACTTTAGATTGCTTATGAGAGATCTTCGCTCTCTTGTCTGTTCTTCCAGTTTATATAAGTCTGACCGAGGGATTGTCATCTTATCCTGGGTAAAATTTCTTCTTTGTACTCTTCGCATAGTGGCCATGTTAATCCATTCAAGTGAAGACTGGGTGTGAAAAGGGGGCTCCCATTCCACTTTGTCTACCCGAGTATAATTAGTTTTCCTTTCAGGCCTAAAGTTGCCCCGTGGCGTTTCTAGGTCCTGCACATATTTTCCCTTTGTGGGTGTTCCCTCATGAAATACGCCACATGCTTCTACAAAGTTTTCAACATCGACATTTACGTCGGCCAATAGTATTTTCGAGCAATCTTTTGGCAGATGGTACCGACTTTCTCATGGTCACCATCTTTTCCAACATGTAAGCTCCTTATTAAGTTTGCCCTATATATCTTGGGAAGAACTAACTGTCCGTGACCATTGGATCTAGTTCCTGTCTTCCTGTATAATAGTTTGTTCTTCATGAAATATTCCCCCTTGCTCGGAGGTGTGTGGCATTTGGGCAATTTTTTAAAACATGGCTTGAGTGTCCTATCCTCAGCCTGCGCCTTCCTCATCTCCTCTGGATGAGCATTTATAGGTTCACCTTCTTCCTCCTTCTTCTGTGACCTGGTCTGCACTGTCGCCATGATCACAGGTTTCTCGGGATTCCCCAAGAAGACGTATCTACACCCCAATATCAGAGGGTAGATTGGTTCATCTATCACTGCTGCTCTGATTTCTCCCTCCACATAGCGAGTTTTCACCGTTATCCTTGCGATGGGAAGTGTCATGAGTGGTATGTCCTTAGTCGCCCCTTGTATTTCCACTGTTTCTGTGGTATACTGACTTGGGTCCACTAGGCTAGACTTCACAACTGAATCATAATCCAAACCTGTATCATAAAGGCACCTTATGGTGACCCCATTACAAATAACATCCTCACAAACTGGGGGTGATAAGGTTCCTGTTGTCCATTAGGATTAACCTTTAATCTTCGCGTCCCCGACTTCATTGCAGCAATGTTTGAAGGTTTCCTTCTACAAAATTCGGTGTTATGGTTATCCTTCTTGCACCATTTACACCATCTTTTTCCTTGGTTCAACGGTTTTCTTTCATTGAACTTTTGGTCATTGAACTGTGAGTTTCTGTCGCGATAGTCATTTCTTGGCCGCTCAAAGTTTGTCCTACCTTTATTTCCCTGCTCTCTATTATCAAATTTATTAAATTGCTGTGGAGCTTTAAAATTGTCTATGTGCTTCTTTTTAGCACCACTTACCTCTGCCTGAGCTGCCTGATACCTCTCAGCAACATTTAAAATTTCCCCCAACTTCTCTGCACCTTGTTCCATGAGAAATTTTCTCATGTCTGGAGCCATGGACTCTCTCAATTGCTCAATCATGATCATTTCTTTAAGATCTTGGGTCTTCCCCAGAGCCGTCCATTTCTCCAAATAGGTTTCTAGTCTAGCAGAGAATTGGTGGTATGTCTCCCCAGACAACAGTTTGGCATTTCTAAATTTCTTACGATAAAATTCACCATTCTTCTCGTACCTTAATAACAAAGCCTGCTTTAACATGTCATAATTGTCTTGGTCTTCCCTGTTCATTTTGGCAAATACTTCATAAGAAGTACCTCTCAATCCCTGTGATAGCTTTAAACTCCACCTCTCTCTCTCTAACCCATATGTAGTAGCTAATAACTCAAAACGTCCTAGGTACCCCTCTATGTCATCGTCTTTTTCAACAAAATGGTCTAAATGAAACCCCATAGCTGAGTTTGAGGCTCCCAGACTGGGCGTAGCATCTGAGGCAAAAGGGCTGGCACCATTTTCAGGAGCCGGGCCTTGTAATTCCAGCTCCCTTAGTCGTAATTCGTGCTCCCTTTGCAACCTTCTATCTTCTGCCTCCCTTTCGGCAGTCAACCTTTTTTCTTCTGCCTCCCTTTGCTGTCGTTTTTCTTCTGCCTCAATCTGCAGCCTCTTAATTTCTCTATCAGCCTCAATTTGTAACCTCTTCTCTTCAGCTACCTTTCTATCTTCCCTTTCAATATATTTATCACATTCAGCCGTTACATATTGAATTAAAATTTGACCATCCATTCCCATCTCCTTTGCGGTCAGCACAGCAGCTGATCGGAATTTTGCTAGCTCCGCCATACTTTTTAGACAATATAATAATATACAAGCTAAATCTCTAACCAGTAAATACACTAAGTACTTCTTATGACTATAGTCTAACTAATTCTAACTAACCAGTTAACTAATTAATTATCACTGGCTGTGAAGATTCACCAACTTTTATCTGCAGGGACACTTTTAATTTTAAAGGGAATTTCACAATTTTTTCCCCTAATTTTATTTCTCCAACCAGGAGATCCTAATATTACTGTTGGGCTAATTATCCCTGGACAAGACCCCAATGTATGTAGTGGGTTTGATGGTATTGTATGATGGTGATATTACTAAATGTAATGTATGAGGCCAGCTGTGAAGGCTCCTGAGATAAAATGTAGTTGTGAATTGTCAGAAGGCCTTTCTTGCTACCACTACGACCTCACACTCAATTTTTTTTCTTAATGAATGTAGCTACGTAAACTGTCTAGGGTAATGATATGTAATGTGGTGTGATAGGCTAGTTATAGATACACCCACAGATATTTAAGCAGACTAATAATATTAACAAATGTTAAAATACACTGAACTAACTCACGTGTGTAAAATTTTTGATAGAATTATATTACATTTATTTGTTCTGGATCAAGTTTTATGTTGACCAGAACTTTTTTAAAAAAGGATTTAAAAATTATGAAAGAAATGCATGGAATGTTACATAATAAATGCAAGAGTGTACATATATAAGTACTAGACTAGTTAGTTTTATTAAAATGTTCTAGTAGTCATCTACTTGGGAGGATAGTTAATGCTTGTGCTGTTGGGGTGGCCTCATCACACCTGTCTATATTGACTACACAGTGTCCAGTAAATTGCAGGAATTTTATGGGGTATTAGTAACTAAAAGGCGTTGGTGAACTTCCAGCAGACCAGAGGCTCACTCATCTTGCATATGTAGCTCTGGTGCTGAAATCTGGTGGTCCCACCTCTCCGTGCTGGCGGGCAATAATAGTGGTCTCTGTCACAACGTACTGCACAGATACACTCGAGTAAATCACCAACTGAATGGACACCGCCTTGTTGACAGCTGAAACTCACAGCTCTGCAATCAAAGTATTGGCTATGTGTCAAAATTCTATTCTCTACCCACGTCTGGACACAACACGGACACAACAACCACATCATACAGACAGGTCAGATCTCTCTGACCAAACAGCACATTTACCATGGTGGTTTTACATCAGATAGGTCCTCCCAGACTATAGATTCTGAAAAATATTTATTAGTTTCCTTCCCTAAAAGTGGATAGGTAATATGTTTCATTATTCTCAACACTTGATCTGTCTTTCCTAACCCTTGCTGGAGTTTATGTATATTGTTGGTCCCTAGACCCTGACTTGGGCGGGGGGTCTAGAGCAAATCCCTACTTGTTTGTAAGGCTAGATTTCGATATGGCAGTATCAAATCACTCGAACATTAAACAATATTCAAAATATACAAAGAAATAATTTCAATCTTACCAGATTATGAATAAAGAACACAGAAATGCTAGCAAAACTCAGCTGAGCTGCTGGCTATAGTATGGCGTCCCTGAACTTATTTCACTTTCTTTCATTTGGAAATCACCACACTTTAAAATACTGTGTCTATCATCGAACAACTATTGAGGAATGGCCCCACTTGCGCGTCTGAGCGCCGATAAAATGATTGTCTGTGGCCAATCACTGCCTAGGTTTATTTCAAATTCAAATTTCCTACCCTAAAGTCATTTCAGTCATGCTTCAGTCAAGTATGGATGTTTATCTGTTAGTCTGTCCGTCTCTACTTGTTTTTTTCAAACGTACTTGATTTTTGAACCAACCTTTCTCTCCCCTCCAAAATTTTGTCGTTAAAAGTTATATTTAGACACAGCTCCCACCAATGTCCCTTCGCTTCCCTACTAAGAAGATTTGAACACCTGCGTCTCGAGGTCGTGTTTTTTTTGTGCAAATAGCGACACTTTTTATTCCATACAGTCTGTCGTTGATGTGAACAACACTGTCTTTTGTCATTATCTTCAATATTATCTATCCGTCTGTAAAATTAAGAACATATTAGTTCACTGCTCAGAATGGGCCATCCGGCCAGCTAATTTTTATATTCCTAACATTAATATTACGAAAAAGTTACTTTTTAATTTTTGTAATATTCCAAACATCCGCGTTCTGCCGCTGAATTCAAATCAAAGGCTTGGTATCGCAAAAGCGACCAATAAATGACTGTGGCGTAACATATCCAAGGTCCCTTCTGTCGAGTTCCTTACTTTATGTCAACTTGGGAAACGTGACTTTTCTCCGTTCCCCCCCCCCCCCCCCCAATTGCGTCTCCTTAGCCTTTCTAGTCTCACGCAATCTTTCCAGTCATATTTTTTTCCTTTTTATCCGCCGTTCCCCTCCTGTCTAGCAAGTCAATTTTTATGGAGGGTGATGACCCGCGGTCTGGGCGATCATGTACTATCAGCAGCCTACGCATTATGTTTTTATCCTTACATGTTATCTTTGGAGGTATTTTACCGTTGTATCTCTGTCAATTTCACTACACACATCAGCACATCCAAGAAAAACAGATGGGACTGAATAATTATAGCCAGCAGGTGGGTTTTAACATCAATCTAAAGAAGACAGAAATCATGATACTCAATTTTGGCAGTCCTGAGCCCATAGCAATAAGTAACCAGAAGCTGGAACAGACAGTCACATTTACATATCTAGGATGCATGCTAACAACAGACGGCGTAACAAGCAAAGACTTCAACAACAGCATGAATAAAGCGAGAACAGCCTTTGCTAGTCTAAACAACGTCTGGAAGTCTTCCAAGTACAGCGCAATCACAAAATTAAGATTATATGACAATTTTGTACTTGCTATGCTTCTCTGTAGTGCGGAATGCTGGAGTGTAACAGAGATAGAATTGTCGACTTTGTTCTCTTTCCCCACAAGCTGCTTAAGGAAAATTCTCAGAGTGTTTTGATCAAATACCACCACCAACCAATAACTGTTTATTCGGAGCAACCAAGAGCACCAACCATCACAGCTCGCAGACGCTGGAGTTGGGTTGGCCACGTCCTCAGAAGAGACCCCAATACAATCACAAGAACAGCTACGCTATGGACCCATGAAAGATAGCGAAAGAGAGGCCGACCAAAAACAACTTGGCGGAGAACTGTAGAGGCCGAGATGCAAAGAATGAACCAGAGCTGGGGTACTGCACGAAAGATTGTCACAGAATTAGCTGCTCTCCTTTTCTCATTATATCTCTCTCTCTCTCTCTCTACTCTCTCTCTCTCTCTTTCTCCGCAACTATCCATGTATTTCTTCATGTTATGCACATAAACCTCCTGATATTTCTTGGAACGTGTCACAACCTCCAGACTTGACCAGTGACGAGAGTGCACCAGTCCATAACCTGCAAAGAACCAACCATCGGCTGTAGCATAAACCAACAAACCTATTGGCAGCTAAGTACACATTTAAAAGCTGCCAAGTGAATTTTTCAAACAGTTCCCTCAATATCCATAGCATCACCCTGTGATGATAACCTTTTTTTTTAAAAAAAAGATAATTATTCATTTTACACTGTTAACTATAATTGATTATTAAATTTGTTATTTGTATATTCACTGTGTACACATTTATAGTTGATTTAATCCTTTTGAGTGTACTGTACCCGTATGTCTCAGTAGGCTTAAATACACTTAAAACACAGCTACCAAATTAAGATTTCACTGAATCAAATCAGTTGGGGGCTTGAACGAGCTAAATCATACCATATACCTCTTCACTAAAGTTGTCGGGTAGATAATAAGTTAACATTGCTAAGACACATTCAGCATTGTTCTTGACTTCTGAAATATTTTGTGAACACTCCCTCGAGGTAGAAGCATCATCATCCTTCTATCTGTATCTCTGCCAAGAGTAATCTTGTGCGAAGGTAGATACCTTTGAAGACCCACATTAGACACTCTAGGTTTTGACCATCGTTGGAACATCACTGCAGAGTAAAGGAGAGGGAAGCCGTGACAGCCACCGACCGAGCAAAGTGGAAGCAGTTTGTTGCTGCCCTACAAGTCGCCACCAGACTTGATAGCCACTGACTACTTGTGTTGGCAGCTATTGATCAAAGAAGAAGAACAGCGTAATATCGGTGGGATTGCTGTATTATTGTATAATAAGTTATTTTCGTTGTACATTGCATTAACCCTTGGACATCTCATCTCTAGATCATCACGCTTGCACTTTAAAAAATAATCCTTAGTGGAAAGGCTAAAAACATACAAGCTAGAAGACGACAGCTATATAATAGGGAAGAACAGATTGAATGATTGAGTCTGTCAGCGGATTTTACTCATTAATCTTGATCCCGATTAAAGTGTTGTCACACAATAATGAACACTTTAAAAACACGTAGTGCTGGTGTTCTGATAACTAAGGGCATTACTGCACGGCCATTGGCTCGTAATAAGACGGTGTTAGTTTTATCACGTCAAAGTTTGTATTAATATAGTACGTAGACACTGGCAGAATGAAGAGATTCGTTTTAAGAATATAAATAAGCTGTCTTTTCTCTTAGGAAAACAGAAATTCCAAAGAAATCGTTTTTTAACTAAATGACTTACTTTGACCTACAGAAATGTAAAACGAATAATGCACGAAACAAGAGTTAACATGCAAAAGAGGGTTTTGCTGGAGTCTCGATACACATACAAATTTAACCACCATTATATAGTGTTTTGCTGGTTGGTAACGGATGCAGGTATCATGTTCTGAACTACCAAAATAATGATAGTTTGCAACATTTGATACGTAAAAAGGAGGGCAGTAATGTTAAATTTCTGTGAACAATTCAAATCCGGTTTTTTTAAACTATGAACCACAATATAGCATAGACCCACGCATACGTTAGCGACATGTGACCTTTTCATAGACAGAGTAAATGTTGTTTTAATTGCATGCGCGCACTGATATCCTGTTTACATTCAGGCTTTGATATATGGACAAGGAAGTAGCTATAGTTGTCCTTGTTTGCTGCACTGAAACATATTAAGAAATAATGACTTTCATGAGTTTATTCAAAGTGTAAACAGGAAATGAGCATTCTGTCACTGTATATTGTTTAAAATAATTCCACGTACTAGAATTCTAAATGCTCTACACCTGTTCATGGATGAATTTCTGTAAATATCTCGGATGTTCTTAAAAATAACAAGTACATTCAAAATAGATATGATAGTGAAATGAGTCCCATTAATCATCTACACTTCTTCACAGATTTCATACTGTCGGAGAAAATATATGTTTACTTCTGTAAGAATTAAAATAAATAGAGGCCGAGTTAAAACTAAACATTCGGTCACCTGTGTTTTTAAGCGTAATTAATTATATATATATATATATATATATATATATATATATATATATATATATATTATATATATATATATATATATATATATATATAAATATAAACAAATATAAATAAATAAATAAATAAATAAATAAATAAATAAATATATATATATATATATATATATTTATTTATTTATTTATTTATTTATTTATTTATATTTGTTTACATTTACATATGTATATATATTTATTTATATTTATAGTATAGATAGATAGAAAGACATAGAATGTGTGATTCATATATACTGTCATGAGTGGTTTGCAGTGTCTGTCTAAGACAAGACAAAAAGTCTGAGTGACGTCTGAGATAGACAAAAGTCTGAATGAGGACTGAGAAGATAGATGAGTTATGGTGTTGAATGTGGATGGAGTGAATTATAGCTATCAGGAGTAAAAGCTCAGATAAAGACTCTCCCCTCCTGCCACTCAATGAATATATTTCTAAGCTACTTTCCTCCGCCTCTCTCTCTCTCTCTCTCTCTCTCTCTCTCTCTCTGCTAAGAGTAAGGAAAAGTGCACGTTAGTGAATCCACAAACAATCAAGAACAAGTACAGATAGTAAAGTCGTCTGATCCGCAGATTGATTGTCTAATTTATTAACCAAAAAAAATACTATGGCAAAACAAGAAAATGTCCAATCACACACCATCAAATCATTTTAAAAAATGCATTAACAAACTTGAGAGACAAACACTGCTAGTAATAATAAGAATCATAAAAATAATCAACCTAGATTCAAACTTCCACTATTATTGGGATAGATATTCTACTACTCCTTCTGCAGGGAACTCTGAAATAAAGAAGTCCCTACACACACCCAATATCCCGCTGACTTCTGGTCAGCAACACAGCTGTTATATCCAACTTAATGACCGTATCCCGCAGTTATTTCAAGCTCTCCCTCACCAAAATATAACTGACTGCACTTCCCAAAAGTCCTTCTTAGTCGGCCCACTTGTGTTTATATTCCGCTTGGATTACAGCTGTTTGCGGATCGCAGACGGAGTTATGATAACCCTTTCCTCTCCCTATGCTGCTGACAATCCGTGGACACAACCGAAATTATAACTACACCACACACAAATTTCCAGGACAAATATTAAGTTCTCTAGATGTACAGGTGTGCTTTAAATCCAGGATCTAAAGGGGTGGCGATGAATGCACTCAAGATTAAAGATGCGGTGGAGGTAATAAATCCACTATTGGCGTAGGCCCGCCACTCCTGTGACGGCGCGTGATAATATGGATGAAATAGAGCTGTTGATGGCTACAAGATCTTAGAACTGGCGATAATGTGTAGCTCTATGAAGTTGATCCCAGTGGAGCATGAGCGCTCCACTTTCATTGCGGGGTTGACGTAAAATTCCCAGCACGGGAGATCACAAATGTACCCGTATTAGGGTACTGGTAAAATAAACAACTGTAGTTGGTGGGAACACCCCAATATAAATGGGTTGATGATTTATCCCGCCTTTCCAGGAAGGCAAATCCGGCTGATGGATTCGAGGTCCCTTTACTCAGTCGGAGTTAACCGGTTCTCGCTGAAATGAAATCATGATAACAAATCTATGACGACCTGCCAACATAAATGTTACAACATCGAAAAACAAAACAATTGCATAAACAGGTACAGATTAACTTATATCAACCATTCCCACTGTTGCGTTATAATATATACTATTGTAGGTTGTTAGATGAAGGGGTATCTTCGGCGAGGTCCTCTTCATTAAGACATAGATTGACCAGGCATTGTACAGATGCCGGTGACACTTTTAATTCAGCCTTCTTTCATAAAATTAATCTTCTAGAATGAAGAAGATGCAAGGCCAGGTTGGACGATAGGACGACATCAATTTATTACAATACAATGCTCCAGTAATACTTTCAAGAAATATCAATCGATAAGACAATGGCATGACCTAGCCAGTCTTGAACGTCGTCATGTAGTCTTCTACTGACAAAATGTCCGTCGACATTGTTTGCAAAGTTTATTGAATAAGTTCCAACTTACGTACACAAGAATACAGCATACACTCCTCTCACTGTAAAATGTTAGCATCGACCCAACTCAACATGTGGGCGATCTAAAATGTTGGAAATATAACACACTCTCGGAGCTGAACACAAGATGCGTCCGTCCACCTTGAAGGCTACACAAAAAAGGCAACGAAAGCTCCTTAACGTATGCCAAGTTGAGACCGGTTTGACTTCTGCTAAAACAGTACCAAAAGTCAACGACGTACTTCCGGGTAACCCGTGGATACGGTCCCTAAACAAACATGATATCAACAATCGATACCTACGTGAATGAAGAATGCTGTGTTATGAGTTTTAAAATTCACCAAAGTGAACAGATGGTAACATCAAATCTCATTGCTAGCATGAAATTATATAGTACCCATGTTTCTGCCAGACGTAGTCATTTTAACACACAAGGTGTGGACAGAAGCATAAACTGCTACTACAATTGTCTACCCTTGACATAAAACAATTTAACATCTAAGTGAGGTAACCATAGTAAGATCAGCGAACATGTACATACTGCATAATTATCTAAGTCCTCCATTCATTCACATTCTTTATACCGTCTGAACACCTATTTATCTTGTCAGAAAACGGTAGTCTCGTATTGTCACCTCAATGTAACATTATAATGCAACGCAATAATAATCTAAGAATGAGATGAGGCAGACAAACAACCAATACGGTGTGTGACTGCTACAAATTGTCACATCAATAAAATTGTGTGTATCTGTGAATGATATATCATTATTATATCATATTCATAACACGAAAAGTGAAGAAATAGTGTGGGTAACACATTAATGTTGGCTAATAGCAAGAATATGCCTATGCGTTAAATCCATAAACCATATAATGGCGTAATAGCTCATTAATGTTTCTAAGTTTAGTATGAGTGTGACATAAATATTGTCTTGAATTCACAAGGTGTAGTGTCATTAACTTAATCCCTTTCCAATTCCATATAGAATAATGTGATTATTTAAAGTAATGTTATTCTCATAATTTATAAATGTTTATCGAATATCATTAGTTGTACGATGCAATCCATGGACGATCATGTCCATGATTGATGTTAATACAATAATGTGTCCATAAGAATCCAAACGTCCATAAACACTGTAGTGAATCTTCATGAAAATGTTTCATCATAAATATCCTTGTTACTTCACTTTGAGAATTGTGGACTATTGATTATGTCCCTTGAAATGTAGTACAAAGTTATTTTACCAAAACCAATGCGTATTCGAAATTGTCTGGAAATGACACAATTTTCAATTATATATAAATTATGTGTTTGACAGTTTGTAGCTTGACAATGAGTACTGCCATGATTGCATGATGTTTACACGAAGTGTCATGAGTTCAATGATATATTACTTGCTGTTGCGTCTTATAGAATACATCATCACCATGTTGCTGTGCGAGTCGTTTTGTTAGAACAGCACCGTGATCACTGTACAATGTAGTTAGAGTCCTGCGATTAAGTGATTATTCAAGCAATACGTTCTTGACCAGGACATTTCCACGTAAGTCTGTGTACTAGTTTGAGTTATGAGTATCATCAGGATTTGTAATATTTGCAGATGATTCAGGGTCTTTGACACACCTGGACAACACGTCCGCCAACACATTGTGACTCCCCTTTATGGCTTGAATTGTGTAGTTATAAGGTTGAAGAGTGAGCGAGGCTCTAGCTGCTTTTTGGTTTTTGAATCTCGCAGTCTGTAGATAAAATAAAGCACGCTGATCTGTCTGTAGCGTGAATTAAGCTCCCATCAAATACCTCTGTAGTTTGTTGAATGCGAACACACTAGCGAGCAATTCCCTCTCAACAATGGGATATCGTTGTTTGTGTAGTTGATAATTGACGACTGACGTACATAGTACGATGCAGGTGTCCTTTAAATTCTTGCATCAATGTCCCACCTATGGCCGTATTTGGCGCATCGACTCTGAGAATGAAAGGATATCGAATGTCAGGTAACCTCAAAATTGGTGATTTCGAAAAGGCAATCTTAATTAAATTTAAAGTCACATGACACGACTGTGTCCAAATGACCCTATTCGGCGCGTTCTTTTTAACCAACGCAGACATAACTGAAGTCATATCCGAGAAATTAGGCAGAAATTTCATATAGAAGTTTATGAGACCTAGTAGACTTCGAACTTGTTTTTTTGTTCGAGGTATTTCAAGACTCAGAATTTTAGAAACGGTAGAATCTTCAGGTTTGAGAAAACCACCTCCTACCTTATGTCCAAGAAAAGAAATTTCAGTAACCTATTCTGTTCTTTGAAGGTCTAGCAGTAATGTTGTGAAAGCGTAATGTCTTCAACAAAGAATGAATTCCATGAATATGATCATCCCAAGTATAATGAAACAAACATATGTCATCTATGTAAGTGATGAGATCATCACGATCAGAAAATAGTCTACGCATCATGCGAACAAAAGTAGCCGGAGCGTTAACCAGACCGAAAGACATGTAATTGAACTGAAAGAAACATAAAGGCGTACGAAAGCTGTGTAAGGCTTAGATTTGTCAGTTAATGGCACTTGCCAATATCCCTTGGATAGGTCAAACTTAGTGAAGTATGTAGCTGTGGACAATCTATCCAGAAGGGATTCAAGGAGCGGCAAAGGTTCCGCGTCCTGAATCGTGACAGCATTTAAACGTCTAAAATCTATACAAATGCGAAAAGATGCGTCTTTCTTCTGATCAAAACCATAGGAAAACTATATGATGAATTAGACGGTTCAATTATATTCAACCTAATCATTTGTTTTATTTCTTCTTGTACCCGAGATTGCAAATGAATCGGTATAGGGTACGGTTTGAGTTTAATAGGTGTAAAGTCTGTAAGCAAGATATCATGCTGAATGATATCAGCATGCCCAGGAACATCCGTGAGCACATCAGAAAAAGGTTGTAGTAATACAGAAATCTGCTCTTTCTGAGTAGAAGATAACGTAGAAGCAATGGAAACATCTTTCCAGCTTTCAGTCGACAAAAGATGTATATCAGGTAAAGACAATATAGGTTCACCACCATCAGAAAATCCGAGTTCTCCTCCTGAATAACTGCTAAGGAGGAGTGACGAACAACAGATTCGTTAATAGCTTCAAAGATAGGTTTCCGATGTGGAGGTCGAGTATGAAACTGTTGTAACATATTAATATGGAAAATTGTATTTTTCACTTAACAGATAACACATAGTCCAACATCTGACACTTTATCAACAATTGTGTAAGGACCTTCCACGAAACCAATAATTTATTGTCCTTGTTGGGAAGCAGTACATAGGCTTCCTCACCTGGCCATAATTGGCGCAGTTTCCTGTTTTGATTGATGAACAATCGAGCCTTTATTTTTGCTTTTTTTGAGGACCCCACTGCTATGTTGCATGCGTCCATAATCTTTTGTCTTAGATTCACAATATATTGATACGATGTTTGAACCTCCTCATCCATGTTGGATCCAATAAGTAATTGTTTCAGAATAGCCATGGGACCTCTTGGCTTTGCACCAAATACTAGTTCAAATGGAGCAAATCCCGTGTTCTTGTTGGGAATTTCTCGATATGCAAAGAGAACAGCTGGCAATATTCTATCCCAATCTTGTGGATACTTAGTCGTAACCTTACCCATATTTTGTTTTAAACTTCTGTTAAATCTATTAATTTTCCCATTCGCTTGGGCGTGATAGATTGAACTAAGCGATCTATCAATGCCAAACATCTTCATTACTTCTTTCATAGTATCTGAAGTGAACTGGGAACCCCGATCCGATAGTATATTTTCGGGAAAACCCAATCTGCTGAATACCAAAAATAGCGTATCTGCGACGTCAACAGTTGGTATAGATTTAAGCGGTGTTGCTTCCAGCCATCGGGTATACATATCAATGCAGGTAAGCACAATTGTGCGACCCCTAGCTGATGTTACCTTTAATGGACTAATAAGGTCAATAGCCATCTTTGCGAATGGACGCAAAGAAATATCAGATGCCTGGATAGGCGCATTATGTCCAGGTCTTTTTGTCGCGACACTTTGGCACACTGAAGAAGTGCGACAAAAAATTTCCACGTCTTTAGCCACACCAGGCCAAAAGAAATGTGATAACACTCTTTGTTTCGTCCTTGCAATACCCAAATGACCTGCACAATTTATGTCATGGGCATGTCGTAAGACAAATGGTCTAAAGCAAGTAGGTACAATAATCTGTTTTTTCCCAGATGTAACATCTTGAAAATTTCTAATTAAAATATTATTCTTTAATGAGTACCAATAGTAGTACTGAAGTAGTCTTATTATCAAACATCATCTTGTTCGATGATGCCATACGAAAAAATTTCTTTAAAGAATCATCTTCTTTTTGCCTTTATATGAAAGATTCTTTATCAATCAATTCCATTTGTAAATTATCATCATCTTCCAAATCAACATTTTCCTTTTCCTTTCTATTATCTACATCATTATCATGATGTTCATCATTCATCTGATCTTCAGACTCCTCACCATCATTCATTACCTCATCCAACACAATATAACTGTGGTTGTGAATATTACTTTCAGCACGAGCTTGTGCTCTTGTAGTAACAGCATTTGCATTTATTAAGTGCTGTTTTTCCCAATTTTTAATGTCATTTCTAGAACATTCATGTAACCCTGGAATATTTCCTTGGATTATTCCAGCAATAGGGCTATTAAGCAGACACACAAGAGTTCTTCCTGTAAAATAAGGTGTATCCAGGAATACTTCCGCTGTTGGATAGTGTTCCACTGTGCCACCAAAGGTAATGCACCTCACTATGTTGCCCGTGTAATCCGACTTATCCACCAAAGACCTGCGTACACCGATTGTTGTTGCACCAGTGTCTCTCAACAGTGGCACTAATTTATTGTTTACAAAACCTTTATCAAGTACCAGTGAACCAGTACTCTCAAATGAGGACATGACTGGTAAAGGATGTCCACATAATAGTCTTGGCACTCCTTGTAGCTGAAATAAAGAACTACATTCAGTACAATTAACACTGTTGGATAGATCAACACTACATGCATTTGCATGAGCTAACCTAACATTATTTTGACCTGAGTTATTGTCACTCACATTTACGGCAGTATTTGACCGTTCAGGGTTCCTTGACTGTCTATTCTACTTCTTCTTGCGATCGCATCTTTGATGATTACACCGTCAGACGAGTTCTCATGATGAATTCGACTGTTGTTTGAAGTTCCTCTTTAACTCCATATAGCTTTGAGTTTAGTGTTGAGTCATTGGGCCAGTATATCGTTCTTAACTGGTCATACAGAGGACAGTCCTGTAGAACATGCTCAGCAGTTTGTTCGTTTAATCCACATGTGCACAGTGGTGAAGCAGACAATCGTAGCTTGTGCATGTGTTTATTCAGTTTGTTATGCCCTGTCCTGAGTCGAAAAATAGTTATCTGTCCCTGACGGTCGAGAGTGTGATAGTCGTCTTTGGGTTGGTTCTGTTCTCTTCTGATAGTCTGGATAGCTCTCTTTTTCTCAAAGTATGTGACTTCATTATCTTCTTGTTCACATTCTCCTCCCTTTTTTGCAAGTTTATCTGCCTTTTCATTTCCGGGTACACCACAATGAGATGGTACCCACTGAAGTATGGTTCTCTTTTTGGCAGCTACCTTGTTTAGTTCATTTCTCAGATGCGGGAGTTTACCACCCTTGAGAGCTTGCAGGACAGACAGTGCATCTGTGAGGATGACTACCTGGTGGCAGTCAGAGTTGGTGTTATAAATCATATGTGCAGCTTGCTCTAGAGCTTGAACCTCAGCTGTATAGTTGGAACAGAATTTACCAGTGGGAATGTGCCTAGTCTCATAGTGGTTGTCAGGATATGAGATAAAGATACCGGCACCTCCATTCCTAACAGCATTAGTTGCTGATCCATCTGTATAGGCATGTATCCATGATTGATCGGGATAGCTTTCTTGGATCATACTCAATGTAGCAGTTCGTTTTTGCAGATCATTATACTCACATCCACTAGTGAGACCACTGACTGATGTATTAATTTGGAGGGCACTGCTGGCCTGCTCCCATGGTACAGGGTATAGGGTGGGCTTCAGTGGTGTTGTCTTCATGGATAGGTCTTCTTGATGCTGTCTTTTAAGTCTTTTCCCCCGATGCACAAAGCTGCTACGCTTTAGACGTCCCAATGCCAGATCATCTAGTCTTGCCTTCATTGGGTGCATTGGCATACTGTTGTACTTTTCCATCTGGATCATGGTTTTTGTGTCTCTTCTATGGGACAATGTCTGTAATCCAGCAACCTTCTGCATCTCTGTTATTGGTGTAGTTTTCATGGCTCCTGTAATGAGCCTGAGAGCTTGATTTTGCACCTTGTCCAAAGACTGCAGATGTGAGTTAGCAGCTGATGACCATGCTGCTGAGCTAAACTCTAAGTGTGGTCTTATTACTCCATTATAAATCTTCTTTAGATTTCGTTTATTTGCTCCCCAGTTGGTACCTGCTAATTTTCTGAGTATGCCTAGTCGTCTTCGGGCCTTTCCTTCTGCATTTTCAATATGCTTATTCCATGTAAGCCTTTGGTCAAATGTCACCCCAAGATAGGTGGGGTAGCTTTCTTCCTTGATCACGGTTGTCCCTAGGTGTATGTTAGCTGATTTGTCCTTGGGGGCGAGGGAGAACAGTGTTGTGGAGGTTTTGTCTGTGTTTATTGTGATAAGCCATTTCTCTGCCCATGACACTAGCATGTCTGCTGCCCGCTGCATTCTATAATTTGCTGTGGTGACATTTTCATCAGCGCACCAGAGTACTAGGTCATCTGCATATAAGGCAGCTTTAACTCCTGCAGGGAGATCTTTCACCAGGTCATTGATGTAAACAAGGAAGAGTGTTGGGGAAATTACTCCTCCTTGAGGTACCCCCTGATGGAGCAACACTTTTCTGCTCTGCAGACCGTCAAGAGTGACTCTAGTTCTCCTGTTATGCAAGTATGACTGGATCCATTTCATCATGTTGCCTTGGATTCCACTTCTCCTAAGTTTTGCAATGAGGCCATCTTTCCACACCTTGTCAAAGGCCTGCTTGAAGTCGACCCAGATCGTTAGGACCTTTTTCTTCTCCTGGAAGGCATCTTCTATTGCTTGAGACAAGTAAGTAACTTGGTCTTCTATACTGTAGCATTCTCTAAATCCAGCTTGTTCCGGCACCAGGATCTGCTCAGACTCTAAATACCATTTCAATCTGTGGTTGACTATTCGCTCCATAGTCTTCCCAACACAGCTTGTGAGACTGATTGGCCGGTAACTTGCAGCCTCGGTCTTACATTTCCCTTTCTTTAGTATGGGTATTGTGATGGCTTCTCTCCATACTTGTGGTACCGTTCCTTTCAACCAGCTGTGGTTGAATATCTCAAGCAGTTTTGTCTTTGCTGCTGAGCTCAGATTTACTAGCATTTCGTTGCTGATTTTGTCTTGGCCGGGTGACTTTTGAAACTTAAGCTTGGAAATAGCCTTCTGTAGTTCTCCTAGTGTGATGGGTTCCCTCATTGGGGCAGGAGTATCTGTCTGTCCCATGGTTGCCAGTATTTCTTTTCTTATCTCTCTCTGATGATCTATGTTAATGGGTAAGTTGCTTTCTGAACTGTATCTTCTAGCAAACAAGTCTGCAGCTTGTTTTCCTCTGAAAAGTTTGCCACCTTCATCCAATGTGATAGTCTGCCTAGGTGAGGAACGCTCTTCATTTAGAGACTTGACTAATCTCCAAAGTTTCCTGCCGTCTTTCTCAAGGTTCAGCGATGCCGTTTTAGTTCTCCAGCTTTTCCGTTTTTCTTCTAGCTTTGTTCTCTGAAACTCTGCTACAGCCTTTTTCCATTTGTTGTGAGTTTCAAGTGAAGGCTGAGACTCTGCGTCCTTTCTAGCCCTGTCCATAGCTTCCTGACGTTCTTGGAGTGTGCTGGACCAGTATGGTATGTAGTTACGCTGGCATCCTTTGGGAATGGTTTCTTTTGCAGCTTGTAGTATGCATCTGTTGAAGTCTTTTACCACTTCATTAATGTCTCTGTTCTGTACCTTGAGGGTAGACAGCAGCGTGTTCACCTGATGCCTGAATAAACCCCAATTGGCTTTTTTGTAGTTCCATCTTGTAATGGCTGGGCCTGTACTGAGAGTTGCACTCTGGACAGTAAGAAAGATTGGGCGATGGTCGCTTCCCCCTAGTTGGTCTCCTACTTCTCTACTAATAGATCCAGCTATATCTGGTGTGGAGAAGGCAAGATCTGGTGTTGAAGTTGTGTGCCATCCTCTGGAGTAGAAGGTAGGAGTATCTGTGGCATTATTGACTAGGATTAGGGAGTGATCATCTTGCCAAGTTTCAACCTCTTCACCTCTGTGATCCAGATGGTTATAGCCCCAGCTCTGGGAGTGGCTATTAAAGTCTCCAACTGCTATAAAGTTGGTGGCTGGTACCTGTATAGAGCTGAGACTCAGGGGTTTGTTGTTCGGACAGTAATAGTTCAGGAGTTCTATTTCCATCTTGTCTACCTTTATCTGCAACAGCTGATATTCTGCTCCATCCATGAAGGTTTTCCTTTCGTGTGCAGGAATGTTATTCCTTACAAGAGTAAGTACTCCTCCTTTTCGTCTATCTTTTCTGTCGGATCTGAAGCATTGATATCCCCTTATTTTAAAGGTTTGATCTGCTTTCAAGTGAGTCTCTTGGATACAGCAAACACTGACTTGCTTCTCATACAAGATGTTTTCCAGCTCTGTCTTTTTGCTGTATCCAGCCTGCTTGCTGTTCACTCCCTCTGCATTCCAGTGCATCATGACAAGTGGCACTCTGGGTTTCTCTTTTTCTGTTTTGTTTTGGTCAGTAGTTCTCCTCCGCCGTCTGCTGACTCCACAAGACGGTCTAGAGGGTCCTCCAGTAGCTGAGGGTGGGCTCTGTCGAGGCTCAGAGCCCGGCACTGCACCTGCCTGGTGGAGCTCCACAGGGCGAGCACCAGTACGAGATTTATTTGGCGGTGTACTCTCCATAGAAAAAAAAGCGAGTTGCGTGATACTGTGGTTTCCGGTGCGCCTTCTGGCCCAGTATCTATGACTTTAGCACCTGTTCAACAGGAGAGAGTGGGCTCATCCCTAATCTGTTTATGTTCCCAGTAGTAGACTATTCGCAAGCAGCCTGGGGGTGTCACTGCTCTGCGCGGACCTTGTTTACCGAGGCGGCGTCCGAGCTCGTATGGTGAAAATATGGTTGCGTTATCTTCAATATAGCCCTGTCTTTCCCATGGCTTTTCTGCCATCCTGCAACTTTGAGTTAGGGAGTTCTGAGCTCCAGTCTCTTTCCCAGGCATTTTATCCTGGCCTGGCACGCATACAGAGGACCCCACTTCTGGTTCTAAGTTAGCAGTTGGGGATAGGTTGGGTAGCACACTGTGCATTCCCCGTCATCCAGGGGGCTCTCCAACTATGCAGAGCTTGCACAATGCTGTGCTCTGGTTCTGGGCTCTCCCAAGGAATCCTCACGTCCTGCACAGAGCCACTTCCAGATACCCACCACCTGCCAACCCTCCATTGTAGAAATCTCCTGCATGCGGCCATCCAGTCAAGAGCCAGTATTAAGTCTGGTGCCCAAGTGATCCCCCCAAGCTCAGTGTGCAATGCTGGGTTCTCATCATGCTGCAACACAGTGGGGATTGTGATGCTCAGCCATCTCTCTCAACTCTGCACCGATAAGTGACATCGGGGACTTAACTGTGCCTCAGTACTGGGAGGCCCCGTTTCCGGGTACACCACACACAGCCAATTGAGGCAACGGTCGCCGTGGGCGTGTCTTCAGTGGGGAAGTTGTGGAGTCTTCCTGTCCATGTTCTTGCACATCCTAACACTGCCCGCAAGACATCGGAGGTTTGGAGAGTGGCCTCCTCTGCTTTTTTAGCCGGGGTAGGCTCCCCGGGCAAGTCTCGATGGGGATCGGGACGTGTCCACGCGCCAGTGGGCCCAGCATCGGCCGCATCTGATGGAGGACTTGCTCTGCCAGGTTTGATGTGGATTTCCTACCGCCCCGGGTAGAAGCCAGAAGTGTACTGTGCCAGCTCTGGGGGAGATAAAGGGGGTGTTTCTGCGTCTCCTTGTGATACGTAGCCAAGGTAGGGCTCACAGTGCTCTTTCCCCGCCACCAAATTGCCTGCTGGTTACGCCGAGTTCTCCGAGGCTCTAGGCATCTGACCAAGAGTTGAAGGCAATAGGATCGTCAAGTCCTGAGTCTCTGTGCCTGTACGATGGGTTCCGATCTTCAGGGAGCAGTCCACACTCGTTCCCACTCCCAAGACTTGTTCAGTATCCATCTGGCTCCTTCCCACCCACAGAGGGCGTGTACGGTGTAGTGCACCGGTTTTATTATCGAGGTTTGCTCCTCTAGATCCGTTGTGTTTAGCCTGAGGATTCACACCCTCAGTTACCAGGACTACCTCGAGGAGGGTGTGGCTCTTCACCACACACAACGATCTTGGGGTATGAGAGGTTTTGCTAGGCCAAGAGACTAACACCGCAATGGTCGCTCCTTTCATGAACAAGAATTCACTAGGCCTAGGGTGAAGCAAGGGGGGAAACCCACTACCCACAACACCAGCACATCATACCCCCTGTCTGTAAAAGACTTTGCCCCCTTGACTGTCTATAATTATTGTTCTGATAAGAACCTCTATTATTACCATAATTATCATTACTTCTATGGAATTACTTTTGTCTTCTTCCTGATCTATTATTACATCCTCCTCTGTTCTGAAAATCATTGAATCTGAATGATGACTGTTGTCCATAGTATCCGTCATCATTAGAGTTATAATATCTCTGAGGCTGTTGATTTTTCTTATTGAAATTGTATCTACCTCTGTTATTTCCATAGTTAAAATTTTGGTTAACTCTGTAATTTTTGTCAATGCTGTTAGATCTTTGCCTAGGTGTATTATAGTTTACTATCCTGGCAGATGCAACTGGCAAGGTAACCTTAATGTTATTGGCACTCAAATTTTTATTTGGATGTGCGACTTGATATTGTCTCCCTAGGGTTTCAAGGTTAGCCAAATTATCAGGTTTCCTCTCCTGCAGAAATGACAAAAAATCTCCACTAATTGAAGACAAAGCCTTGTCTCTTAGAATCAAATCAGATAGTCCTGTCGTAGATATGTGATAGGTGATTAAAACTTAGTTTGGTCCCTTCTGAATAGACATAGACATAAGTGATAGCTCAGTGGGAGGTGATAAAATAGAAATAGATTTCACGAGTGAGAGGAAGGAAATATATTAGACTCTGTCTCTGACACTCGAGAAGCTTCTCTCAGTCAGACTATCATCTACAACAGAGTTAGATTAGTCAGACTAATCTAATATAATATATAGTAGTATATATATATACCTCCCATACACACACACACATAAGTGACTACAATAGACACACAGACGTGAACCTATGACAATGAAAATATGGATAATTTGGAACGAGCTGACCAACTGTGGTGAAGTGGGATGTTATAAATATTTATAGGGGACTTAGTGTACTGACTGAGATCAGCTGTGAAGGTATATATATCTAATAAGAGTAGTGTATTATATATAACCTTACTTGCTGCCACATATGTATACCTCAGTCAGAATTATTCTGGAATAGTGTGATGACTACGTTATATGTCTAGGGTATGTGTATGATGAAGTGTAAGTCAAAACAACAACAGACAGATAAACAATTTAATTTATTCCACTACACTTGACAACACTGTGACACTCACATACATAAAACACTCTACAAGGATATCTTAAAGGAGTCACTGATAACTTTTCAAATAACAATATGTATTCATTGCTGTCATGAATGTATATGTGTCCTGATTCAAATACAAAGGGAACCAGGAATCACAATCAATTTTAATTACAAGTTATATGTACAGAATTTATCAATATGAATATTGTAGTGACATATATTATTAAAAGTATCCTATGTGTGTCAGTTGTGTAGTAGTAATATGAGGTAATACTGGTTTTGTTTTGTTCAAGCTCTGTTGGTATTTGTCATCATGACTTCAATAGTTTGTTCTATGGGAACTAGTATTGGAGATGTTCTCAGTTCCTGATATTAAAACAATTTACTTCCCCTCTTAAGTTTATGTTACAATGTTATTTTAAGATGGGGGTACATAATGTTGAGCTCAGCTGGCCACATCAGCTTATCTTGCGTGATGGCGGCAGGAAAAGACTCCTCTGCTCGATTTCTCCCCTGGGCTCTGGAGACACCTCACTGATAGCTAAATGGACCAAGGAGTATGCTGTCCGACTCTGGATTCAGCAAAGCTCTGACCAGGTGCTGCTCAATAACGTCAAGACCACGGTCCCTGAAAACAAGAAGGATGTACCTTCTACTTCATAACTAATTGATACTCTAGTTCTACACTGAGCACAATACATCACAAACATTGAGTTCAGAGCGTTAGGCCAACTGTCAGCTTCATCTGAAATACTTTATACCAGTATTTCCCTCCCTAATGGTTACTACGCCTCTGCAATTCCAGCATTATTTCTTTCTAGTCAATCATCTAGGTGTCAGTGTACTGTTTGGCCATTCCATGCCGTTTTACTTTCCTCCGACACCTTCTGTTCAGGCTGGAGCATTATAGGCTTTACATCATGTTTGCTACTGAACTACACATATATACAGGCATAAATTAACAATTCACATTCAATTTTCATTAAAAGATACTGAATGTTTCAAGCTTACCACAATTCATGGAAATAAACACAGATACGTTGACTAGCAATGAATTCTGGCACAAATACTGGCACAAATTCCCATCTGCTTATGTTCCAGGCTTTTATTTAGCAAAAATATGAGCTGGCTTCAACGCACTGTTGCTTTATCAAGCTTATTTGAACTAGTGGTCTCGAACTAACGCTCCTAAGTGATTATATCAGCGAGTCTGGCCAATGGAGCCACGTTTCGACAAGTGTTTGAAAAAATTTTACCTTCCTACGTCTCCCCTAACAACCAAGGATAGCATTTATAGTCCGACTAATCGTGTTTAGCCTTACATATCATTCCAGCCAATCAGTTCAAATGTAACTTGTGGCCCATTTCCCGTACAATGGTGGTTTAAAAAATCTACCACTGAGCGATTCTGATTTTGGGTGTTGTCTGACAGCACCATCATTTTATTTTGGCTATAACTTGTTAATTCCTAGACTATTTGCGTAACGTTTTACATATTCTTTGTCAGCAAGCCCTAAGGAACCCAAATATACAAATTTAAAAGAGCTACGTGGCTGCGTTCAAAATATGCAATTTCTTCTACCTCCTGTTTCGAAGATGTGCTGTCTGGGTACTGTAATGTTTTCAAACGTAAACCCATCTATTGTCATCTTTCCTAATAAGCGTTTTTCAGGATTTAAAAACCTAACTCTGGGAAGGTTAGTGTTTTTATCACTGTCCGTCCGAAAAAGTTAGTGCATGTGGCCTTACACGCGTGATAGTAGTAATTGTGTATCGCGCGACGCGTGTTGCATGCGTTCCTGATTTTCAGCCCTCCCTTTCTATTTGAGTCCATCTGTTCGTTCGTTTTTGTAACGTAGTATAATTAATGTTAGGATTAATTTAGGTCATTACGCAGTGTGCCTCTCAATGTTTTTCTTAGAAATGCAATACCCGTTTTAATGTGTTTTGGAAACGCTTGTATTTATGCAGTGGCTTATATTTAACGTGGAAACGTTACAATTTGCAGACGAAGCATAAAACAAAGGGGATTTCGAGTACATTCTTTGTGACAGCACTGTTATTTTACCATTGCTCTTTTCTTTATTAGAATTTATTTGTTAGGCTTTATATTTACCTGATAATTTATATATGTGGATTAGAATATTTCACGACACCTCCCCTCTTAAAACAGACATCCCATGTCAGTCCTTTATTCTATATACACATAGATAAATGTAAGTCAACTTGACTTTACTCTGCTGTGGTGCTATCATGGTTTTATGTAGTTGGGTCCATTCAGAGTAGGCACTACTCATGAAATCTGCCTCAGACTTCTACAACCAATAATATATTTCGGTTATGTTACTGAACAGCCGCAAGTGTGAGTGCTTGTCTTAATGCTGCTTCGCAACCCGTATTCACCATTTCTCTTCTCTGAGTCTGCGCAATGACATGTCCAGAGAACATTATATTTCCCTCAAAATGTACGTTATGAGGAGATAACATATACCTGGTGATAGCAGAGTTTTCGTAGTGGATCCCATAATCTTCTTATTATCCTGTATGAAACATTCGGAATATCCTCAATCAAAGAGGCAACTCAGGGATTCATTACGTTCCTCCGAAATGTTTACATCCAACAATTTTCTCATCATTCTAGAGAAGACACTAGGCGCATTCTTCAATCCAAATGGCAATCTATTAAACTCATAGTGTCCTTTACTCAAATCCACTTTTGAGAAATATTTAGCTTTATTTAGTCTGGCAAACAGCTGATTTGTATCCGGCAATGGATCCACCTGTCCTTCTGTAATAGCATTCAGTCTCCTGTAATCTATACAGAGTCTATGTTCTCCAGAGGGCTTCCTTAAGAGTACAACACCGGAACTATACGAAGATTCACTGTGCGAAATAATTCCTTCCTTCAATAGATAGTCTATCTCTTCCTTCAAAGCTTTCTCCTTAGCAAACGGAATCGAATATGGTTTCATACAGACAGGTGTGGGGTCTATCAGTTTCATATCATATTCCAATAGGTTTGTATGCCCTGGTCGGTCTGTTAACACCTCTGCATGATTATTTAGAACCTGTTGCACTCTCTCTTTCTGAGTTTTCGTTAAATGTGTACTGATTTTCACCTGTGCTGCTGTCTCACAGGGGTGTAATGGATATTCAAATGATGAAAGTGGTTCCTTTTTCATCTCCATGGCGATGGACAAGGTCAACAAGTGTGTCTCTTCCTGATGTTCTCTTTCCAAATATTTCTTCAGGAGATTCACATGATAGATTTTTTCTTTCCCCTTCTTATCTATCTTATAATTTGTTCTAGACACCTTCTCTAGAACTGTATATGGACCCTGCCATCCAATTTGTAACTTATTCTGACTCCCGGGCAAAAGAAGCAGTACTTTCTCTCCCACAGCCAAATTTCTGTCTTTCGCCTTCCTGTTATAATAGGCAGCATGTTTCTTCCTGGCTTGTTTCAAATTTTCATTGGCAAGTTTCCAGCCAGTTTTTAAACGAGTGGTCAGCTCATTCACATATTGGTATGAAGATGTAATGTTTTCCTCTGCCTTTTCATCAGTCCACGTTCTTAACAAAGCTACATATGGACCTTTAATTTTGTGGACCTATTTGTCCATGCACCGGTATGGTCTCTTCCACTCGAAGCTCTATAGTGATGATTTTTCTTCCCAGAATTATCATTCACAAAACGACCGCTACCAATTTTTCTCTTGGGGCTTTCTCCCCACTTAAAATTCTTGATGAGAGATTTCCTCTCTACATCCTCTTCCTCCAGTTTGTTTAAGTCCGATTGAGGGATTGTCGGCTTATCCTGGGGTAAGACATCTTTTTGCACTCTCCGCATAGTGGCCATTGTAAAACAGTTAAGTGAAGCTTGTCCGTGAAAAGGGGCTTCCCATTCCATTTGGTCCACTTTATCAAATCTATTTTTCTTTTTATTATCAGGCCTAATTTTGCCCCGTGGCGTGTCCAGGTCCTGATCCATGTTCCCACTTGTGGGTGTTCCCTCATGTGCTATGCTACACCTTTCTACAAAATTCTCAATGTCCCATCTTGCTTTGGGCCAATAATAATTGTGAGCCACCTTTTGAATGATGGTACCTATCTTCTCATGGTCCCCATCTGGTTTCACATGTAGGCTCCTTATTAAGTCTGCCCTATATCTTTTAGGAAGTACCAGCTGTCCCTGACCTTTGGATCTAGCTCCAGTCTTCCTATACATCAACTTGTTTTTCATGTAAAAATCTCCCTTGCCTGGAGTTGTATGACAAGTTGACAATTTTCTGAAACAAGGCTTGAGTGTTTTATCCCCAGCCTGTGCCTTCCTCATCTCTTCTGGAGTGGTATCCAACATAATATCCTCCTCCTGTCTTGAGGTCGACCTGACCTGAAGGGTTGCCATATACACAGGTTTCCTTCTGCAACGGTCAGTGTCATGATTGTCCATCTGACAATTCTTACACCACCTTTTTCCTTGGTTGAAAGATTTTCTTTCATCATATTTCCTTTCATCGAATTGTGGGAATTTATTTTTATTTTCATACCGTGGCCTATCAAACTGGTGCTTACCTTTGTTTTGATCCCTAGGATCAAATTTATTAAAGTTCTGTGGTGCCCTAAAGTTATCCACTTGTTTCTTTTTATTACCTGTTACCTCTGCTTGAGCTGCTTGATACCTTTCAGCAACATTTAGCAACTCACCCAGCCTCTCTGCACCTTGTTCCATGAGAAACTTTCTCAGGTCTGGAGCCATGGACTCTCTTAATTGCTCTATAAGGACCATTTCCTTAAGATCTTGGGTTTTCCCCAGAGAAGTCCATTTCTCCAAGTATGTCTCTATTCGTGCAGAGAACTGGTGATAGGTTTCACCTGACAGTAGTTTAGCATTCCTAAATTTTTTCCTATAAAATTCTGCATTCTTTTCATATCTTAACAAAAGAGCCTGCTTTAGCATGTCATAATTTTCCTGATCACCTCTGCTCATTTTTGCAAAAACTTCATAAGCTGCCCCACGAAGTCCTTGAGATAACTTTAAGCTCCACCTTTCTCTCTCTAACCCATACGTGGTAGCTAATAGTTCATACCTATTTAGGTAGCTCTCTATATCATCGTCTTTCTCAACAAAATGATCTAAATGAAAATTCATAGCTGAGGTTGAGGCTCCTTGGCTAGCAGTGGCATCAGAGGCAAAGGGACTGGCACCATTTTCAGGAGCATGGCCCTGAAACTCAAACTCCCTTAGTCGTAACTCATGTTCCCTTTGTAATCTTTTATCTTCTGCTTCCCTTTCTGCAGCTAATTTCTTCTCTTCTCTTTCTGCAGCTAATTTCTTCTCTTCTCTTTCTGCAGCTAATTTCTTCTCTTCTCTTTCTGCAGCTAATCTTTTGTCTTCTCTTTCTGCTTCCAATTTCTTAGCCTCAGCCTCAATCTGTAACTTCTTAATTTCCCTTTCAGCCTCTAACTTTCTTTCGGCTTCAAACCTTCTTTCTTCGCGTTCAATAAATTTGTCACATTCCGTAGTGACATAGGCAACCATAACTTGCCCATCTAATCCTAACTCTTTTGCAGTCTGAACAGCAGCAGATCGAAATTTGGCCAGGTCCGCCATTGTCTATCAGGTAAATTTATACAATGTCTAACCAACAATTCAATCTCTAAATATATATCTAATGGACAACACAGGCACCGTGAGCTCAACCTTATTTAATTCCACCCAAGGATACCTTTTAATTCTTATATTCCCTGAAGTGAATTACCCCCAATATTTTTAATAGGTAAAGATTCAAAATCCCAAGAGCGAGACCCCAATATATGTGGTGAAGTGGGATGTTATAAATATTTATAGGGGACTTAGTGTACTGACTGAGATCAGCTGTGAAGGTATATATATCTAATAAGAGTAGTGTATTATATATAACCTTACTTGCTGCCACATATGTATACCTCAGTCAGAATTATTCTGGAATAGTGTGATGACTACGTTATATGTCTAGGGTATGTGTATGATGAAGTGTAAGTCAAAACAACAACAGACAGATAAACAATTTAATTTATTCCACTACACTTGACAACACTGTGACACTCACATACATAAAACACTCTACAAGGATATCTTAAAGGAGTCACTGATAACTTTTCAAATAACAATATGTATTCATTGCTGTCATGAATGTATATGTGTCCTGATTCAAATACAAAGGGAACCAGGAATCACAATCAATTTTAATTACAAGTTATATGTACAGAATTTATCAATATGAATATTGTAGTGACATATATTATTAAAAGTATCCTATGTGTGTCAGTTGTGTAGTAGTAATATGAGGTAATACTGGTTTTGTTTTGTTCAAGCTCTGTTGGTATTTGTCATCATGACTTCAATAGTTTGTCTTTATGGGAACTAGTATTGGAGATGTTCTCAGTTCCTGATATTAAAACAATTTAATTCCCCTCTTAATGTTATTTTGACAATGTCATTTTAAGATGGGGGTACATAATGTTGAGCTCAGCTGGCCACATCAGCTTATCTTGCGTGATGGCGGCAGGAAAGGACTCCTCTGCTCGATTTCTCCCCTGGGCTCTGGAGACACCTCACTGATAGCTAAATGGACCAAGGTGTATGCTGTCCGACTCTGGATTCAGCAAAGCTCTGACCAGGTGCTGCTCAATAACATCAAGACCACGGTCCCTGAAAACAAGAAGGATGTACCTTCTACTTCACAACTAATTGATACTCTAGTTCTACACTGAGCACAATACATCACAAACATTGAGTTCAGAGCGTTAGGCCAACTGTCAGCTTCATCTGAAATACTTTATACCAGTATTTCCCTCCCTAATGGTTACTACGCCTCTGCAATTCCAGCATTATTTCTTTCTAGTCAATCATCTAGGTGTCAGTGTACTGTTTGGCCATTCCATGCCGTTTTACTTTCCTCCGACACCTTCTGTTCAGGCTGGAGCATTATAGGCTTTACATCATGTTTGCTACTGAACTACACATATATACAGGCATAAATTAACAATTCACATTCAATTTTCATTAAAAGATACTGAATGTTTCAAGCTTACCACAATTCATGGAAATAAACACAGATACGTTGACTAGCAATGAATTCTGGCACAAATACTGGCACAAATTCCCATCTGCTTATGTTCCAGGCTTTTATTTAGCAAAAATATGAGCTGGCTTCAACGCACTGTTGCTTTATCAAGCTTATTTGAACTAGTGGTCTCGAACTAACGCTCCTAAGTGATTATATCAGCGAGTCTGGCCAATGGAGCCACGTTTCGACAAGTGTTTGAAAAAATTTTACCTTCCTACGTCTCCCCTAACAACCAAGGATAGCATTTATAGTCCGACTAATCGTGTTTAGCCTTACATATCATTCCAGCCAATCAGTTCAAATGTAACTTGTGGCCCATTTCCCGTACAATGGTGGTTTAAAAAATCTACCACTGAGCGATTCTGATTTTGGGTGTTGTCTGACAGCACCATCATTTTATTTTGGCTATAACTTGTTAATTCCTAGACTATTTGCATAACGTTTTACATATTCTTTGTCAGCAAGCCCTAAGGAACCCAAATATACAATTTTAAAAGAGCTAAGTGGCTGCGTTCAAAATATGCAATTTCTTCTACCTCCTGTTTCGAAGATGTGCTGTCTGGGTACTGTAATGTTTTCAAACGTAAACCCATCTATTGTCATCTTTCCTAATAAGAGTTTTTTAGGATTTAAAAACCTAACTCTGGGAAGGTTAGTGTTTTTATTACTGTCCGTCCGAAAAAGTTAGTGCATGTGGCCTTACACGCGTGATAGTAGTAATTGTGTATCGCGCGACGCGTGTTGCATGCGTTCCTGATTTTCAGCCCTCCCTTTCTATTTGAGTCCATCTGTTCGTTCGTTTTTGTAACGTAGTATAATTAATGTTAGGCTTAATTTAGGTCATTACGCAGTGTGCCTCTCAATGTTTTTCTTAGAAATGCAATACCCGTTTTAATGTGTTTTGGAAACGCTTGTATTTATGCAGTGGCTTATATTTAACGTGGAAACGTTACAATTTGCAGACGAAGCATAAAACAAAGGGGGATTTCGAGTACATTCTTTGTGACAGCACTGTTATTTTACCATTGCTCTTTTCTTTATTAGAATTTATTTGTTAGGCTTTATATTTACCTGATAATTTATATATGTGGATTAGAATATTTCACGACACCAACACACTGATTAAGTTTATGTGAAGTTTAATTATCATAATAGACTTCCATCACAACATATAAAATTACATCGAACATATACAAATAGCCATAAAGTCAATGAATTGCTACAAGAATGATAGACCCATTGGTATGATCCTTTCCCTCGATGTATAGCCCACAGTCCTGTTAGAAGAAAAGTGATAGCCCCAAAGAGTCACGGATACATATGATTTAGTCTAAGATTTCCCTTTACATGTATGAACAGACTTGGATACTCTGATCTATCCTAAGGAAAAATATTGTTAGCAACAACACTTGCATAAAGAAATTTAAGACAGCAAAAAAAATGCGTGTCAAAATACAACAATAAAAGAATCGCTCAGTCCTGCATTCACTATATTCAGTCAGCCGTGATCACTAGCTTTCGTTCGTACTTACAGCTTTGGTAGCAACTTCTGGACAAACAATTTTTAGGACATGCACATACAGAATCTCCAGGGTTAGACATTGGCCAAGGGAACCCCAGCTCCAAAAAGATAGGTTGAATTCGCTTCTTCAGGGAACGTTTCCTTGGTATTTCTTATTTAGGGATATCTGGTTCTGTCACATTAAAATTGTCCAGGCACGAACGTTAACAGCGAGCAAAGTGTCAATAGCTTAGATTTCTAGTAACTAGGAATGTCAGGTAACTGCCTTCTCTCAGTATAGGATTTTATTTGGTCACACCACATCCTAGTCACAACTCCGTCGGAATGTTTATTGATTGTAATATTTTACTTGCCACAAGGGCTGAAATGTACTTGAGGTTTCTCTCAGGAAGAATTAAATCTGGCGCGATAGGCCCGTTACTTTATTTAAATCTTAAAGTTTATGGAATGGGTACTCTGTCGTTCTGGATGCCAATGCAATGCCAGACAGGTTTTACTTTATACACCCAAGTCTTTAAGAATAAAATGTTTTAGTTCTTCACAGATATTTTCCGTACAAAACGCTGGCAAAGTTGGGTCACCCCAGTTTCACTGAATAAAGAGAAAACAACATATAAAATACTTATACATACTATTCCCTCTGTTATAACTTACATTATAAACTGCAAGCGTAGAGCTTGTCGTATCATTTAAATCTCCCGTGAAATAAGTTATATTCACAAAATCAGTCATCATGAATTAGAAATACATACGTATTTCGTCAATACTCAAAGATGAATCAGTGCAGTTATAAGTTAGTAAAAATATTCTCGACTGATTATTCGCAGTTTAATTTAATTCATTTACAGCTGCATGAGTTTAAGCTAGAAATTATAATATATTCTGCTTTCCACTGTAACATGTCGACTAGCGAATATAACAGACTTTATATTAATTTCTTCTGCATAGAAATCTAACTAGTAAAATGAAAATAAGCGATTTATCACTAGATCACTCAACACAATAGATATTAAATATTACCTCCAAACAGAACTACGGGTGATCGCACAAACTAGAATGATACGCTTATATTTCTTGGTAGTCTAGAAGCTCGGCAAAATTTCCGAAACAAACTCAGACTTCGCTATACAGCTTATTCTCTTTAGCACGAAACAACCTGTCTACTGCAAATTTGGAGAACAGAATGAAGTCACGATTAAACTCCTGCTAGGATATATGAAACAGACTAAGCATCCCACGTTATTTCGAAATCCGAAATAGCGCCGGTATCTCCCCCTCTCCTAACACTTCACATTAACTCAGAAGCCTGCCATAACCTGTCAATACGCGTCTTAACACCTTCTCCGACATACGGCTATTCTGGGTGATGTATGTCTGGCGCTTTCTACACCTCAGGCCGAGAAACTGGCTGAAGGACGCCGTGTTAGATGAAAATGTTAGACGATATGTCTGCCATCCCATGTCTATCGAGACGAATTTCGCACTATTCGCTCATCTGCAGAGACTGACATCTGACGTAATAAAATGCGTTCTCAGTAAGAGAAAAGAAACAGGTAAACGTTAGAATGGGAAAATATATATATTCGCAAACGAACGAATGCGAAAAACAGGAAAAGGATAAAAGAGCGATAATAAAGTAGAGGACACGGGTAGAAAAGAAAAGAATATAGAAAATTTATTGATCATAAATCTCTATGCGGCAAGTCCTTCAAATGTTTTTTTTCAATTTTGGATAACTCAATCCATCTAGCAAAGTATAGCTTACAAGCTGAAATACATTCAGTAAAATCCTTTGCCGAATCAGGTAATAGTGACATAATTTCATTCTATAGCCATTATCATCCAATTGATACTTCTTCGATAACATAGCTTTAATAGCATCATCCCTGATTACCCCCAGAGCTATGCCAGCGGGAGTTTTACTCCTGGAAGGTTCTACCAAGCTGGACAGGTTTGCGCGGGCAGGGATCAGACTAAAGGAGACACCCTGGTCCTCCAGGTTTGGGGTTTTATCATAGGGCTGACACCCCTGTCTATATAAAAAAAAAATTGAAGTTACGGAAACAACAACGAATAAACAAACTTTGTTGCGGGACGGACATCCGGGGTCTGAGGCTCGTATGACTGTCAGTGGTGAAAGCCGAAAGAAAGCCACTGACATGAGAACGGACGTCCTGACCGCAAAACATGATACAAGAATAGGATTTTGGAATGTCAGGACAATAAATGAGACGGGTAAACTAAAACAGGTCACGGCATAAATGAGAAACTATAGGTTACACATTTTAGGGATAAGCGAAAGCTGATGGACAGGGGCAGGAAAAGTTAAAACAGCAACAGGAGAAACAGCACTTTACTCTGGAAGAGAGGATGGACAGCACAATGAAGGTGTAGCCATTATTCTACAGAAAGGAATAAAAAGGACATTACTGGAATGGAAACCCATCAACAACAGACTGATAAGATTAAGATTGAGAGGTAGATTCACCAATACTACAATAATACAATGCTACGCACCAACGAATGACAGCGATGAAGAGGTCAAGGATGAATTCTATCAACAACTGCAGAAAGAAATGGAAGACACACCTAGATATGATCTTATTATAGTAATGGGAGACCTCAATGCGAAAGCTGGTACACACAATACATATAATGAAAGAGTAATGGGGAAATGCGGCAGCGGAACAGCAAACGAAAATGGGGATAAATTAATACGTTTCTGTAGTATTAACAGCCTGGTCATTGGAGAAACACTTTTCCCACATAAAGAAATTCACAAATTAACATGGGAATCACCAAATGGTCGGGACAGAAACCAGATAGACCACATCATGATTAACGGTAGATGGAGACATGCATTACAAAATGTGAAGGTAAGAAGAGGTGCAGATGTGGGAAGTGATCACCATTTAGTAGCAGCAAAACTGAAAGTGAAACTAAGAAGAGCTGGACAACTGTAACTACACAGAAAATGTTTGACATCAGCAAATTGAAGGACCCGCTTACCAGAAAAGCTTTTGCGGCTGACATAAAGAAACGATATCAATTTGCCAAAAGTCAGGAAAAGACATTGACTGATGACATAGACCAGAAATTCAACACCATTTCAACAATATATAAGGAAAGCAGCAAATCATGCTTGGGATTCCAGGAAAGGAAGAAGCAAGACTGGATAAGACCAGAAACATTAAACACCATAACACTGAGAAAGGAAATGAGAAGAAACAAAACAGAAGCGAAGTCACCCAGGTTAAAGCAACTATATAGCGAACAGTACAGTCAGCTGGACAAGGAAGTTAAACGCCAAACCCGAGCCAACAAAAGGAATTTCCTAGACGATCTTGCAAGACAGGCAGAAGAGGCAGCACTGAGAAATGAACAAAGCACAGTATACAAAATAACTAAATTTATCAGCGGAAAACGAGGTGCAAACAATATTACATTAGTAAGATATAAGCAAGGAAATCTCACCACGACAGCAGAGGGACAGGAAACAAGATGGGCAGAGGACTTCAGAGAAACTCTGAACAAGGAACCACCAGAGACACAATTGAATGTTCCTGAGGCTGAAAACGATCTAGATGTAAATACAGACATTCCACGAAAAGAAGAAATCATCACAGCAATCAAAGGGTTAAAGAACGGAAAAGCTCCTGGCCATGATAACTTAAATGCAGACCTATTTAAGACTGACCCTGAGCTAGCAGCAGAACTATTAGAACCACTATTTGCACAAGTCTGGAAAACGGGGACAACACCATCAGAGTGGAACAAAGGAATAATTGTCAAATTGTCCAAGAAGGGAGATCTTGCAGACTGCAATAATTGGAGAGGAATCACTCTTCTCTCAGTTCCCAGCAAAATACTAGGCAGGATAATTATACAGAGAATTTAAAAGCAGTAGACCACAAACTGAGGAAAGAACAAGCAGGATTTAGAAAGAACAGAAGGTGCGTAGATCATATATTCACTCTCATGAACATTATAGAGCAGTGCTCAGAATGGCAAAGACAGCTGTACATTAATTTCGTTGATTTTGAAAAGGCTTTTGACAGCATACATAGGGACAGTTTATGGAAAATACTGAGGGCTTATGGAATTCCAAGCTGCATAGTGTCAATCATAAAAAGCCTCTATGCCAACTTTACGTGCAGTGTTGGGCAGAGCAACTTAACCTTTGAGGTGAAGACAGGAGTATGACAGGGATGCCCCTTATCAACCACTCTATTTTTAACAGTCATAGATTGGGTGATGCGCCAGACAACAGAGGGCACCAAGAGGAATAAGATGGACTACATTTTCTACATTGGAAGATCTGGAATATGCAAATGACATTGCATTACTAGCACATTCACATAAACACATCCAGGAAAAAACGGATAGACTTAATAAGTTTAGCCAGCAGGTGGGCTTGAACATCAATTTAAAGAAGTCAGAGGTCATGACGCTCAATGTGAGCAACCCTGAGCCCATATCAGTAAGGAATCAGCAACTGGTACAGACAGACACCTTCACATACCTAGGATGCATAATAACACCAGACAGCGGGGCAGGCAAAGACTTCAGCATCGGAAGGAATAAGGCAAGAACAGCCTTTTTTAGCCTAAACAACATCTGGAAGTCCTCTCGATACAGCACAAGAACAAAATTAGGATTATATCAGAGCTGTGTACTTTCTGTGCTTCTCTATGGTGCAGAATGCTGAAGAGTTACAGAGAAGGAAATGTCGAAATTGTCCTCTTTTCACACAACATGCCTAAGAAAAATTCATCGAATCGTTTGGCCGAATACCATCACCAACCAAGATCTGCTTACTCGGAGCAAGCAGGAGGACATGCACACCATCATAGCTGGCAGACGCTGGAGCTGGGTTGGCCATGTCCTCAGAAGAGACCCCGATGCCATCACAAGAACAGCTATGCTTTGGACCCCTGAAGGAAAACGAAAGAGAGGCCGACCAAAAACAACCTGGCGGAGGACTATGGAGGCTGAGATGCAAAGAATGAACCAGAGTTGGGGCACTGTACGAAGGATGGCCACCGACCGAGCAAAGTGGAATCAATTTGTTGTTGCTCTACAAGACGCCACTAGGTGTGATGGCCACTGACTGCTTTGACGGTCGGCGGCTAATGATCAAAGAAAAAGAAGAATAGCATCATAGTCTTTCTTAATTTGCTCATCTAAGGTTAAGACTGAAGTAAGTGCTTCACCTACCAATAAGTTCATTAGCCTACTGGGCCATGTAGTTTTATCAACTTTAAATTCTTGACAATACGTCTCATATCTATTCAGATAGCATGATATGTCATCGATCGATGAGTTAAATGTTTGCAAATTTAACTTAAAGGGAGAAGAATGCTCTTTCTTATCAGCACCACCATTCATAGGATTAACCTGTGGTTGCTGTAGTCGTAATTTTTCAATCTCCAATTCTGCTAATTTGAGTTCTTATCTCAGCTTGAGCATAGGCCAATTTTTCTTTTTCAAGAGCTAACTCTTCTGCTCTTCTTTTTTCAGACAATTCTTCTTGTCTTATTCTTTCATTTAATTCTTCTTGTCTTTTTTTCAGCCAATTCTTCAGCTGCCTTCTTCTCCTCTCTTTCCAATTGTCTTTGATCTCTGAGTTCCTTCTCTACATAGGTCCTCAATATCTCACCTTCCATACCAAACTCTTTACCATGTTTCAAGACATACTCTGCAGTAGCCATGATTTACAATTATTGTGCTTTTCAATAGCAAAACAATAATGTAAATTTATTATATTCTCAATATGTGAGTAATATGTTCAATACTTATTTTATCACCTCAGATTCACCCAACTGCAGGTAATGGTAGATAGTAATATGTATGTTAATATGGAGCAATAACAGAAAATGGTTACAAACAGGAAGACTGAATACAGTGAACATAACCAACAGAAGCAAATGCAAATAGAAAACTAAAGCATAAATGTATGAATAGAACAAATAAATAAAATGTAGCTCTATCACACATATGACAAGACAAGCACAAGTTTACAACATGTATAACATCTAATAAAGAAATGATAGTATCACAAACAATAATGAAGCAAACTGAATAAAAAATTACACTAAACTTCACTTCAAAAACAAATTATACACTTAACAATACTGCACAACTAGACAAAAAAATGGATCTGTATACTTCAATTGAGGCAGTATCCCACACAGCAATGTACGCCGGTCCCTCAATTTGGACTACACAGATGCATAAACTAAAGAACGCCTGTTACTTCTCTTCGACCAGACATATGTCGGTATTGAAGAAAAATTACAGGTCCCGCCAACCTCCCGCTGTCATAGACATTTAATGACATAGATACATTAATATGGTCAAAAGAACAATGGCAAAAAGGATAATTTAGTGACACAGACTGTATGTAACTAAAAATTCACTTATCTGATTGCCAGTGAAAACAATTTCCTCTAGTTCCACCGCCTTTTTCTTCCAGGACCGATGTAAACGAGGTAAGTAGACCACAGTTAGGTCTAGAAATCGAAAGCAGCTGACTTGAACAGAACTCCGCTTTGGTCTGTAGCCTTGAACATTTCCATCTTCAGCAAAATACTTGACATTTGCACCGAAGCATGCTGCATTAAATATAATGTACTTTGCATATGTTCCCTTATACTGGAACCAAATAGTACTGAACGTGTACTGCAAATAGGGCTGCGAAACCTGTCTCCGGCTAGCAGACGATCCAGTTCGCCATCTTTAAAATCTGGAACAGGACACGAAATCCCCAGTGATGACTGAAGTAATTTTGCGGAACATGATTATTCCTGTAGGTCACAAGATCCTTTAGCGTGGCCCCCAAATGTTGCGTTATAATATATAATATTGTAGGTTGTTAGATGAAGGGATATCTTCGGCGAGGTCCTCTTCATTAAGACATAGATTGACCAGGCATTGTACAGATGCCGGTGACACTTTTCATTCAGCCTTCTTTCATAAAATTAATCTTCTAGAATGAAGAAGATGCAAGGCCAGGTTGGACGATAGGACGACATCAATTTATTACAATACAATGCTCCAGTAATACTTTCAAGAGATATCAGTCGATAAGACAATGGCATGACCTAGCCAGTCTTGAACGTCGTCATGTAGTCTTCTACTGACAAAATGTCCGTCGACGTTGTTCTGCAAAGTTTATTGAATAAGTTCCAACTTACGTACACAAGAATACAGCATACACTCCTCTCACTGTAAAATGTTAGCATCGACCCAACTCAACATGTGGGCGATCTAAAATGTTGGAAATATAACACACTCTCGGAGCTGAACACAAGATGCGTCCGTCCACCTTGAAGGCTACACAAAAAGGCCACGAAAGCTCCTTGACGTATGCCATGTTGAGACCGGTTTGACTTCTGCTAAAACAGTACCAAAAGTCAATGACGTACTTCCTGGTAACCCGTGGATACGGTCCCTAAACAAATATGGTATCAACAATCGATACCTACGTGAATAAAGAATGCTGTGTTATAAGTTTTAATCATAACACCCACCCCAAGCGGTCCTTACTGCTGGTCAGTGCTGATCTGGCCCCGCAGTTTCTCTCTCTCTCCCCCTTTCCTTCTCACTGACCGTTAAATAGACGAGCGAGCCAGTTGGTGCCTGGGTAGGCCTACCTGATAACTCGCAACTTGTGTAATAAGTGGTTACCCACGGCTTGCGTGGGGGGGGGGGGGTTGGTATGTAAACATTCCTGTTCCATCTACCTGGCGCGGAACTGACCTTACAACGTATCTGCCAGTACTTTCTAACGCACAGGCGTCTAATCGAAATCGCAAGGCCCGACTAAGGTCATCTCACTGGTCTACGACCCGCTTAATACCCTCATATTTACATGTACTCGATATGACAACATATAAGGCTACTCTGGGTAAATCTCTAATTGAATTAACAGTATCCATACAGTAGACAAGTAATCAATTAATTTAAAATAAATGTTGTGGAAAAAAAATATAAAGATCCGCCACGGAGGCCAGAGAAAAAAAATCGCTTATGGTTACACTTTGTGTTAAAAAGAATTCCCTCCACATAACAATCAGTCATATAGTTACACTTCGAGGGGAAAATTTATTCTATTATCACTGACCAGACTCATCTTAAAGTCCATTCACAACGGGCTTTGGCAGCAACAAACGTAAGTAGCATACAAACACAATTTCTGAAAAAAACTAACTATAGCTTCTTAGTGCTTGTTGGGTAATGGCCGCGCCTTAAAAATGCTAGAACCCACTACAGAAGAACTACATCCGTCTACGTCTAAACCCAAGGGAAAAAAACAACTACCAAATTACTTAAGAATTCTTACCGAGATGTGAAGAATTTCCTACACTAAAGGTAGCTGGCAAACTGCACACAGATGTCTACCACCTCACGACAGTAGTTCCAGTGACTGAAAGCCGTTATAGACAGAAGGGGACTCATTATATAGAAGGAATTGACCACAGGTGTTCGGACACTTGGACAGAAAAACTATCGTAATGTCTCTCGGAGGATTTCTCCTGGCGACGCACTACAAGAAGGGTTGCGTAACAGAGTGATTGCTTTTTTCGCTGCGAGGGTCCCAGACTTTCCCTGGAATAAAAAACCACGGGGGAAAATTGTGCCGCCCAGCGAGGAGCGTTCCGGACGCGTCACAAAGACACTCTTACCAGCATTAAAAGACCTTTCATCTACGCTGGCCACTTTCCGCGCGAGCAAGGGGAGTTAACTTGTCAGATCAAAGTGACATTCTAGCAGCGACCGCAAACTAGAAAAAAAGGACGAAAAATGGGCGTGCCTACAATCAAGAAGAAGTTAGGGGGATGGTAGCTCCACCCTAGGGCCAAATTTTTTTAACGCAACGTCTGGTGGAGTTGTCCGTGTGCAATGAAGATAGTCCTTAAAACAAAATCAAACCAAACAGTCATACAGACAGACAGACAGACAGACAGACAGACAGACAGACAGACAGACAGACAGACAGACAGACAGACAGACAGACAGATAGATAGATAGATAGATAGATAGATAGATAGATAGATAGATAGATAGATAGATAGATAGATAGATAGATAGATAGATAGATAGATAGATAGATAGATAGATAGATAGATAGATAGATAGATAGATAGATAGATAGATAGACAGGTAGGTAGGTAGGTAGGTAGACAGACAGACAGACAGACAGACAGACAGACAGACAGACAGACAGACAGACAGACAGATAGATAGATAGATAGATAGATAGATAGATAGATAGATAGATAGATAGATAGATAGATAGATAGATAGATAGATAGATAGATAGATAGATAGATAGATAGATAGATAGATAGATAGATAGGCAGGCAGGCAGACAGACAGACAGACCGACAGGTAGACAGGTAGATAGATAGATAGATAGATAGATAGATAGATAGATAGATAGATAGATAGATAGATGATAGATAGATAGATAGATAGATAGATAGATAGATAGATAGATAGATAGATAGATAGATAGATAGATAGATAGATAGATAGATAGATAGATAGATAGATAGATAGAACTTTATTTTCGAAGGGTAAAGAATTGGGCGCGCAGGCCCGTCTAACATTCTGCCCTTCTGTAGTGAAATTGACAGAGATACAACGGTAAAATACCTCCAAAGATAACATGTAAGGATAAAAACATAATGCGTAGGCTGCTGATAGTACATGATCGCCCAGACCGCGGGTCATCACCCTCCATAAAAATTGACTTGCTAGACAGGAGGGGAACGGCGGATAAAAAGGAAAAAATATGACTGGAAAGATTGCGTGAGACTAGAAAGGCTAAGGAGACGCAATTGGGGGGGAAACGGAGAAAAGTCACGTTTCCCAAGTTGACATAAAGTAAGGAACTCGACAGAAGGGACCTTGGATATGTTACGCCACAGTCATTTATTGGTCGCTTTTGCGATACCAAGCCTTTGATTTGAATTCAGCGGCAGAACGCAGATGTTTGGAATATTACAAAAATTAAAAAGTAACTTTTTCGTAATATTAATGTTAGGAATATAAAAATTAGCTGGCCGGATGGCCCATTCTGAGCAGTGAACTAATATGTTCTTAATTTTACAGACGGATAGATAATATTGAAGATAATGACAAAAGACAGTGTTGTTCACATCAGCGACAGACTGTATTGAATAAAAAGTGTCGCTATTTGCACAAAAAAACACGACCTTGAGACGCAGGTGTTCAAATCTACTTAGTAGGGAAGCGAAGGGACATTGGTGGGAGCTGTGTCTAAATATAACTTTTAACGACAAAATTTTGGAGGGGAGAGAAAGGTTGGTTCAAAAATCAAGTACGTTTTTGAAAAAAACAAGTAGAGACGGACAGACTAACAGATAAACATCCATACTTGACTGAAGCATGACTGAAATGACTTTAGGGTAGGAAATTTGAATTTGAAATAAACCTAGGCAGTGATTGGCCACAGACAATCATTTTATCGGCGCTCAGACGCGCAAGTGGGGCCATTCCTCAATAGTTGTTCGATGATAGACACAGTATTTTAAAGTGTGGTGATTTCCAAATGAAAGAAAGTGAAATAAGTTCAGGGACGCCATACTATAGCCAGCAGCTCAGCTGAGTTTTGCTAGCATTTCTGTGTTCTTTATTCATAATCTGGTAAGATTGAAATTATTTCTTTGTATATTTTGAATATTGTTTAATGTTCGAGTGATTTGATACTGCCATATCGAAATCTAGCCTTACAAACAAGTAGGGATTTGCTCTAGACCCCCCGCCCAAGTCAGGGTCTAGGGACCAACAATATACATAAACTCCAGCAAGGGTTAGGAAAGACAGATCAAGTGTTGAGAATAATGAAACATATTACCTATCCACTTTTAGGGAAGGAAACTAATAAATATTTTTCAGAATCTATAGTCTGGGAGGACCTATCTGATGTAAAACCACCATGGTAAATGTGCTGTTTGGTCAGAGAGATCTGACCTGTCTGTATGATGTGGTTGTTGTGTCCGTGTTGTGTCCAGACGTGGGTAGAGAATAGAATTTTGACACATAGCCAATACTTTGATTGCAGAGCTGTGAGTTTCAGTTGTCAACAAGGCGGTGTCCATTCAGTTGGTGATTTTACTCGAGTGTATCTGTGCAGTACGTTGTGACAGAGACCACTATTATTGCCCGCCAGCACGGAGAGGTGGGACCACCAGATTTCAGCACCAGAGCTACATATGCAAGTTGAGTGAGCCTCTGGTCTGCTGGAAGTTCACCAACGCCTTTTAGTTACTAATACCCCATAAAATTCCTGCAATTTACTGGACACTGTGTAGTCAATATAGACAGGTGTGATGAGGCCACCCCAACAGCACAAGCATTAACTATCCTCCCAAGTAGATGACTACTAGAACATTTTAATAAAACTAACTAGTCTAGTACTTATATATGTACACTCTTGCATTTATTATGTAACATTCCATGCATTTCTTTCATAATTTTTAAATCCTTTTTTTAAAAAAGTTCTGGTCAACATAAAACTTGATCCAGAACAAATAAATGTAATATAATTCTATCAAAAATTTTACACTCTTGAGTTAGTTCAGTGTATTATAATATTTGTTAAATATTATTAGTCTGCTTAAATATCTGTGGGTGTATCTATAACTATCACACCACATTACATATCATTACCCTAGACATTTTACATAGCTACATTCATTAAGAAAAAAAATTGAGTGTGAGGTCGTAGTGGTAGCAAGAAAGGCCTTCTGACAATTCACAACTACATTTTATCTCAGGAGCCTTCACAGCTGGCCTCATACATTACATTTAGTAATATCACCATCATACAATACCATCAAACCCACTACATACATTGGGGTCTTGTCCAGGGATAATTAGCCCAACAGTAATATTAGGATCTCCTGGTTGGAGAAATAAAATTAGGGAAAAAAATTGTGAAATTCCCTTTAAAATTAAAAGTGTCCCTGCAGATAAAAGTTGGTGAATCTTCACAGCCAGTGATAATTAATTAGTTAACTGGTTAGTTAGAATTAGTTAGACTATAGTCATAAGAAGTACTTAGTGTATTTACTGGTTAGAGATTTAGCTTGTGTATTATTATATTGTCTGAAAAGTATGGCGGAGCTAGCAAAATTCCGATCAGCTGCTGTGCTGACCGCAAAGGAGATGGGAATGGATGGTCAAATTTTAATTCAATATGTAACGGCTGAATGTGATAAATATATTGAAAGGGAAGATAGAAAGGTAGCTGAAGAGAAGAGGTTACAAATTGAGGCTGATAGAGAAATTAAGAGGCTGCAGATTGAGGCAGAAGAAAAACGACAGCAAAGGGAGGCAGAAGAAAAACGACAGCAAAGGGAGGCAGAAGAAAAACGACAGCAAAGGGAGGCAGAAGAAAAAAGGTTGACTGCCGAAAGGGAGGCAGAAGATAGAAGGTTGCAAAGGGAGCACGAATTACGACTAAGGGAGCTGGAATTACAAGGCCCGGCTCCTGAAAATGGTGCCAGCCCTTTTGCCTCAGATGCTACGCCCAGTCTGGGAGCCTCAAACTCAGCTATGGGGTTTCATTTAGACCATTTTGTTGAAAAAGACGATGACATAGAGGGGTACCTAGGACGTTTTGAGTTATTAGCTACTACATATGGGTTAGAGAGAGAGAGGTGGAGTTTAAAGCTATCACAGGGATTGAGAGGTACTTCTTATGAAGTATTTGCCAAAATGAACAGGGAAGACCAAGACAATTATGACATGTTAAAGCAGGCTTTGTTATTAAGGTACGAGAAGAATGGTGAATTTTATCGTAAGAAATTTAGAAATGCCAAACTGTTGTCTGGGGAGACATACCACCAATTCTCTGCTAGACTAGAAACCTATTTGGAGAAATGGACGGCTCTGGGGAAGACCCAAGATCTTAAAGAAATGATCATGATTGAGCAATTGAGAGAGTCCATGGCTCCAGACATGAGAAAATTTCTCATGGAACAAGGTGCAGAGAAGTTGGGGGAAATTTTAAATGTTGCTGAGAGGTATCAGGCAGCTCAGGCAGAGGTAAGTGGTGCTAAAAAGAAGCACATAGACAATTTTAAAGCTCCACAGCAATTTAATAAATTTGATAATAGAGAGCAGGGAAATAAAGGTAGGACAAACTTTGAGCGGCCAAGAAATGACTATCGCGACAGAAACTCACAGTTCAATGACCAAAAGTTCAATGAAAGAAAACCGTTGAACCAAGGAAAAAGATGGTGTAAATGGTGCAAGAAGGATAACCATAACACCGAATTTTGTAGAAGGAAACCTTCAAACATTGCTGCAATGAAGTCGGGGACGCAAAGATTAAAGGTTAATCCTAATGGACAACAGGAACCTTATCACCCCCCAGTTTGTGAGGATGTTATTTGTAATGGGGTCACCATAAGGTGCCTTTATGATACAGGTTTGGATTATGATTCAGTTGTGAAGTCTAGCCTAGTGGACCCAAGTCAGTATACCACAGAAACAGTGGAAATACAAGGGGCGACTAAGGACATACCACTCATGACACTTCCCATCGCAAGGATAACGGTGAAAACTCGCTATGTGGAAGGAGAAATCAGAGCAGCAGTGATAGATGAACCAATCTACCCTCTGATATTGGGGTGTAGATACGTCTTCTTGGGGAATCCCGAGAAACCTGTGATCATGGCGACAGTGCAGACCAGGTCACAGAAGAAGGAGGAAGAAGGTGAACCTATAAATGCTCATCCAGAGGAGATGAGGAAGGCGCAGGCTGAGGATAGGACACTCAAGCCCTGTTTTAAAAAATTGCCCAAATGCCACACACCTCCGAGCAAGGGGGAATATTTCATGAAGAACAAACTCTTATACAGGAAGGCCGGAACTGGAACAAATGGTCACAACCAGCTGGTTCTTCCCACTTCATATAGAGATAAAGTGATGGAACTCGGGCATGCGATTCCCTTCAGTGGTCACATGGGGATCAGCGCCACAGGACAGCGTATAGCTTGTCATTACTTCTGGCCAGGGATAACGGAGGATATAAAAAGATATGTCAAATCCTGCCCAGAATGTCAAAGGGTAGCTCCAAAGCACTGGACTGCTCCTGCAACTCTAGGGGAAATGCCCATAGTGGGAACACCTTTTGAGAGGGTTGCAGTGGATATTGTAGGACCTCTCACTCGGACCAAGAGGAGGAACAGTTACATCCTTACTCTGGTGGACACTTGTTCTATGTGGGGAGAGGCGGTAGCCCTGCCATCAATTGATTCAAAACATGTAGCAGAGGCACTACTTACAATATTTACCCGATTAGGATTCCCGCATCAAATCTTGACGGATAATGGTTCTCAGTTCAAGGGGAAACTAACGGAAGAAGTTTTTAAGCTATTTCAAGCCAGACACTTTCATTGTAGTCCGTACCATCCACAAGGGAACGGCCAGGTAGAGAGGTTCAACGGGACTCTCATTTCTATCCTGAGAAAGCTGGCACACGAAAAACCGGATCTGTGGGATCAATTCCTGCCCGCCGCATTGTTTGCGTACCGGGAGGTACCACATAGTTCAACCGGGATGGCTCCCGCAACTCTGCTATTTGGGAGGCCAATAAAAGGTCCATTAGAAGCTCTATTAAGGACCTGGATAGATGAGAAGGCGGAAGAGACTGTTACCTCATCGTATCAATACGTGAACGAACTGACCACTCGTTTGAAAGCTGGATGGAAACTGGCAAATGATAATTTGAAGCAAGCCAGGAAGAAACATGCAGCATATTTTAATAGGAAGGCAAAGGACAGGGAACTGGCAGTCGGAGAGAAGGTGCTGCTTCTACTACCCGGAAGCCAGAATAAATTACAAATTGGTTGGCAAGGTCCATATACGGTTCTAGAGAAGGTGTCTAGAACAAACTATAAAATTGACAAAAAGGGGAAGGAGAAAGTTTATCATGTAAACCTGTTAAAGAAGTATCTGGACAGACCACTCCAGGAAAGCACCCCCTTATTGACCTTGGCTATTGCAACCCAGATGCAAAAAGAACCACTCACCTCACATGAATACCCATTACATCCTTGTGAAACAGCAGCACAGGTAAAAGTCAGTAAGCACCTGACTAAAAACCAGAGGGAGAGAGTTCAACAGGTTCTGGAGGAACATACAGATGTATTAACAGATAAACCAGGCCATACAAATTTGCTACAGTATGACATGAAACTGGTAGACTCAAACCCAATCTGTATGAGAGCCTATTCTATTCCGTTCGCGAAGGAGAAGGCATTGAAGGAAGAAATAGAGTATTTGTTGAAGGAGGGGATTATTTCGCACAGTGAATCATCTTTTAGTTCTAGTGTCGTTTTGTTGAGAAAACCGTCTGGGGAACACAGACTGTGCATAGATTACAGGAAACTGAATGCTGTCACAGAAGGACAAGTGGATCCATTACCAGACACAAAACAGTTATTTGCCAGACTGAACAAGGCAAAATACTTTTCAAAGGTGGATCTTAGTAAAGGCTATTACCAGATCCCAGTGAAGCCTGAAGTGAGACCTTATTTGGCTTTTAGCACTTCGGATGGACATTATGAATTCAATATGCTACCATTCGGACTGAAAAATGCTCCGAGTGTGTTTTCAAGGATGATGCGCAAATTGTTGGATCCCCTGAATAACCCATGTATCACGAATTTCATGGATGATATTCTCGTCGCCACAGAGACATTTGAAGAACACATTGAAGCTCTGGAGATGTTGTTTGATAGACTTCGGGAGGCGAACTTAACTGCTAGGCCAACAAAATGTTGTATTGGATGCAAAGAGTTGGAATTCTTGGGACACACTGTATATCAGGGTAATATGACCCCTGATCCTAAGAACTTGGAAAAACTGCAGAGAGCACCTAGGCCGCAAACAAAAAAGGACGTGCGATCATTTGTGTCGTTATGCGGATTTTATCAGAAATACATCAAGAATTTTAACGCTATTTGTGCTCCTCTGACTGATCTGACTCGCAAGGGACTTCCAGATAAAATTATTTGGACTGCACAATGTGAACTAGCGTTCCAAGAGTTAAAGGAAAAACTCACTAGCAAGCCTATTCTCAAACTGCCTGATTTGACACAGGACTTTGTCTTAAGAACCGATGCAAGTAATGTAGGACTAGGAGGGGCTTTGTTGCAAAGATCATCTTCACCTGATGGGGAACTGAAACCAGTCGCTTATGCAAGCCGCAAATTGAATAAGGCGGAACAAGGATACTCCACAAGCGAAAAAGAATGTTTAGCGTTAATCTGGGCAATAAAGAAGTTTCAAATCTATCTGTATGGTAGGACTTTTGTGGTGGAGACGGACCATCAGCCTCTCGTATTCTTATCTCAGGCTAAGCATGAAAACGCAAGATTGCTGAGGTGGTCTTTATTGCTTCAACCTTATCAGTTCAGTATCCAATATATCCCAGGCAAATTGAATGTCGGTGCAGATTTCCTCAGTCGGCACCCCTGTGATCAAAATTAGAGTAGTGGCAGACGTGAGGAGTAATTTTACCTATGTGTATCGCTGGTTTTGGAACTTGCCATAGGCATGTTTTCAAGTGGGGAGATGTGTAGTGAAATTGACAGAGATACAACGGTAAAATACCTCCAAAGATAACATGTAAGGATAAAAACATAATGCGTAGGCTGCTGATAGTACATGATCGCCCAGACCGCGGGTCATCACCCTCCATAAAAATTGACTTGCTAGACAGGAGGGGAACGGCGGATAAAAAGGAAAAAATATGACTGGAAAGATTGCGTGAGACTAGAAAGGCTAAGGAGACGCAATTGGGGGGGAAACGGAGAAAAGTCACGTTTCCCAAGTTGACATAAAGTAAGGAACTCGACAGAAGGGACCTTGGATATGTTACGCCACAGTCATTTATTGGTCGCTTTTGCGATACCAAGCCTTTGATTTGAATTCAGCGGCAGAACGCAGATGTTTGGAATATTACAAAAATTAAAAAGTAACTTTTTCGTAATATTAATGTTAGGAATATAAAAATTAGCTGGCCGGATGGCCCATTCTGAGCAGTGAACTAATATGTTCTTAATTTTACAGACGGATAGATAATATTGAAGATAATGACAAAAGACAGTGTTGTTCACATCAGCGACAGACTGTATGGAATAAAAAGTGTCGCTATTTGCACAAAAAAACACGACCTTGAGACGCAGGTGTTCAAATCTACTTAGTAGGGAAGCGAAGGGACATTGGTGGGAGCTGTGTCTAAATATAACTTTTAACGACAAAATTTTGGAGGGGAGAGAAAGGTTGGTTCAAAAATCAAGTACGTTTTTAAAAAAACAAGTAGAGACGGACAGACTAACAGATAAACATCCATACTTGACTGAAGCATGACTGAAATGACTTTAGGGTAGGAAATTTGAATTTGAAATAAACCTAGGCAGTGATTGGCCACAGACAATCATTTTATCGGCGCTCAGACGCGCAAGTGGGGCCATTCCTCAATAGTTGTTCGATGATAGACACAGTATTTTAAAGTGTGGTGATTTCCAAATGAAAGAAAGTGAAATAAGTTCAGGGACGCCATACTATAGCCAGCAGCTCAGCTGAGTTTTGCTAGCATTTCTGTGTTCTTTATTCATAATCTGGTAAGATTGAAATTATTTCTTTGTATATTTTGAATATTGTTTAATGTTCGAGTGATTTGATACTGCCATATCATAATCTAGCCTTACAAACAAGTAGGGATTTGCTCTAGACCCCCCGCCCAAGTCAGGGTCTAGGGACCAACAATATACATAAACTCCAGCAAGGGTTAGGAAAGACAGATCAAGTGTTGAGAATAATGAAACATATTACCTATCCACTTTTAGGGAAGGAAACTAATAAATATTTTTCAGAATCTATAGTCTGGGAGGACCTATCTGATGTAAAACCACCATGGTAAATGTGCTGTTTGGTCAGAGAGATCTGACCTGTCTGTATGATGTGGTTGTTGTGTCCGTGTTGTGTCCAGACGTGGGTAGAGAATAGAATTTTGACACATAGCCAATACTTTGATTGCAGAGCTGTGAGTTTCAGTTGTCAACAAGGCGGTGTCCATTCAGTTGGTGATTTTACTCGAGTGTATCTGTGCAGTACGTTGTGACAGAGACCACTATTATTGCCCGCCAGCACGGAGAGGTGGGACCACCAGATTTCAGCACCAGAGCTACATATGCAAGATGAGTGAGCCTCTGGTCTGCTGGAAGTTCACCAACGCCTTTTAGTTACTAATACCCCATAAAATTCCTGCAATTTACTGGACACTGTGTAGTCAATATAGACAGGTGTGATGAGGCCACCCCAACAGCACAAGCATTAACTATCCTCCCAAGTAGATGACTACTAGAACATTTTAATAAAACTAACTAGTCTAGTACTTATATATGTACACTCTTGCATTTATTATGTAACATTCCATGCATTTCTTTCATAATTTTTAAATCCTTTTTTTTAAAAAAGTTCTGGTCAACATAAAACTTGATCCAGAACAAATAAATGTAATATAATTCTATCAAAAATTTTACACTCTTGAGTTAGTTCAGTGTATTATAATATTTGTTAAATATTATTAGTCTGCTTAAATATCTGTGGGTGTATCTATAACTATCACACCACATTACACATCATTACCCTAGACATTTTACATAGCTACATTCATTAAGAAAAAAAATTGAGTGTGAGGTCGTAGTGGTAGCAAGAAAGGCCTTCTGACAATTCACAACTACATTTTATCTCAGGAGCCTTCACAGCTGGCCTCATACATTACATTTAGTAATATCACCATCATACAATACCATCAAACCCACTACACCTTCCACTCTCATTAATCTTGCATACTATATCCTTTCATTCCCACATGATGCTTTAAGCATTAATTTAAAGGCATGCAACGTTATAAAGTTACCATAACAGCATTCATTTACAGTATGCAATCATAATTTAAAAAATGAGTAGTTTTTTTTTGTTGAAACAAACAAGCTAGTAATTGGTGGGGGGGTAATAATAAAATAAAATAAATAAAACAATAAATAAAAATAAATAAATTCTGTATACCGACACTCACTCATGCGGTTAATCCGTCTACAATTAATCTGTATTTTTGAATGTGTCATCAATCATCAATACAAAAATTACATAAACACATTCTCCCTTATGTCCATACATTCTTGGTGGAAAATGAAATAATAATAATAACACTTTCTTACGCACTTCTGTGGCAGGAAAAGTCTTTAAGCAGAACAGAAAAAAAAAAGAAGAAAAAAAAAAAGTTCCCATTTCTAAAGTACAGTGGTATGCGGGTACATTCTCACGACTCACATTTCTAAAGTACAGTATTATGTGGGTACATTCACACACACATTACATTATATAATAATATTTTAAAGTGAATATAATAATGATATTACATGGATAAAAAACAAATTATTCACACACAAAAACGAGCGGAAGAGGACAAGAAATGTTGACCTATGGATGAGATGTTGACAGGCAAATGCTGTTTCTATGGGGGTAGATAATCAGTGTTGAGGAAGTGTTTGAAAAGTGCTTTGTTAAAAGAATATTGTGTAGGTAGGCTTTTTAGGTGGTGTGGAAGGCTGTTCCATAAGTAGGCACCAGCGTAGGCTAGACTCTTTTTGAACAGGTCGATCCTAGGTTTGGGCAAACGTAACTGATGTAATTGTTGTCACACCCTTCTATTGGTTTGAAACAATGATCTTAGGTACGACGGGGCATTGTTAGATCAAATTGTGTGAGTCAGCTTGGCTTTGTTGTAGAGAAGACGTTTTTTTAGCGACAGTATTTTGGGTTCTTTTCCTGTCCTTGTGTGTGGTGTCGTGCGATTATCGGTGATCAGACGTACTGCTCTCTTTTGCAGGGAGTGCAGTCTCTTCGAGGTGGAAGCAGGGCAACAATCCCATAGTGTAGAGCAGTAATCTAGATGTGTCTGTATATGTGAGGTGTAGAACAATAGTCTAGTGTCTGCGTCTAAGAAGTGTTTTATTTTGGCTAGCTGGTACGTCTTTTGTGCTAAGTATTTGGTTAAATTCCGTACATGGTAGTTCTACGTTAAGTGCTGGTCAATCGTGATCCCCAGATCTTTGTGTTCTGTTACATGTTCAATTTGTATTGATTCCGCGTGTAGCTGTAGCGATCTTTTGGTGCAGCTTAGGAGTTTCTGTCTGGTGGTAATCAACATAGATTTCGATTTTGTTGTGTTTACTGGCAAACGATTCATATTACTCCATTTTGTTAGATTGTCTACATCGCTTTGAAGAGTCATTTCAAGTGCCACGCAGTCATTGTCACTAGTGTAGATAGTACAATCATCTGCAAAGAGGTCACAAGTTGAATATTTTAGATGTAGTGGCAGGTCGTTGATGAACATTGCGAAGAGTAGGGGCCCAAGAATAGAGTCCTGCGGTACTCCTGTAACTACCTTCGAGAAATCTGATGCTGAGTTGTTGTGAAGCACTAACTGTTGTCGATATGCCAGGAATGATTTGATGATGTTTAGTGGATTACGGCCTATTCTGAGGGTTTCCAACTTTTGAACCAAGATAGTGTGGTCAATCATGTCAAATGCTTTTTTGAAGTCGACAAAAACAGCACCACATAATTTTCCATCATTTATGTTCGACAGCCAGTTGTCTGCCATTTTGGTGAGAGCTGTGTGACAGGAATGTTTGGGTCTGAAACCTTACTGGCTATCAATGAGCTGTTTGTTTGTTGTTAAGTGTTGAAATGTGGTGTTGTAAATGTGTTTCTCTAGTGGTTTTGAAAGAGATGATAGAAGGGATATTGGTCTGTAACTGTTGGGATCGCTATATGAGCCAGATTTATAGAGGGGGTTGTTACGGGCCTCGGGACCCCAGTATGTTCTGGGTGCTTCGATGACTTCTAGTATTTGAGGATGACCAAGTTATTATATGCGTATTCAGTTTATAGAGTCAAAGTCCCTCGGGTTCTTATCACTTTTGTAGGATTCCGTAATACTGTTCGTTGGTATCGATAATGTCTGCTTAACCCTTGTGATACATTCTGTGCTGAACATGTTTCATATTAAATATTCGACCCTTGACTGACCTGTATTAGTCTCTTGTCTTATTGATTATATTGGCAGTGTGAGATGCAGCGTGTTAAGACATTAATCATCACTGGTCATGATCAGTTGAATATTAACTGCATTTAACTCAACTCCGAATACGACAGTTGATAAGACCGTGATTTTGACGACTCAAAATATTTAATTAGTAATTTCATACCATGAGCAGACACCAACTACATGGGAACAAAAGTCACATCACATTCATGTACGATCTGCAAGAGTTCTCATTATTTCATAAACACATGTTCATAATCTCTATCTAGAGTTCTGGTTCAAGGTCAGTTCCTTTTAATGGCCAATGTCCTTTGGCATAAATTCAGAGGCTAACTAGACTTACTCCCGTCGCTAGTTTATACAATAGCCTTTTGCACTAGACTTAACTATCCTGCTAGTTCTGCAATACACTTATTATGCTAGGCTTACGTCTACTGCTAGTCGTCTAATATCCGTTACACTAGGCTTACGCTTGCCGCTAGCTGTACAATATCCATCTATACTAGTCTTACACTATTGCTAGTACCGTAATGTTCTTTTGGCATACCACGCCAGGCTAATCTGCCATAATTATGCAAACTGCGTTATTCATACGACGACTTACGTTTGGTTCAAGAAATACTCAATTGGCTTCCCAGCCACACAATTAATAAGTGGTTATACCACACAATATAAGTGGCAATGGCCACACTTCTGAAACACACTGCCGTTCGGGTCAAAACCCACAAGTCGAATCACGTTACCAAGACATACGCGTCATGCATAGAGATATGCATACTACGTCGTTAATATATATATTCAATTGCGATGTTCCATGGTGCAGCAATCCGAGTGTGATCAAAACTCAAATGCTTGCACACATGCAACAATCATCGACATCGGTCGATGAGATATATCTCTATTCGTTTGAGGTGTTCCATGATACAGTCATTCGGATCGTGCACAAATCCAAATGCCTGTAGACATGAAACAATCATCGACATCAGTCGCGGAGATATAATCATTTGAGGAATGCGCCATGCTGCAGACATGAAGCAATCCTCAACATCATCCCCCTCACTTCCAAACGTGACACTTGTGGCACGGATGATAGTGGTGGAGAAGACGCTCGTTTCCCGAACATATCAATATTAGTACTACCTACTTATAAACATCATAATCATTAAGTAGACACATTAAATTTTATAACATTAATAATAGCACTTGTCAACCTGGTGACTAAAGAGTTAATTCAATTTCTTCTCAGAGAAGTTGCGCGATAAAAGATCTGCCAAGTTATTGTCTGATCCAGCAATAGGCAGAATCGTAAATGAAAATTCTTGAATCAACAAGTACCATCGGTGTATTCTAGCGTTACGCATCGTTCTAGCTGTTATGTAAGTAAGAGGACTATGGTCTGTCATGATAAAAAAATGCGTGCCGATGAGGTATCTTGCTAGCTTCTCCAGGCACCATACCATCGACAGGAGCTCACGTTCACCTGTCGCATACTTTTGTTCAGCCGGAGTCATTTTCCTCGACACATAGAAACATGGATGGAGTGTTTCCTTGTAACATTGCAGCAAACAGCCACCCATGGAGTAGCTCGAGGCATCTGATTGAAGTATGAATGGAATACGTATATTCGGTAATAACAAAATAGGTGCATTACTAAATAATTTCTTAATTGTTACCAAAGCGCTTTCGCAATCTTTGTCCCAACGTATCTTATTAGGACTACCTTTGGTCAACAGTGCGGACAAAGGTGTAGATAGTTGTGCGAAATGCGGGATGAACTTATGGTAATAGTTTATCAAGCCTAAAAGGCTTCTAACTTGTTTCTTAGTTGAAGGGGTAGAAATCTCTAGAATTCTTTTGACTGTATTGTCGTCAGGATACAGTTTGTGGTTACCTATGCGGTGACCAAGAAAAGAAATTTCCTGACAACGTATTTGGACCTTTGAAGGTCGCACAGTCAAACCATGCATACGTAACGTATGTAGAAGAGAAGTTAAACCATCAATATGGTCTTCCCACGAGTCATGAAATAGGCAGATGTCATCGATGTACGTGATGACATCTTTACGATCGCCAAGGAGGCGGCGCATCATGCGCACAAACGTCGCTGGCGCATTCACTAACCCAAAACACATATAATTCCATTGGTAGAGCCCAAACGGAGTTGTGAAAGCTGTGTAAGGTTTGGCATTTTCGGCAAGAGGAATTTGCCAGTAGCCTTTAGAAAGATCTAGTTTGCTAAAGAAAGTAGCATTAGATAATTCTGACAACAGATCATCTAAAAGTGGCATAGGCTCACCGTCTGTGATTGTAATTTTGTTCAATCGCCTAAAATCAATACAAATACGTAAAGAATCATCCTTCTTTTTAACAATCACCATTGGGAATGCATATGGTGATTCCGAAGGAGATATCACACCTAAACGTATCATCTCTTTTAACTCTTTCTCTACCCTATCTTTGTGGTGTAAAGATATAGATAGGGTCTAAGTTTGATAGGTTTATAATCAGTAAGAGTAATATCATGGGATATAAGCGATGTCTGACCTGGAAGGTCGGTGAGAACATCATTGAAAGAAATGAGAATATCCCGAACTTGATCTTGTTGTGACGAAGATAGTGAAGAAGAAATAGTCACGTCTTTCCAAGATTCCGATGATTGCAAAGAAGATAGTTGGAATTGTAAAGGGATAGACGAAGTGGTATCTTCTTCATGAACAACTGCAAAAGAAGCAGTATGATGTGAAGAATCATCAATAGAGTTAATAACAGGAATTAATTCCTGTGGTCTTTCAACTGCTAATTTTAGCATGTTGACGTGGAAGGTTTTGATTTTACCTCTAACGTTTACCGAGTAGTCAACATCTGTGACTTGTTTGATAACATCAAATGGACCTTGCCATGATATCAGTAATTTGTTATCGTTATGAGGTAGCAACAACCAAACTTTTTCCCCAGGTTTGAAGGATCTTAATATTCTCTTTTGATTATGTAATAATCTTGATCGTTGAGTGGCTGATTTTATACTCTGGGATGCATAAGTGCACGCATCGATGATTCGTTGTCGGAGATCAATAACTAACTCGTAGCTGTTTCGAGTGGCTGTATCAATTGATGCTCCAATCAACAAATCCTTGAGTATCATCATTGGTCCGCGAGGATTTGAACCATAAACCAATTCGAACGGAGACCACCCCGTGCTTTCGTGAGGCACTTCACGAAAAGCGAACAGGGCCGCCGGCAAAAGCCTGTCCCATTCACGAGGGCATTCTTCAGTTATCTTAGATAACATCTGTTTTAGAGTGCTATTGTAGCGCTCGCACACACCGTTTGATTGGGGCCTATACGCACTACAAAACGAGTGGTGGACAGATAACATGAATTCTAAATCCCTCATGATGTTGGAAGTAAATTGTGATCCTTGATCTGACAAAATATCTTCCGGAAAACCGATTCGACAAAATATCGAAAATAATGCATCAGACACGGATGCAGTTGTGATGGTTTTCAATGGTATGGCCTCTGGCCAACGCGTGCAAAGATCTACGCAAGTTAAAATATAACGAAATCCATTATTTGAAACAATTGATAACGGACCCACTATATCTACTGCAATCTTTTTGAAAGGTCTCTCAGGCACGTCTGTAATCTGTAAGGGTGCCGTATGGAACCTGCCCTTACGTGCTATACCTTGGCATGTTGTACATGATTTGCAGTATAACTTTGTATCCTTATTAACCCCAGGCCAATAAAATTGTGACGTAACACGAAACAATGTTCTTTTGATCCCCATATGCCCTGCCATAGGGGAGTCATGACCTGTTTGTAGGACCAATGGTCTGTATTCCTTAGGTACTATCACTTGATGTATAATTGTTTTGCCATCATCATAACATCTAGTGAGTATTGATTTCTTTATCTTGTACCATTGTTTAGCCCCTCTTGTGTATTTAATCGTTTTTTGTTCTGCTCGGCTAAACAATCCTTGTAAAGTTGGGTCACTCTTCTGTTTTTCTGCAAAAACAGAAGATGTAACAGTGCCAACTTGAGACATAATTGTATCTATTATAGGAAGAGGTGGTGTAGCCATATCCGTAGCTAACTGTTGTGCTCTCGTTACAACAGCATTTGCCACCTGTGGGTGAGATTCAACCCACATCGGAATCTCCTCAGGAGTGCAATCTTTAACTCCTGGTATGTTTCCTATTATAATTTCAGTTATGGGTGCTCTCAAGCCGCAGGCATAGACAGTGCCTGTGTAAAAAGGAGTATCAATGTATACTCGTGCCACAGGGAAAGTTTCTATATTCCCACCAAATGTGACACACTTAACTGATTTGCCTGTAAAAGCAGAGGGCTCGATAAGCGAGTGCTTTATGCCTATCGTTGAGGACCCAGTGTCACGCAAAACTCTCACTACCTTACCATCCAATATTCCGGGATGAAATGTAAGATAACCGACATTTACACATGCCGACATTGTAGGCATACAATGACCACAATCAAGTGTAATTGTAGACTTTAATCTGTTTTTCGACTGACACTCATAACATGTATCATTCATTACCATACATGCGTTCGCATGATCATTATCATCATTACCTTTCTCCTTTTTGACACTGCAATTATTTGCATGTCTATGTTTATTTTTGTCTCTCGACGGAGATCTGGCATTACCTTTGTTATTATTGACTGACTTTTTATTGCTATAATAAAAATCAGTAGAGTCATCCTTCCTGGCATCTCTACCATAAGATGATCTCTGTTTATAGTATCCTTTTTGATGTGAACCATCATAATCCCTGCCTCTGTGATACCCACGATCATGAGGTGAATATCCTCTATAACCTCGTCGATATGAATTCGAAGGAGAGCGATGACGACGGAAGTTATAAAAACCTCTGTCGGATTGATAATAATCTGAACGACAACGTCCATCAAAGCTCTTCGATCGAGGTCTCTGATCATGGTGTGCCGCGCACACAGGCATAGGATCTCGAATAGTCGATCTATGAAGATCTTTATTCTGATGTGCGGTCTGATACTGTCTTCCGAGTTTTTCATACTCATCGATAGAATTAGGATGTCTTTCCTGTAAAAATGCTTCTAATTCAGTGCTGCATGCGGATAAAACTTTATCTCGCAGCATGAGATCTATAACACCTTCATATGTTTTATTTATACCAGATAGATCAATCCATCTGCTAAGGAAATGTTTAATAGATGCAATGAATTCACCAAAATCTGCATCCTTGCTTGGCTTAGCCGCATGAAAGCGATCTCTGAATCCAGACTCAGTTAACTGGAAACGTCTTAGTAATACCTCTTTTACGACATCGAAATCGCTTCTGCTCTTTTCATCAAGACTCATGAAACATTTAAGTGAGTCACCAGTCAAAAAATCAAGTAAAAGACTGCTCCATCTTTCCTTGGGTATGTTCAGAGCTGTGACCTTGATGATGAATCTAGATAAGAAAGAGTCAACACAATCGCGAGTCTGGTCTAAATGTGGCATTTTTAACTTAGGATAGAAAATATTTGTACCAGCCGCAGTCTTAGTCTGTTCAGACTGCACTTTAGCTAATTCTAAAGCTTTTTCTTTTTCTGCATGAAGTTTTAATGTTTCCATTTCCATGGCATTTTTATGTGCTTGATCCAGTTGCATAAGTTCCATTTTCCTTAATTCCATTTCTTTATTTCGTTGTGCCATTCTTTCCTTCTCAAATTCTCTGTCCTTTTCTTGTTGAGCCATTTTATCCCTCTCGAATTCTCTGTCTTTTTCTTGTTGAGCTAATTCTTTATCTTTCTGCTCTCTGTCTTTCTCTTGTTGAGCTATAGTCAGTCGTTCTAATTCCATTTTCATGGATATTTCTTTTTCCTTCAATTCCCTCTCTTGGGTTAATTCAAATCTCCTAAGCTCATCAGCTCGTTTAGTCATTTGTTCCATTCTTTCCAGCCGCGATAAATATTCATCATATTTCGTATCTGCAAAACTTTGTAGTTCCGCTCCTGATTTTCCATAATTTTTTCCAATATCAATGAATTCCTGTAGTGTAGACATGATAATAGGTTTCTGAGTACCTTCAATAGTCTATAATATACACCAGGATTATAAAACTCACTATAATATGTACATGAATATATTAATCAATTACAAACAAGTTCCAAGAACATGTGACAAAGACAGTGAAAACAATCAAATGAGTTACAATGAAATGATTTTTCAGTTATACGACAACACTTTACACTTATAAAGTAAATAAAGGAGACTTATACTCAGTAATCAGTAAAAGAAAGAAAAGAATTTACATCACAAAAATATAACAAGACAAGTCGTCTTAAACGAACGTGTAGACAAAGAAGTTTTAGATCACACACGACAACAATTGTCAACAGTACTGAAATTAGGTTATGTAAATAAAGAGGACGTAATTCACTTGACGAGACTGCTAAGTACACAAAATATGGTTATATTGCGAACTGAAGAAACATTTATATCCTGACTCCAAAGAAAAAATATAATCAGTCAGATCCTCAGTCAGCGAATATAAGCATGCAAATCTAATAGAAGTTAACATTCACTGAAGTTTTCCTGGGAAAATTCCAGTCAATATTAAACACGACGAATATACAAATATACGAATAAACATGAATGGGGGAAAACAGATGATGAGTAGAAAAGTAAGTAAAGTGATGATGAACTGTAGACCAAAGCTAATGCAAGGACAATATGATAATGTTCAAGCGCCTAAGCACAATCAAGAACTTATCTGTTTAGCTGTCCCTCTGAGAAATACATGAGTGCATGTAATTCTAATCCTAGTTCCGAACCGTGTCTTCAACAGCTGTATTCCATTGATTGAAGACCTTGACCTTCGCAGTAGGGAACCGTTTGAAAGTATTGCTTCGGTCTTCGAACGTAATTTCTTCAATCGATCTGCGTCGCAGCCTCAGATGAATTTGATGAAGAGATACATTCTTCACTGGTTCAGGTTCTCGAGTGGAAGATTACCATTCTATCTGCTTGAATCAGTCTCTTGTGGTGGAAGAAAAATTCGGATTCTCTCAGGCAAAGTTGTCTGCTAGCGGTGACGGCATCGATGTAGTGACGTCACTTTCTGACATGCGCATTTCAGTTGCCAGTTAGGCTTGAATGAATAATTTTGCCTTCAAAACGTTCATCATCAGTTTAACTTTCTTCGATACTTGAAGGGGGGAATCCAGTATTCACGAAATCCAGACACTTTCTGACACCAGTATGTTACGGGCCTCGGGACCCCAATATGTTCTGGGTGCTTCGATGACTTCTAGTATTTGAGGATGACCAAGTTATTATATGCGTATTCAGTTTATAGAGTCAAAGTCCCTCGGGTTCTTATCACTTTTGTAGGATTCCGTAATACTGTTCGTTGGTATCGATAATGTCTGCTTAACCCTTGTGATACATTCTGTGCTGAACATGTTTCATATTAAATATTCGACCCTTGACTGACCTGTATTAGTCTCTTGTCTTATTGATTATATTGGCAGTGTGAGACGCAGCGTGTTAAGACATTAATCATCACTGGTCATGATCAGTTGAATATTAACTGCATTTAACTCAACTCCGAATACGACAGTTGATAAGACCGTGATTTTGACGACTCAAAATATTTAATTAGTAATTTCATACCATGAGCAGACACCAACTACATGGGAACAAAAGTCACATCACATTCATGTACGATCTGCAAGAGTTCTCATTATTTCATAAACACATGTTCATAATCTCTATCTAGAGTTCTGGTTCAAGGTCAGTTCCTTTTAACGGCCAATGTCCTTTGGCATAAATTCAGAGGCTAACTAGACTTACTCCCGTCGCTAGTTTATACAATAGCCTTTTGCACTAGACTTAACTATCCTGCTAGTTCTGCAATACACTTATTATGCTAGGCTTACGTCTACTGCTAGTCGTCTAATATCCGTTACACTAGGCTTACGCTTGCCGCTAGCTGTACAATATCCATCTATACTAGTCTTACACTATTGCTAGTACCGTAATGTTCTTTTGGCATACCACGCCAGGCTAATCTGCCATAATTATGCAAACTGCGTTATTCATACGACGACTTACGTTTGGTTCAAGAAATACTCAATTGGCTTCCCAGCAACACAATTAATAAGTGGTTATACCACACAATATAAGTGGCAATGGCCACACTTCTGAAACACACTGCCGTTCGGGTCAAAACCCACAAGTCGAATCACGTTACCAAGACATACGCGTCATGCATAGAGATATGCATACTACGTCGTTAATATATATATATTCAATTGCGATGTTCCATGGTGCAGCAATCCGAGTGTGATCAAAACTCAAATGCTTGCACACATGCAACAATCATCGACATCGGTCGATGAGATATATCTCTATTCGTTTGAGGTGTTCCATGATACAGTCATTCGGATCGTGCACAAATCCAAATGCCTGTAGACATGAAACAATCATCGACATCAGTCGCGGAGATATAATCATTTGAGGAATGCGCCATGCTGCAGACATGAAGCAATCCTCAACAGGGGTACACTTTGGCAGATTTAAATGCTGTAGGGAAGTAGTTGTGTGCAATACATTGGTTGTATACATAGGTTAAGGAGTCGCAAATGATGGGCGCTGCGTAACGTAGAATTTTATTGCTGATACCATCAAGCCCAGATGAATTGTTGTTTTTTAATGCCAAGATATATTTGAGAACTTCATGTACTGTTAGAAAAGGAATATGTCTTAGATCTGTTGTGGTGTGTTCAGTGTTGCAGAAGGCTGTCAATTTACTAATATCGCAGTCCATTGGCTTTAGTGTCGACTTGAGAAGGCTAATTTCTGTTTTGAAGTAGTTGCTAAAATGAGTTGCCGTGAGGGAGCAGCTTTTTGGTAAAGAGTTTAGTGACTTTGATTTGTGTGTTAGTGTTCTAATGGCTGCCCAGACTTCTTTGCTGTTTGCTTTGTCTTGAATCATCTTTCTGAAATGTAGTTTCTTTTCCTGACGAATGAGGTATTATACTTTGTTTCTAAGCATCCGATACCTGCTGAAATCTTTGAGCTTATGTGCTTCGTCCCGCTCTCTCATTGTTGATAGTATTTCGTTGGTTATCCATGGGGTCTTTCTGATGTTTTTGACCCAAACCTGCATTATAGGAACATGTTTGTCGAATACGTTGTTGAAAGTTTGTGTCCAGTATGTTATGGCTTCTTCTGGATGCGGAAGTTGGTACACGTATGAGAGAGGGGATATTTGTAGGTCTTGTAGGAATAATTGAATGTTAAAGTTTTTGAAATTCCTGTAATGGACTGTGATGTGTTCCGTTTTAGGTGCTTTAAACCCCTTTCTCGTCCAGGTACAGCAAATAGGATAGTGGTCACTTAATGATGTCTGTGGGACTGTGCATTCTATAATGTTTTCTGGGCAGGTCGTATAGATAAGATCAATTAGTGTAGATGATGAGTCTGTTACTCTCGTGGGTTGATTGATTAACTGTATGAGGTTGTATGAGATGGTGATATCATTCCACGTGTTGTTCGGTTTGTGAAGATCAATATTGAAATCCCCCAGTAGAATAATTTCCTTCGAAGAAGCCCAAACGTTGTCCATCATTCGTGAGAATGTGTCAAACCATACAGTAGAAGAGCTAGGATTTCGGTACAGGTAACCAATTAAAACGGGGGTCAGGTTGGGGAGTTTTATTTCCAGCCATAAACATGCAATGCTAGTATGTTCTAGATCATCACGGCGTCTATACTCGAGAGATGTTGAGATGTATATGACTAGCCCTGTTTCATGTTGTCTGTTAGGATCCCTGCGAATGGTGGTGAATCCATTAATCCTAATTTCGTCATCTGTAATTTTGTCATTGAGACGGGTTTCAGAAAAACCAAATATGTGGAAGTTTTGTTGGAGAGAGGTGGAGACTTCAGAAAGCTTACCTAGACGGTGGTAAATGTTTAATTGACCAATTTTAAGCCCTGATAGTTTAAGCCATGAATTAGTGATATTGCCTATATTTTGATTAGAGTTTTTGCACTCGGACATGTTAATAGTCAATAGGAAAGAAATAATGAGGGGAGTAGGAATGAGTAAGAAGCAATAAAATTGGTACACAATGGTTTATACAAAATTGTAAACAAGTAATAAAATATACACTGCTAGAGTCCGTGGACACTGTTTACAGTATCTTAATCTTTGCAAAAAGTGTGGTTTTTATCTTAGAATACAGTCTGTTCCGAACAAAAAGGAATATTTTTACTTCAACCACAGTCAATGTAGAGAATTAATCTTTCCGGGACAGTTAAAGGTCCACGCTGTGACTTAGCTAGTTAGTTTTGTGAGGATTTCCTAATTTTCCTCAATATGAAAAAAAACGAAGGTGCAGATGTATAAAAGATGTAAAAGAGATGTAAAAGAGAATGGTGAGCGTAGGAATGAGAGGAATAAGCACAGAGATAATAATAATAGATAGATAGATAGATAGATAGATAGATAGATAGATAGATAGATAGATAGATAGATAGATAGATAGATAGATAGATAGATAGATAGATAGATAGATAGATAGATAGATAGATAGATAGATAGATAGATAGATAGATAGATAGATAGATAGATAGATAGATAGATGTGTCACGGGTTGCCTCCCCTTGGCTCTGCAGTAGTGGTCCACCAGTGGCCACAAACTCAAGAGTAACTGATGTGGGTCTTCAAAGGTGTCTACCTTCGCAAAAGATTACTCTTGGCAGAGTTGTAGATAGAAGGTTACTGATGCTTCTACCTCAGGGAGATCCACAAGATATTCAGAAAAAGCGAGAACAATGCTGCATGAGGCTGAGCAAATATTAACTCTAGTATATGCCGTCAACTTTTGTGAAGGATAGAGTTATCTTATAATTCGTTAGCTCGTTCAAGCCCCCAGCCGAGTTAATTCAGCGAAATTCCTCTTATTATTATTGTATGGCTCTGTAGTGTCTTTAAGAAATTGTCTGAGACATACGGATGAAGTACAGTCAAAATGATTAAATCAACTTTAGATTTTTCTTTACAAAAGTAACAAATTTAATAATCAATTATATTTTAACACTTATAAAAATGAATAATTCCTTATAGAAAAAATCATCATCACTGGGTGATGTTATGGCGTAAAAAAATTGAATAGTTCACTTGGCAGCTTTTATGTTTCTATTTAGCTGTTAATGAGTTTGTCTGTTCTGCTTGTCGGACATTTTTAGATAGGTATAGAGATCTATTTGGCCCCGTCTGAGTAGAGTAGAAGGTGGTGGTATATGAGAAAGAAAGGTGTTAGAATAGATTCCACGAGTGAAAATATTAAGGTGAAGATCAGTCTCTGGAATGAGTGGTTTATCTAATCCAGCCTATCCATACGACTATCTTTAGAACAAGACGATCTGTCAAAACCTCCCTATAATTAAAAGTTTACTAAAATCCCACACCAGAACATGTGTAGACCATATATTCACTCTCAGGAACATTATAGAGCAGTGCTCAGAATGGCAAAGACAGCTTTACATAAATTTTGTTGATTTTGAAAAGGCTTTTGACAGCATACATAGGGACAGTTTATGGAAAATACTGAGGGCTTATGGAATTCCAAGCTGCATAGTGTCAATCATAAAAAGCCTCTATGCCAACTTTACGTGTAGTGTTGGGCAGAGCAACCTAACCTTCGAGGTGAAGACAGGAGTACGACAGGGATGCCCCTTATCAACCACTCTATTTTTAACAGTCATAGACTGGGTGATGCGCCAGACAACAGAGGGCAGTCCAAGAGGAATAAGATGGACTACATTTTCTACATTGGAAGATCTGGAATATGCAGATGACATTGCACTGCTGGCACATTCACATCAACACATCCAGGAAAAAACGGATAGACTTAATAAATTTAGCCAGCAGGTGGGCTTGAACATCAATTTAAAGAAGTCTGAGGTCATGACGCTCAATGTGAGCAACCCTGAGCCCATATCAGTAAGGAATCAGCAACTGGTACAGACAGATACCTTCACATACCTAGGAAGCATAGTAACACCAGACGGTGGGGCAGGCAAAGACATCAACATCAGAATGAATAAGGCAAGAACAGCCTTCTTTAGCCTAAATAACATCTGGAAGTCCTCCCAATACAGCACAAGCACAAAATTAAGATTATACCAGAGTTGCGTGCTTTCTGTGCTTCTCTATGGTGCGGAATGCTGGAGAGTCACAGAGAAGGAAATGTCAAAATTGTCCTCTTTTCACACAACATGCCTAAGAAAAATTCACCGAATCTTTTGGCCGAATACCATCACCAACCAAGATCTGCTTACTCGTAGCAAGCAAAAGGACATGCACACCATCATAGCTGGCAGACGCTGGAGCTGGGTTGGTCATGTCCTCAGAAGAGACCCCGATGCCATCACAAGAACAGCTATGTTTTGGACCCCTGAAGGAAAGCGAAAGAGAGGCCGACCAAAAACAACTTGGCGGAGGACTGTGGAGGCTGAGATGCAAAGAATGAACCAGAGTTGGGGCACTGTACGAAGGATGGCCACCGACCGTGCAAAGTGGAATCAATTTGTTATTGCCCTACAAGACGCCACTAGGCGTGACGGCCACTGACTGCTTTGACGGTCGGTGGTTAAGGATCGAAGAAGAAGAAGAAACACCCACACACACAAATTATGTGACAACAAGACACACAAACTGACATCAATGGTACCTATACCTTGTAGCGTTATGGCAGCTTGTGTACCCTGACAATCCCCAGAGCTATGCCAGTGGGAGATTTACTCCTGGTAGGTTCAACCAAGCTGGACTAGTCTGCGCGGGTAGGGGTCAGACAAAAGCTGGTACTCTGGTCCTCAAGGTTGGGGGTTTTAGCACAGGGCCGACACCCCTGCCTATGTAAAAAAATCGCACGTTACGGAAACCACAATAAATGGAAAAACTTTGCTGCGGGACGGACATCCGGAGTCTCAGGCTCATATGACTGACAGTGGTGAAAGCCGAAATGAAGCCACTGGCTTGAAAACGGATGCCCCGACCGCAAAACATGAAACCAGAGTTGGTTTTTGGAACGTCAGAACTATGAATGAGGCAGGAAAGCTGAGACAAATCACAGCAGAGATGAGGAACTACAAGATACATATCCTGGGAATAAGCGAGAGCAGATGGACAGGTAGGGGGAGAATAAAAACAGCTACAGGGGAAACAGTACTTTATTCTGGCAGAGAGGATGGTCAGCACAACGAAAGTGTAGCCATTATCCTGAAGAAAGGAATGGAAAGGTCTTTACTGGAATGGAAACCCATCAACAACAGACTGATAAGAGCAAGACTAAGAGGGAGGTTCACCAACACCACAATTATACAATGCTATGCACCAACAAACGACAGCGATGAAGAGATCAAGGACGAGTTCTACCAACAGGTACAAAAAGAAATAGAAACTACACCCAGGTACGATCTCATTATAGTAATGGGAGACCTAAATGCGAAAGTGGGAGCACACAATAATTATAACGAAAGAGTAATGGGGAAATGCGGCAGTGGAACAGCAAATGAGAATGGGGACAAATTAATAAGCTTCTGCAGTATTAACAGCCTGGTCATTGGAGGAACACTTTTTCCACACAAGGAAGTGCACAAGTTAACATGGGAATCACCAAACAGACGAGACAGAAACCAGATAGATCACATAATGATCAATGGCAGATGGAGACATGCACTACAAGACGTGAAAGTAAGAAGGGGCGCAGATGTGGGAAGTGATCATCACCTAGTAGTAGCAAGACTGAAAGTGAAACTCAGAGCTGCTGGACCAGCTGCAGTCAAACAGAAAAGATACAACATCACGAAACTGAAGGATCCCCTCACCAGAAAAGCTTTTGTGGTCGACTTAAAGAGAAGATATGAGATTATCAAAAGCAAGGAAAGAACAGAGACCGATGATGTTGACCAGAGATTCAACACCATCTCAACAATATACAAGGAAAGCAGCAAGTCATGCTTGGGATTCCAGGAAAGAAAGAGCCAAGACTGGATAACACCAGATACGCTAAACACCATAGCGAAGAGAAAGGAAATGAAAAGAAAGAAAACATAAGCTTAGTCTCCCAGATTAAAGGCAATATATAGTGAACAGTACAGTCAGCTGGACAAGGAAGTTAAATGTCAAACCCGTGCTAACAAGAGGACATTTCTGGATGGCCTTGCAAGACAGGCAGAAGAGGCAGCACTGAGAAATGAACAAAGCACAGTATATAAAATAACTAAAATCATCGGTGAAAACGGGGTTCAAGCGGTGTTGCGTTGGTAAGAGATAAGCAAGGAAATCTCAGCACAATAGTAGAGGGACAGGAAACAAGATGGGCAGAGCATTTCAGAGAAACTCTGAATAAGGAACCACCAGAGACACAATTGAATGTTCCTGAGACTGAAAATGATCTAGATGTTAATACAGACATCCCACAAAAAGAAGAAATCATCACAGCAATCAAAGGGTTAAAGAATGGAAAAGCTCCTGGTCATAATAACTTAAATGCAGAGCTATTTAAGACAGACACAGAGCTAGCAGCAGAACTATTAGAACCACTATTTGCACAAGTCTGGAAAACAGGGACAACACCAACAGAGTAGAGAAAAGGAATAATTGTCAAATTGCCCAAGAAGGGAGATCTTGCAGACTGCAATAATTGGAGAGGAATAACTCTTCTCTCAGTTCCCAGCAAAATACTAGGCAGGATAATTATACAGAGAATCTCAAAAGCAGTAGACCACAAACTGAGGAAAGAACAAGCAGGATTTAGAAAGAACAGAAGATGTGTAGACTAGATCATATATTTACCATCAGGAACATTATAGAGCAGTGCTCACAATGGCAAAGACAGTTGTACATTAATTTCGTTGATTTTGAAAAGGCTTTTGACAGTATACATAGGGACAGTTTATGGAAAATACTGAGGGCTTATGGAATTCCAAGCTGCATAGTTGTGACAGGTCGGTGGTGGTGGTGTTGTGTGTTGCGATTCCTTGGTTATTCTATTATTTATTGAATAGTAAAGTCACTCTCTAGACGTAGTTAATGTTGGTTAAAGTGGTTAGCTCTGACCATCAGAACGTCCCTTCGACGTTCTGATTTGCATATTATATAGTAGTTGATTTCCCTTGTGGGAGAGTTATCGTGCTGACAAAGGTAAACACCAACAGCTGTAGAACCGAACCCGAAACGTAAATAAAAGATCAAGCCTTCTGCTCTGAGTCCACATGTATTGAGGTTCATACAAAACGATATCCGACATTCACAAAACTTCATGTACAGTTCAGCATAACAATGAATTCCAAATAATATCAGTAAGTATCCGTCCGTGTCAAAACAATATGTCAGAGGAACATCGTGGCTATATACGTGCGCTGTTGTAGTCAACAGCCAGAAATGAGCGCATGAGTTCTTGACAGCTACAATTTGAATCATAAGACGATTCTCCTTCCATCATTTACTTTAATTTAATTAATCTCATACTTAGATTAATATCCGAACTGACCCTGAGTTCTACATTGATTCATATATACATATAGGCTATATACTAAGCCTTTTTCCTTGGAAGGAATACACGACACGACTTTCTTGCTTGACGGATAGCGTAACAAGGGCCCTGTAACCAAGTCACCCAGCGTGACCTTTCCAACGCGAAATGCGTCATAATCTTAGCATATATTTCGCGTTCACTATACCGTAAAATATCGACAAATTCTATAAATGTTAATGACCCCTAAACGTTGCGCACGGGTAAACCCCAGCAGACGCCGTCATTTAAAATAACACCGTAACAATAGTGTCAATCATAAAAAGCCTTTATGCCAACTTTACGTGCAGCATTGGGCAGAGCAACCTAACCTTTGATGTGAAGACAGGAGTACGACAGGGATGCCCCTTATCAACCACTCTATTTTTAACAGTTATAGACTGGGTGATGCTCTAGACAACAGAGGGCAGTCCAAGAGGAATAAGATGGACTATATTTACTACATTGGAAGATCTGGAATATGCAGATGACATTGCACTGCTAGCACATTCACATCAACACATCCAGGAAAAAACGGATAGACTTAATAAGTATAGCCAGCAGGTGGGCTTGAACATCAACCTAAAGAAGACAGAGGTCATGTCGCTCAATGTGAGCAACCCTGAGCCCATATCAGTAAGGAATCAGCAACTGGAACAGACAGATACCTTCACATACCTAGGATGCATAGTAACACCAGACGGCGGAGCAAGCAGAGACATCAATAACAGAATGAACAAAGCAAGAACAGCCTTTTTTAGTCTAAACAACATCTGGAAGTCCTCTCACTACAGCACAAGCATAAAATTAGGATTATATCAGAGCTGTGTGCTTTCTGTGCTTCTCTATGGCGCGGAGAGCTGGAGAGTTATAGAGAAGGAAATGTCAAAATTGTCCTCTTTTCACACAACATGCCTAAGAAAAATTCTCCGAATCTTTTGGCCGAATATCATCACCAACCAAGATCTGCTTACTCGGAGCAAGCAAGAGGACATGCATACCATCATAGCTGGCAGACGCTGGAGCTGGGTTGGCCATGTCCTCAGAAGAGACCCCGATGCCATCACAAGAACAGCTATGATATGGATCCCTGAAGGAAAACAAAAGAGAGGCCGACCAAAAACAACTTGGCGGAGGACTGTGGAGGCAGAGATGCAAAGAATGAACCAGAGTTGGAGCACTGTACGAAGGATGGCCACCGACCGAGCAAAGTGGAATCAATTTGTTGTTGCCCTACAAGACGCCACCAGGCGTAATGGCCACTGACTGCTTTGACGGCAGGCGGCTAAGGATCAAAGAAGAGAAGAAGAAGACACACAAACGTGAAAAACTCTGGTAAATGGATATAGGTCTGACCAACACACTAAGTTAAGTTTTGTTTAGTTTATTATCACTTAAACTTTACAACATCAGACATATATATATATATCAATATAATCATGTTTACAGAAATAGGAATAAAACCCAATAGGTGCCCTCCCCCTTGTTGAGAAATAAAAAAGATCCCAAAGGAAGTTAATAACCCAAAAGGTCAAAGATTAACACTAGGGTATAGAATAGCCAGTAAAGAAAAGAACAATTTCCCACTAAAATTCTATCCAGAGAAAAAAATAAACAATACTTAAAAACAGAAGTTTGCAGGTACAATGTTTCCTGTAACAAAAGAAAATATTTCACTTTCTCTTTCTCTGTTATACGTGGCCAATCATTCGCTCCTTACCTAATCTGGTGAAACAATCTTTTGGAAGAATAATCCATGAATGTGCATATAAAGTCCAGTAGTTGGTATCATCCGAATCGGGCCCCAGTCCCTCCAATAATAATTAAATTTTACACGGGGAACGCCTAATTTGGTGGTAGATTTCTGGATACACAATTGTCACCTAGAATAATTAATGCCGGAACTCTCTGAGATATGACATTCCCAGTAAACAGCAGGAAAACATATGATTGCTAAAAAAAACTGTTGATTATGATGATGATGACAATCCTATCGGCTTGCTCTGGGGTGAGTACCGATTATGAAACAGCGTATTCTCCTGGATAAAATCCACTTGGGTAAACGACTGTCAGAAGTCGGGAAAAATGTTATGTATATTGCCACAGCGGGCTGATAAAACTGAATGGAAAAATCTGGGTATTTTGTAAGTCCCGTTACTCAAATTTACAGTTAAAAAATGTTAGTGTGTGGCTTTGGCAATTTCTGTTCACACCGGTACGGGAACTAACGCCAAGGAAAAACGACAGCTATTATTCCTTCAGTAACTGAGGAAAGGACCACAATAGAAAAGCGCTGGCCGCTGAGTTTTGATCAAGCACTGTATTAGGAAGAAAACAAAACATTTAACCAAAATGACAATCCCTGTGCTATCAAGCGTAAGGTATGATCTCTTATCCTCTCCGTCACCTAATTAAATTAAAAGGACACGGTATCTTAAGCCTGTACTATCGCGCGTCGTTTAACGAGTACGGGTTTGGTAAAGGCATGCCGCCTTTCCCCCCTCCGACCTGGTAAAACACTCAGCGCACAATGTCAGTTATAATTTAATTATGACTACGCTCCCTTCTCCTGGTAGGTTCAACCAAGCTGGACTGGTCTGCGTGGGTAAGGGTCAAACAAAAGCTGGTACTCTGGTCCTCCAGGTTGGGGGTTTTAGCATAGGGCCGACACCCCTGTCTTTGTAAAAAAATCGCACGTTACGGAAACAACAATAAATGGAAAAACTTTGCTGCGGGACGGACATCCGGAGTCTCAGGCTCGTATGACGGAGCTGGGTTGGCCATGTCCTCAGAAGAGACCCCGATGCCATCACAAGAACAGCTTTGCTATGGACCCCTGAAGGAAAACGAAAGAGAGGCCGACCAAAAACAACTTGGCGGAGGACTGTGGAGGCTGAGATGCAAAGAATGAACCAGAGTTGGGGCACTGTACGAAGGATGGCCGCCGACCGAGCAAAGTGGAATCAATTTGTTATTGCCCTACAAGACGCCACCAGGCGTAATGGCCACTGACTGCTTTGACGGTCGGCGGCAAAGGATCAAAGAAGAAGAAGAAGACGCTCCCTTAACAAATATCGCCTGTCATTACTAGCTAGTTAATTGTCGGCGTCTGTCGTTTTTACACATGATATTAAATGCTAGTCACTATATAATTACACACAATGAAATATAATGCGCTTTCTACTCTGTCGCTTTATTCGTCACTCATAGCATTTTATTTAGTCAGCTAAACCGTATCTTCTGGTGTAAAAAAAATGGTTGATGGATGATAAAGTCGAAAAACTTTGTGGTATACATACAAATGGTGATAAAGTCTATCCCAAGGTCTAATTGATAAAGTTCTGTTGATGTGATTAGACTGTTGTAGTACATGCGCCCACACAGAGCAGATGATAAATAGGTTAGCTCTGTATTGTCCCTGTGTATAAAGTCTGTAGTGAGTGGTATGAAGGGTACAGTCACTCACCCTGTACTGTCAAGCATAGATCAACGAATCAGACTAGTGTTCATTTCCAATTGACAGCACATCATTTATTTACACAGCAACATCAATCCGATACGATACACTACACAATTACAACAGGATACACAAAATCAATAATAATCAATTACGCAGAGGGTCACAGCTGTTCAGTATGATGTAAACCCTGTTTACATCACAGTTCTAATGTTACATCAGTAAATTCACCAGAACGACTGCTGACACTGCAGTTACAAAACGCCACCCAGGCTTAAATCTATATATATTCGCAGTTCTAATGTTCCACCAGAACGACTGCTGACACTGCAGTTACAAAACGCCACCCAGGCTTAGATCTATATATATTCGCAGTTCTAATGTTCCACCAGAACGACTGCTGACACTGCAGTTACAAAACGCCACCCAGGCTTAAATCTATATATACTCAAAAAACTGTCCTCTCTGTAGTCTATAAGTAATCTGGCCTACACAACTCCTGGCCTTATAATCTCTTCAATAACTCTGATATCTGTTCATGGATCCTTAAATCTATATATACTCAAAAGACTGTCCGCTCTGTAGTCTATAAGTAATCTGGCCTACACAACTCCTGGCCCTATAATCTCCAGAAAACTCTCCCTCCATAAGGAACAATGGCCTTACTATCTCCTAGCGCCGTTCCTGCACAGAAATCTATCAGGGAGGTAAATATGATCCAAAACATCGGCCTGTAGACACCAAGGCCTCAGAACATGTCCTTAACATAAAGTACACCTTATCTTCTCTTATCTTCCCTTATCTCATCTTATCTGCAGATTTATCACATCTTATCTGCAGATAAACACACCTAAATAGGCAAGTACTAGTACACCTCGAAAAATGGCCAAATATCGTTCCCTTACACTACCCTGGGAACACACACAAGATACAGGGCTGACTCCAGTCAACCGCCCAACTTAGACTGCCACGGGATGACACATCTCCCACACAAAAACAGTCACCGGACCCGGCTGTTCACGGACTACCCGTGAGCTATTCACAGCCGGCCGAAACCAGTACAGAATAACTAAATGACCAGCGCTCACACGCTTTCTGTACACTCTGTTTTCTTTTTTAACATATAAATGTTTTAAACAACTCACAATTAAACCAGCAAACAAGTGCGACAACCCTGAATTCACACTGTATAATCAGTATAGTACGTATCACTCCCCTTTGACCTTAACAGTTACCACCCGGTCCGGAGAAAAAAATGATTTATCATTTTTTTGAAAAAACTACATCAATGAAAAATAAGGGGTCAGCTAAGCTCTAATATATGCTTACAACAATAGCCTTATGATAAGGTCAAAATAATACATCGCCAAATAATAAAGCAAGTGTACAATAAACAAATTACCCATAATAATCTGCCAAATACACCGAAATAATCATTTACAAACAAAGTTAAGTATTATTACTGTAGACCAAACATGACACAATAAATAGAAAGTAAAGTCAAGATCAAACAAAAGAAGCATGATCAGCACAGAAAATCAACAAAGAAATCGAAATAGGAAGAAAGATCCATAATACCTAATAGTAATAATTAAGCTAATCAATTCCTTGCATGAAATACATAGAACTGTCACCAATAGTTACATATACTAATCCATATTACAATACAAACATTACAAAGGATGGAAGTATAAGAAGTGTAAGAAGTGAACGTATACAACTAGTATCAAGTAACATTCAGATGAAACATGGAAGCATAACCAAAGTATAGACCGCTTCCAAAGAAATTTAGTGAAACGAAGAATCATCCGGAAAGGAAGAAGGAAATACAAAATAATGAATGCATAGAAAAACGACAACAATACATCCCAACAACAATCCAAGTAACTAACGCATAATAAATAATTTTAGCTAAATTACAAAACTTATTCATAACTAAAATGATTTATCACAGACATCACACAAAAAAAAGTGCGATATATAAAATTATCACAATCTCAAAACAAAAACAAAAAATTACTATTTTAAATGGAATATCAACATATATTATTACACCTTATTAAGCGCTTTGGCGCAGAAAAAATATAACAATGTCAATGAAAAATCCATTTCCAAAAAAAAAAAATTACAGTACAAAAAAGTTTCTTTACAGCTAAGTTAAATAAAAATAGTATTTTAATTTTTTCTAGATTAAATCTATAATTAATATACCAAAATAAAATTATCTTTTAACCAAATGAATGACATCTAACAAAAAAGAATTCCAATTCTTAAGTAGACTCATAATAAACGCATACTAGTTTAAACAAAATTCAGCAGAAAAAAGCACATGGCAAAAAAAAATATCAGAAACCAATGTTTCAAAATATGTTTACAAATACAAATACAAAATCATAACTAACACATACAAGTTTAGTTTCAAAATTACATTTCACAACACAATAGTTACTGCATATAACCTCTGTATATGGTAATATTAATTAGACATAGCACCAGAATATAAGAAAAGAAAAAAATAAATTTAATGAATAACAAGACTCTCTGAAACAACTAACGCATATTCCTCGCTAATGAGTTTGTGCTTAGGGCTGGCAAACTCATCAAATCCAAAATTTTCCTAAGAACCAACGCTGCAAAACATATCAATGTTTGATGAATCAACTATCATTGCTTCAACTTCACAACGTAGCACCTATGGTCATACATAATATGGTCTAAGTGGAATAGTCTTCCGACTAGCGTATGAAAATATCATAAATCCACAATCCCATTACAAAAACTAACGATAAGTCACTACAAAGTGATATGTCATAATTTCATTGCAATCATAACACATGCAATGTTTATTAACAAAACAATCATGTAAATAATGACAGAGTCATAACAGTGCATACATATGAACATACACAATACCTAAGACATTATGTAATGTAAGTTACTATACAATACAGTAATTCATTAACCAAAAAATAAATTAAGTGTAAACAACACTATAGCAATCTTAAACTAACTCCTAAACAAACAAACAAAAATAAATAGGTCACAAATCCGCGGTCCTCGATAGCATTCTGTAAACCGCACGGGGTAACGTCATACAACACGGGTCAACAGGCTGGCTGGGTTGCGCTTGACTAGACACCTGGTCACAGGTTGACCCACATTCCTCTCACAGTAAAAAATAACTTCGGTGCGAAGATTCTTAACAAGCCGAATACTGTGGGAAAATATAAATGAAAATGTCTATTTCAATCAACTTGTGAGATTTATTGAAGTAAAACGGAAAGTTAGTCTTACATATACCCAAACGTGTGGCAGTGAAAACGTCTGGTTTCTATATGATGCCATCATTTCCTCGTCACACAGCAGATAACACAGAAGGATAAGACATCCTGACAGAAATGAAGGTCATCACAACAGTAGGCTGAAATAAAATCCTACTCAAACACAACGAGATATTCTCTAGAACTCAAAATGCATAACAAGCAGTAGTATTTGAAACAATACCCTTACTGTTACCTTGTTTACAACCAAGATTGTTCTTTTGTTGTGCAACATTATTATGATTAGTATTTCTACTTCTATAAAAATATCTAACCGATGGATTTTGTTGTGTTCTAGAACCATCATTATAAGGCTGATAACCTTTATTGTAGTTATTTCTTTCACCAAAACTGTTTTTATTCTCCTTTGTAACAATATGCTTACCAAATTGATCAGCACTAGTGATAACAAAATTTTTATGGTTATCAACATGTTGAGTTTTATTTTGGGTACAAGTCTTACTAATAGCTTTGTCCCTTATTATCTGTTTATCAGTATTTCCATCATTAAAATAATGGTTGGTCTTTTTAGCTCTGCCTTGAAATTTATCTCCATTTTTTTTTGCAATCTATAGAACTGACTGTTATAGCAGAATTATCTTTGCTGGCCTGACGCCACGAGTCAGTAATGTTACCAGAAGTAGTACGTGGGAAATTGTATTTGCCACGTAGTGATCTCCGTCCATCATGTTCGATTTTCGTCTCAGCAAAGAATGTATAGGGCTGGATCTTTGCTTGCTTTACTTGTTGATAAGCAACCTTCTGTCTACTATTGTCAACATTGACAGTAGACAACCCCTTGATGCCTAAAACAACATCTACCAAACCATAAACTCTATTTCTCAGATCACTAATCTCAGCATTTATAAGTGAGATGTCTTCGGTTTGTTGCTTAATTAAGTCATTAGATGTTAAAACCTTACTCTTCTCTTCCATGAGTAATTTCTCAATATCAGTCATTTCCTTTTTCTTAAATGATAACTCCTCTACTCTCCTTTCTACATCCTTTTCTTTGCTTTCTCTCCTCTGTCGTGCCAATTTCCTTAATCTTTTCCTTTGCACCTCTGCTATCTGTGGCTGAAGTCGGGCCACCTGGGCCTCAAGACCTTCGACTTGAGCAGCTTTTGCTCTCAACTGTGTTAATTCCAGTTGAAGTACTTTGATCTTATTATCATAGCTGTCTTTAATCTCATTAATTATCTCTGTATTCTTCACTAAAGCCATATTTTGCAAACAATCCACCTCACTTCTTAAATCTCGAATCGTTTCTGTATCAGACTTCTCATTTCCCTTAGCCTGAACTTTTAATTTCTCACAAATATCATTCTTCTCTTGAAGTTCTCGAGTGAGATTACCCACTTTACTATTCGTATGTTCAATCTGAACTTCCAAATCTTTCACTTTACTGCACGCAGAGTCTAATGATGTTTTCACACTAGCAAGCTCCAAGTTTGATTTCTGTAACTCACTTGTGAGCTTAGACACTGTTTCTTGTAATTTTTTCTTTTCAGCACCATCCTGTAAAAACTTATCACTTTCCTGTAAAGCACTCTGTTTGTTTACTTTTGTTTGTTTCTCAATATTCAATTCCCTTTTATGCAGGTCAGAAACACTGTTGTGGATTATCTTGAATATACTTTGCACAATATGTCCGTGTTCAATCTCAATATATTGTTGCAAAAACACACGAAGGTGCCGTAGCAAATCAACCAAATCCCTAGCCATTACAAAATTACAAACTAACTTAAAGTTATGTTCCGCAAATGACTCTAGGGATGCTGACACATTAATCAAAAAATCATCCATCACCCATGTTCCAAGTCGTGGGCCTCTCAATCCCTTTTTATCTCTTCCTACCACCAATGCATACTCCAACATAGGTCTTATATCTGTAGGATCTACATCACACCACTCAGGATCCATATCAAAATTCATAGTGACTTATTCACTCAGTTCACTCTATGTATCAACAAATTTTAATTATAATAAGTTTTTGTCCCTGGAAATTTAGATAATTAATTTCCACCTCACACAATAAATATTTCTTCAAGAGATTAATGTATTAAATAATGTATCAATTCTCAATTATTATGCACTAAAACCTATACTAAACAGTTAATAGAATATATAATGTGCAATATGAGAAGACTTGATAGCATACATACACAAACACAGTTTTCACAACAACAAAACCACTTATCTTGCAAATAGCAAAGTTCCTTCTTTTCCTGTTACAATCGATGGGCATCAACATCAAAGATGATACAACATAAGCAGAGTCCCATGTCAACTCTCACTCCACCTTGACACAGCATGCTATGTTGTCGTACACAGCACAGGAAACTGGAAACTGGAAACAGTATGCTATGTGATCGTACACAGCACAGGAAACTGGAAACTGGAAACAGCGCAAGTTACCCACTTGTTCCCTCTGTCGTCGCGAAGGTACACTGTCTGTCACTCTTGTTGCAAAGAGTTACCTGATATTTCGAACTTGCATATAAAACTGGAACATACTGTAATTCTCATAATGCAGATATCGCTGATGATGACGAATCAGGACAGGTCGCCATAACCATGTCAAAGTTTACTTGAAAATTTCACTCCGAAACGTAGAACTGGACACGCTGCAGGAATGTCATATGGAGGCATGTAAACACAAGACGCGTCACCGATTACAGATCATGAGTGACACACAACTTTCTGTGTATAGTCGAGGCGTTGCCGATTACAGGTCACGATCGACACAAAACTGTAGAAGATTCGCCTTTGTTTCTTAACAATGTAGAAGTAAGAAAAGGCGTTATACATCCAAGTCACGCCTACACCGGGCTAACAACCGTTGCCAATGCGAGAACTTCCTAGTACATTACGCCACACACAGGGCACACTCTTAAACAGGTCAAAGTTCCGTAGAAACAATCTTACAACGCGAAGCCATGGGTCTAACGCCCGTAAGGTTGGCCCACCACTGATAAAGTCGAAAAACGTTGTGGTATACATACAAATGGTGATAAAGTCTATCCCAAGGTCTAATTGATAAAGTTCTGTTGATGTGATTAGACTGTTGTAGTACATGCGCCCACACAGAGCAGATGATAAATAGGTTAGCTCTGTATTGTCCCTGTGTATAAAGTCTGTAGTGAGTGGTATGAAGGGTACAGTCACTCACCCTGTACTGTCAAGCATAGATCAACGAATCAGACTAGTGTTCATTTCCAATTGACAGCACATCATTTATTTACACAGCAACATCAATCCGATACGATACACTACACAAGTACAACAGGATACACAAAATCAATAATAATCAATTACGCAGAGGGTCACAGCTGTTCAGTATGATGTAAACCCTGTTTACATCACAGTTCTAATGTTACATCAGTAAATTCACCAGAACGACTGCTGACACTGCAGTTACAAAACGCCACCCAGGCTTAGATCTATATATATTCGCAGTTCTAATGTTCCACCAGAACGACTGCTGACACTGCAGTTACAAAACGCCACCCAGGCTTAGATCTATATATATTCGCAGTTCTAATGTTCCACCAGAACGACTGCTGACACTGCAGTTACAAAACGCCACCCAGGCTTAAATCTATATATACTCAAAAAACTGTCCTCTCTGTAGTCTATAAGTAATCTGGCCTACACAACTCCTGGCCTTATAATCTCTTCAATAACTCTGATATCTGTTCATGGATCCTTAAATCTATATATACTCAAAAGACTGTCCGCTCTGTAGTCTATAAGTAATCTGGCCTACACAACTCCTGGCCCTATAATCTCCAGAAAACTCTCCCTCCATAAGGAACAATGGCCTTACTATCTCCTAGCGCCGTTCCTGCACAGAAATCTATCAGGGAGGTAAATATGATCCAAAACATCGGCCTGTAGACACCAAGGCCTCAGAACATGTCCTTAACATAAAGTACACCTTATCTTCTCTTATCTTCCCTTATCTCATCTTATCTGCAGATTTATCACATCTTATCTGCAGATAAACACACCTAAATAGGCAAGTACTAGTACACCTCGAAAAATGGCCAAATATCGTTCCCTTACACTACCCTGGGAACACACACAAGATACAGGGCTGACTCCAGTCACCTGCCCAACTTAGACTGCCACGGGATGACACATCTCCCGCACAAAAACAGTCACCGGACCCGGCTGTTCACGGACTACCCGTGAGCTATTCACAGCCGGCCGAAACCAGTACAGAATAACTAAATGACCAGCGCTCACACGCTTTCTGTACACTCTGTTTTCTTTTTTAACATATAAATGTTTTAAACAACTCACAATTAAACCAGCAAACAAGTGCGACAACCCTGAATTCACACTGTATAATCAGTATAGTACGTATCACTCCCCTTTGACCTTAACAATGGATTTTTACATTAAGCTGAAAAACTGGTAAGAAAATATCTACGCGTTTGCTATTCCGCTAGTCTTAACGCTAGGGACTCACAGTGAAAAAAAGGGTAAAACTTTAACACATTTAACACTTAAGCACAACTTATATTATTACCAGAAAAAAAAACAGAATAATCCCTACGAAGGCTATTAACGCAATATTTCACATAGGTTCTAGCGTACGCGTTTAGATTATCCAAAATTTCCTGAGAGACTTGATAACTGACTTGGAGAGAACGCAGTATATATATATATATATATATATATATATATATATAATAATATATATATATATATATATATATATATATATATATACAGATTTTGTGCAATATCTCTAAAAGATGTGACAATTCAAACCTTGGACGTAGCAGGGAAAATCAACGAGCTTGGCTTCCGAGATAAAGGATTCTACGGTTCGCTCACTCGCGATGCCGAACGACATCAGAAGACGTGCCGTGCGAACGGGCCTTCTTAGATTTCCTCCCCCTACCGTAGATCAAATACTTAAGTCCCCTGAAAATGTCGGACATCAAAGGTGGTCGGGAAGTATTATTATCGCCATTGAATTTGTTACTGAGTCTGATCTTTTTCCCCACGTGCTTTCTGTCACTATCCGATGATTGACAGATCAGCTCGCGTGATAACTCAGGTAAACAGACCGGTTCGCTCCCCTGTTATCTGGCATGTTGCGAAAATAGGTAAACATCTCGTTAGCGCAAGAAAGACAGGAAAAATAGGCTTGGCTTCAAAAGTGAGTCAACAGTCAGCGGATTGCATGGTTTTGCCTTCGCAAAACGTAATCACTAACTGAGGAAGCGAAGGTGGTCGGATTTCTGTAGGATTACTGAGGCTATATTTACATACGTCACAGTTCGTCCGGGCTTGAAGATATGAAACCCTTTCATGTCTCATTTATGGAAATAGAGCTACTGTCATCTATAGCTTCCGAGTGATTGCTATCTTCACTTGCATCCTCCTCCTCCATGCTCCAATTTCGACTCATAAAATCCGCTCCTGCATTTTCTTTTCCTGGTATGTATTGTACTTTGAAAGAGTACACGCTTAGCAGCAGAGCCCAAAGCATAATCTTCGCGTTAAATTCCTTATTGGCTCCAAGAAATGCCAACGGAGCATGGTCCGTTGCAATGTGAACGAAACTCCATATAGATATTCATGTTGCCTCCTGATTCCATTCACAAGTGCTAAACATTCCCTCTCCGCGGTCGAATAATTTCTTTCTGCTGTATTCAGTTTGCGGCTGCCGTATGCAACTGGAAATAACAGGTTCTGATTATTGTCATCTGCCTGAAGCAGTGTTGACCCGATTCTTTGTCCGGAGGCATCGACACGCAAAATGAAAGGTTTCTTAAGGTCAGGTAACCTTAGAATTGGGTATTTGGATAGGTGTTCCTTGAGAGTGACGTAAGCGTGCTCACACACTGCATTCCAAATAACTTTGTCAAGTTTTCCCTTCTTTGTGAGGTCAGTAAGATGTGCTGTCAGACCATTAAAGATTTTAATAAACTTTTGGTAATATGCAAACAGTGATAGAAATGAACGTGTGTTCGTTTTAGATCTCTTTGCTGCACGTATTTTCTCTACGTTTTTGGCAACTGGCAACATACATCCTTGAGAAATGGTATGCCCCAGGAAGTCAAGCTTTTCAAAGCCAATTAAACATTTGCTTGGACGGGCGGTAAGGCCAGCTTCCTTTAGTCTCCTGAGGAGCATAGCGACCATGGCAATATGTTCTTCGTAGTTGTCCGTTGCGATCAGTATATCGTCCATGAAATTGTGGATATGTGGATTTCGCAGGGTTCTAAAAGCTTTCTCATGAATTCTGGTGAAGACTCCTGGTGCGTTGTGCAAACCGAAAGGCATAACGTTGAAAGTATAGTGTCCTTCACTGATGCTACAAGCTAGCAGGGGTTTAATTTCCTCCTTGACTGGTATTTGGTAATAACCTTTACTCAGGTCAATCATGGAGAAATTTCTTGCCATGCTAAGCTTGGTGAACAGTTCAGAAGCGTTTTGCAGGGGCTCAGGCTGGAATTACGTTACTGTGTTAAGTAAACGGTAATCAATACACAGCCTAACTTCCTTTTTGGGTTTCTGCAACAGTACGACTCTGGAGCTATGGGGCGATGTAGACTCGCTAATAATCCCAGCTTGACGTAGCTTCTCTATTTCTCCGCGTAACGTGTCTGCTTTCGCATACGAAATCGGGTAAACTCTTGTTCGCACAGGTGTCTCGTTTGTCAGCTTCATATCGAATTCTGCGAGATACGTTCGACCAGGTATGTCCGTTAAGACTTCCGAGTACTGTTTCAATAACGCTTTAGTTTCTGTCTGTTGTGCTTCAGAGAGCGTGTCACCGAATTTAACATCTTTGAATGATTCCGTTGGTTGCAATGGGTATTCCATGCAACTATTGTCATCTTCCTCATCTTCGGTTGCTATGGCGACCGCCAGGAGATGTTCGAGAGAAGGCACCGGTCTTTCCAAATATTTCTTTAACAGATTTATATGGTAGACTTTTTCCTTTCCTTTAATACAGATCTTGTAGTTAGTTCTCGAGATCTTTTTAAGGACGGTAAACGGCCCTTGCCATCCGATACGTAGTTTGTTGCTTCCGGTAGTAAGTAACAGTAAAACTTTCTCTCCTGATTGCAATTCTCTCTCTTTCGCTGCTCTGTTGTATCGTTTAGCGTGCTTCACGCGTGCTCGCTTAAGGTTTGTTGTTGCTAGATCCCATCCTAGTTGTAACCTTTTCTTAAGTTCCGATACATATTTACTTGCTGAGACGACTGTCTCATCAGCCTTCTGGCCTGTCAGTGACCGGAGTAAGGCTTCAAGCGGGCCCTTAATAGTCTGCCGAATAAGAGTGTAGCTGGTGGTAAACCTGTAGATGCCTGTGGAACTTCCATGTAGGCGAATAAGGCTGCAGTAATGAAAAGGTCCCAATCTTCAGGTTTCTCTTGTCCGAGCTTACGTAACATCATGGTGAGGCTGCCATTGAAGCGTTCCACGAGCCCATTTCCGGCCGGATGGTATGAGCTGGTGTGGATGTGTTTGGCCCTCAAGATCTTAAAGATCTCCTCCATTAACAGGCTACGGAATTGGAATCCGTTATCCGTCAAAACTTGTTGAGGGAATCCCAACCGTGTAAAAATTTGCACTAGGGCTTCTGCGACATGCCTGGAATCCGTGCATGTTAGCGGTATAGCTTCGGTCCACATAGCGCATGTGTCGACTAAGGTCAGGATAAACATGTTCCTTCTTTTAATCCTTTCTAGGGGTCCTATAATATCGACTGCAACCCGTTCAAATGCTGTCCCTACTTTTGGCATTTCTCCCATGGGAACTGGGGGTGTTCAATGCTTGGGTGCCATACGTTGGAACTTGGCGCAGGATTTCACATATCTGATAATATCAGTGTTCATTCCTGGCCACCAATAGTGAATCGATATTCGCTGAATAGTGGCGTTTTGTCCCATATGTCCGCTAAATGGAAGAGAGTGCACCATTTCTAAGATTTGGTCTCTGTACTGCGTCGGTACTAGGAGCTGGTTATGTCCCTGCTCAGGGTCGCCCGTTCTTCGATACAGCACTCCATCCTTAGAAAATATGTCTCCGTTGTGTCCGGGGTCCTTGGCCATGGGCAGTTTTGTAAAGCAGGGCTCCAAGGTAGGGTCCTTTTGTTGCGCCTCTTTTAGTTCATTAGGTAACATGTTAGGCGCAGGCTCCCGTTCCTTCTTGGTTTGCCCTCTTGTGGTTACTGCTGCCACAATCGGCTCTTTCGGTCTCCCTATGAACACATATCTACATCCAAGTATGACTGGGTAGATCGGATCATCCATTATAGCCGCTTTGATAACAACTCTGACGAAATCAGAATGTATCTCCGCCAGAGCGATGGGAAGCGTTATGAGTGCATCACCTTTCAAAACTCCACATAATTTGACGGTTTCTTCTGTCTCTTGACCAGGCTTGACCAAATGCCTTGCGACAATACAGTCAAAACGCAAACCTGTATCAAACAGACAATAAGTTGAAGTCCCGTTCAAAATAACAATTCCTCGCGTTGAAGGCCTCTCACCCTCAGGTTGAGAATCACTGACATTAATACTTCTTTGCGAGTCTGTCTGCAAGCATCCGATGCGGTTAGGCCCGGTATGTTTGCCCTGATCAGATGTCCCTTGCACAGTGGTTTTCCCTTTTCTTGCCCTTTCTGGCTGCGTTGTCATGCAGGACGGTTGGGCTGATCATGGTTGTTGGTGATGTATCTGTTTTTGTAGAATTTCGATTTTTCATGAGGAGGATTCTGGGGTACAGTTTCTCTTTGGTTTTGGTGATGAGAAGAATGGGAAGACTGGTCTAGATTATTTTTTCGAGAAAGCTCATCTGTCTGTTTGCGTTTTGAGCCTGGCAGCTCGGCTAATGCATTTTTGTAACGCTCAGACTTACTGAGAATGTCTTCCCGCTATGCAACTCCTTGTTCAGCAAGAAATCTACGGGTTTCATTTGAAACAGTGTTTTTTATTTGCTCGGTTAAAAAAACTCTTCTAACTCTTGAAAAGTGCAAGAGAGCTCTGAAAGCTCAATTCACTTCGTCAAATATCCCTTCAGACGTGAAGAAATCTATTGAAATGTCTCGGTTCCTTCCTTCCTGCTGTTTCGGAACAGTTACAAAAATTTGCGAGCGTTCATTTCGAGCCGCTCAAGTAAAGCTTTCTTCAACATGTCGTAATTGTCTTGATGGCTGCTTCCCAGTTTAACATACACACCATATGCATTACCTTTCAAAGCCTGGGAAAGCTTCAAACACCATCGCGAACTTTCTAAACCATACAGTGTTGCCATTCTCTCAAAGTTATCTAGATAAGACTCAATTTTCTCATTGGGGCTTGGGAAGGACTCCAGGGCAAAAGACATAGCTGCTAATTGAGGAGATTGAGTACTGCACTGATCGGTTAAGAGTGACTGAGGTGAAGACGGCTCTCCGTTACTGGAGTTAGACGCTGAACCACGATTTTGGACCTCTAAGATCTTAAGCGCCAAATCGGGCTGACGTCGTTGCTCATTCTCTCTTTCCTCATGTCGTCTCTCCCTCTCTCGCTCCATGTCTCTGCGAGTGTCCATTTCCGTCTCAATTTTCTTCTGCTCCAATTGCCGCTCTTCTCTATCTTTCTCTGTCTGTCTAGCTTCTTCTGCTCGTTCCTTATCTCTAGCTTTTGCTTCCTTCTCTCTAGCTTCTGCTTCCTTCTTCTCCGCGTCATATATGTCGAGTTCTTCGTTGACAAAAGCTTGCACTTCTTCTCCTTGTAATCCTGTTTCCCTTGCTTCCTCTCTTAGCATTGCACTATGTTTAGCACGCTCAGCCATTGCACATAACTGACTGCGCCTTACTCGAGAAAGAAGAAGAAAAAAGGATACACTGCTCCCCAACCAATTACGAGAAATAAACAAAAAATTTCTATTTATTTAACTGTGTTACCTCCTCCCTGTTGTCAGTTATCTAATCTATCGCTGTTGTTAACTTGCTAAGGCTCCTAACACAGACGAGTTAAACCATAAAAATAGTAGATCAGGCGAACAACTGAAAAACTACTATTACTACCGAGGAAAAAACATTTTTTGTTAAATGTTACGGGGAAAAAAACTTTCCCTATATATCCACTACACTCTCCCACCTCTGAAGTCAGTTATTGGAGTTAGAGAAGCCTATTAACTTGGCGATAGCCAGAATGCTATTCTTTTGCTAAGCTCATACTCCACTGCTCAAAATAAAAAAAATGTCATTGATAAACAATCAAGCGTACCAGCGGTCTTCTCTTCTTATGTTTTCCCAAAATTATTATATAACAAATCTCCGACAAGGATTATCATCAAAATCTAACTGTATGTAACTCTAAGATGCTGTGGAAAGGACAAGTTTCTAATTTGTGTGGTCAGCACCCAGTAAAAGAACGTTGTCTAGGGGATAATTATTATTAATATTCCTTAACGCACCAAACAAACACACACAGCGCACTCTATCCAGACTAAGATTAAGATCAAAATTAGGAACTGAGAACCCAATCTGTCGTAATTAGATAAAATCCCGCGGAGAGCGACCATTCAGTGGCGCTTGCTCCAGATGTAGTTCAAATCCCGCGACGAACAACCATTCTGTCGTACATTTTTAGATAGGTATAGAGATTTATTTGGTCCCGTCTGAGTGGTGTAGAAGGTGCGGGTATATGAGAAGGAAAGGTGTTAGAATAGATTCCATGAGTGAATAGATTAAGGTGAAGATCCGTCTCTGGAATGAGTGATTTCTCTAGTCCGGCCTATCTATACGACTATCTTTAGAACTAGACGATCTGTCAAAACCTCCCTATAAGTATAATTATAAGTTTACTAGACACCCACACACACAAATTATGTGACAACAAGACACACAAACGTGAAAAACTCTGGTAAATGGATATGGGTCTGCCCAACACACTAAGTTAAGTTTTGTTTAGTTTATTATCACTTAAGCTTTACAACATCAAACATATATATATATATATATATATATATATATAATATATATATATATATATATATATATATATATATATATATATATATATATATATATATATATATATATATATCAGTATAATCATGTTTACAGACATAGGAAAATAACCCAATAGGTGCCCTCCCGCTTGTTGAGAAAAAAAGAGATCCCAAAGAAAGTTAATAACCCAAAAGGTCAAAGATTAACACTAGGGTATAGAATAGCCAGTAAAGAAAAGAACAATTTCCCACTAAAATTCTATCCAGAAAAAAAATAAACAATACTTAAAAACAGAAGTTTGCAGGTACAATGTTTCCTGTAACAAAAGAACATATTTCTCTCTCTCTCTTTCTCTGTTATACGTGGCCACTCATTCGCTCATTCACCTTACCTAATCTGGTGAAACAATCTTTTGGAAGAATAATCCATGAATTTGCATATAAAGTCCAGTAGTTGGTATCATCCGAATCGGGCTCCAGTCTCTCCAATAATAATTAAATTTTAAAAGGGGAACGCCTAATTTGGTGGTAGATTTCTGGATACACAATTGTGACCTAGAATAGTTAATGCCGGAACTCTCTGAGATATGGCATTCGCAAAAAACAGCAGGAAAACATATGATTGCTAAAAAAAAAACTGTTGATTATGATGATGATGACAATCATATCGGCTTTCTCTGGAGTGAGTACCGATTATGAAACAGCGTATTCTCCTAGATAAAATCCACTTGGGTAAACGACTGTCAGAAGTCGGGAAAAATGTTATGTATATTGCCACAGCGGGCTGATAAAACCGAATCGAAAAATCTGGGTATTTTGTAAGTCCCATTACTCAAATTTACAGTTAAAAAATGTTAGTGTGTCGCCTTGGCAATTTCTGTTCACACCGGTACGGGGACTAACGCCAAGGAAAAACGACAGCTATTATTCCTTCAGTAACTGAGGAAAGGACCACAATAGAAAACCGCTGGCCGCTGGGTTTTGATCAAGCACTGTATTAGGAAGAAAACAAAACGTTTAACCAAAATGACAATCCCTATGCTATCAAGCGTAAGGTATGATCTCGTATCTTCTCCGTCACCTAATTAAATTAAAAGGCACACGGTATCTTAAGCCTGTACTATCGCGCGTCGCTTAACGAGTACGGGTTTGGTAAAGGCATGCTGCCTTTCTCCCCTCCGACCCGGTAAAACACACAGCGCACAATGTCAGTTATAATTTAATTATGACTACGCTCCCTTAACAAATATCGCCTTTCATTACTAGCTAGTTAATTGTCGGCGTCTATCGTTTTTACACATGATATTAAATGCTAGTCACTATATAATTACACACAATGAAATATATTACGCATTCTACTCTGTCACTTTATCCATCACTCATAGCATTTTACTTAGTCAGCTAAACCGTATCTTCTGGTGTAAAAAAATGGTTGATGGATTTTTACATTAAGCTGAACAACTGGTAAGAAAATATCTACGCGTTTGCTATTCCGCTAGTCTTAACGCTAGGGACTCACAGTGAAAAAAATGGTAAAACTTTAACACATTTAACACTTAAGCACAACTTATATTATTACCAGAAAAAAAGAATAATCCCCACGAAGGCTATTAACGCAATATTTCACATAGGTTCTAGCGTACGCGTTTAGATTATCCAAAATTTCCTGAGAGACTTGATAACTGACTTGGAGAGAACGCAGTATATATATATATATATATATATATATATATATATATATATATATATATATATATATATATATATATATATATATATATATATATATATATATATATATATATATATATATATATATATATATATATATATATATATATATATAATATATATATATATATATATATATATATATATATATATATATATATATATATATATATATAATATATATATATATATATTATATATATATATATATATTAAATATATTATATATATATATATATATATATATATATATACAGATTTTGTGCAATATCTCTAAAAGATGTGACAATTCACACTTTGGACGTAGCAGGGAAAATCAACGAGCTTGGCTTCCGAGATAAAGGATTCTACGGTTCGCTCATTTGCGATGCCGAACGACATCAGAAGACATGCCGTGCAAACGGGCCTTCTTAGATTTCCTCCCCCTACCGTAAATCAAATACTTAAGTCCCCTGAAATTGTCGGACATCAAAGGTGGTCGGGAAGTATTATTATCGCCATTGAATTTGCTACCGAGTCTGATCTTTTTCCCCACGTGCTTTCTGTAACTATCCGATGATTGACAGGTCAGCTCGCGTGATAACTCAGGTAAACAGACCGGTTCGCTCCCCTGTTATCTGGAATGTTGCGAAAATATGTAAACAACTCGTTAGCGCAAGAAAGGCAGGAAAAATAGGCTTGGCTTCAAAAGTGAGTCAACAGAGAGCGAAATGCGTGGTTGTGCCTTCGCAAAACATAAACACTAACTGAGGAAGCGAAGGTGGTCGGATTTCTGTAGGATTACTGAGGCTATATTTACATACGTCACACTGCTCCAGCTGATATTTGGTTCTTTGTAGTTAGATGACTGGATCACACTCGTCACTGTTCAAGTTGTAGCACGTTGCAAGAAGTGTCATGGAGTAACTACCAAGCTAATCCCTCGTCTCTATGACCCGTCTGATGATGGTGTCTAATGTGGACTTCCACTATATGTAGTGATGGGAGATCAAGTAAAGAAATCAAGACAAGACTTGAGATGGCCTCAGCTGCCATGACAAGACTGAATGTGATCTGGAAAAGTAACATCAGTTTTCCTGTGAAGATCAAATTATACAAATCACTTGTATTATCTATTCTCTTATATGGGTGTGAGAGCTGGACACTCACTGCAGATACGGAGTGAAGGATTCAGGCTTTCGAGCATAAATGTTATAGCAGAATTTTGCGCATTTGCTATAAAGAGCACAAAACAAATGTCTATGTTAGAGAGAAGATAAACACCTATGCAGGCCACCAAGAACCACTTTTGTCAGTAGTGAAACGTCGAAAGCTTGCCTGGTTTGGGCATGTAACTCGTCATGACTACCTTTCGAAAATGATCCTCCAGGAAACAGTCGAAGGTAAACGGAGAAGAGAAAGGCAAAGAAAATCCTGGGCTGATAACATCAAAGAATGGGCAGGACACGGTTTTTCCACACTTGTACGCATTGCTGAGGATAGAGAGCAGTGGAGGACCCTGTCTGCTGATGCTTCCACTGCGGCACCACTACGACCCATGACGGGTTACGGGTTGAGATGATGATGAATGTCGACTTCAGGGCACTTATAACCTCTCTTGTTCAAGAGATATTAACCTCAACTGATACCACCGACTAGTGTCACAAAAGAAGAGAACAAACACCCTCTTGAGTATTGCGTTTTCCGACACATACTTATATGTTCCCCTCTTCCTATTCCACCATCCCATCTTTCTCAGAACTGTTACCCTCGCTGAGAATTAATATTAATCTCATTGAGCGGATTGAAAATGTTAACAATATAAATTGAATATATTTACATTTACATCTACACTGGTTGAAAATGTTAATAATATAGCTTATGTACATCATTTCTTTCATCTTTCACTCCCTGCTCCATATGGAACTTGGGACTACATCTGCTTTTAGTTCTCTATAAGAAACTCACATAAAGCAGTCACAAGCCCTGGCAGTGGTGGTTCATGAAATGATCATTCTATATGCTGAGGTTGCGAGCCTCAAATTACTTGGACATCCACTAGCAATTTTCACATATTAATATTCACATGTCGATATATACGTATTAGTTCACATGTTAATAATGCAAAATATAGAATTTAAAATGTACAACTTGTCAATCTTTAAGCTCACAGATTGCTGGCTCTGAGAAATTGTTTGAGGCAGCTTGACAACGCCTCTTACACGTGGTCTGTGGTGTTGTTATTTTAGCAATAAGTTCCAACTTTGACTTTGTGTTACACTCTTCTCAAATTCCGGTTTTCCGTGTTAAAATTGTAGTTTTCTAGGCTACAAGTCCTCAAGATGCCCAGAAAAGGTTTGGTCTGGTAAATGAAATCTGCTGCTATTCTTAAATCTGGCAAGGTCTGGTTGTCTTCATAGTTCGAGGTGTATTTTCAGTTTTCTAAACTGACTAAAGTATCCGGTGATATTACACTTCGCCCCCACCCCCTACAGTACTTTGTTACGATTTAGGTAGGGTCCAATCGGGAATTTTGTTCTTCCTATGTTTCGAATGCCCTACAATCGTTTCAAAACCGGCGTGTTTTCGTGGGGTAGTATTAAATATTTCCACTAGGAAATTTCTGTGCGTTAATGCAAAGGTCATGTCTTCCAAATATGAAAGTGAGATGTCCGTACTATTCTCGTCAGTGATTACAAATAACCTCTTACTTTTATCTCAAGCAATATCTTCGTAATGAGTCGTACAGGAAGCGATTATGTCATTTCGAGTCTGCCGAATGCTTGCCAGCAGGTCGATAATTTATTGCCTAGCACTCCCAGGTAAACGCAGTTCGTCGTATTACCATCTGGACGAGAAAATCACATTCGCATTAACAGCGATTAAACAAATTCGCTGGGCGATTTTTCGTGTGAAACAGGCGGTCTGGTATAAGAGAATATTTATCACAGGATTTTCGATTAATGTTGCATCATCCGCCTACTCTTAACAAAGTCAAGCCTGCAAACAAACATGACCACTTATTACTGTACGATGATTTGAAAATACCAAATATCTGTTTGACAGCAGAGAAAGAAAATGTGCCGACCACTGCAAATTACACATAATCAGTACTCACAACAAATGTAACTGACTACGGCCAGAGAGGACACGAGATCGACCCAAAAATTATGTGACAAGATAGATAGATAGATAGATAGATAGATAGATAGATAGATAGATAGATAGATAGATAGATAGATAGATAGATAGATAGATAGATAGATAGATAGATAGATAGATAGATAGATAGATAGATAGATAGATAGATAGATAGATAGATAGATAGATAGATAGATAGATAGATAGATAGATAGATAGATAGATAGATAGATAGATAGATAGATAGATAGATAGATAGCCCATAAGGAACCAAATATTTTCAGGACACTATATTCAACGTGCTCCATCAAGTGCTAAATGTGCTATACCTGCTATTTCGTGTGTCAACCCAACAACTGCAGTAATTACCCATATTAGTGACCAGCCTCAAGGAAATAGAACATAATACACTGACCATTCACTGCTTGAAGTATTTGTCACGTGACCGATAATCTATTTTACCATCTTGTCCATAATTTGATTACTTTTTAAATGTCCTGGGTTTCCTCGTCATTTTGTATTCTTCTTTCTTTCGTTTTTCACCTTCGCAAACCCCACCCGAGGTTGTTTATGTTCGAGCATGCAGCGGTCAGCGAACGATAATGTTACGTCAGCACACCTGGCCTGACCAGAGAAACATTTCTCCGGTCGCTCTAGTGTTTGATCACGAGCGAAGACGGTTTCTGTGAAGAAACGGTCCGGCAGGGGGAGATAACCTGCTGATAGTCTTTGTTGTTTGCCCTTAGACAAGATAGAGCATAATGTTATGCATTTCTCTACCTGGGGAACTTTCGCACGATTTCTTTTGTCTTACTCTAGATTACGTCTTTCGCCGAACTTCTGTAGAAATACGCACGCCAGGTGTCCGGGGGGAGCGTCCCTTGTGATCTATAAGAGTAGACTGGTTTTAATAGACAAAGACATTCGTAAATTTTCCTGGCCCGTAGATGACCATCATGAGATAAGGCAAACTTTAACACAATACTAGAATGTGTTTGCCTATGTTCTAGTCATTTTCGGGGTGAGTTGACATATCTTATAATTATTATATTAGATTCATGTTAGCTTTATATATCTGTTAGGAAAGTGAATTTATTTCGTAGGACTTCTCCTAGTAATTTATTCAGTGATAAGGTAGCGCTGTCTACGGCCTATTAAGTGGTGCTTAAACTGTTACGGTTTATCATGGGTTAAATGATAAACTTACAATAACAGATATTAGGCGTAGAATCAGTCCACGAATGCTTACCATTGGGTTAAGAGTCAGCAAAATTAACTGTCATTTCTGTAAGATAATGTCAGGTGTGGATTGTTCACTTTAAAACTGAATAGTGAGATGCAGGTAATAACTCTGGATTATGGGAGATAGTCACTTATTCCTTCTGATAGATATTTCTAGTGGCAAGGGAGGATCATTTTATGCTTACTTGTGTGGCTAGGCACTAGTCTATAACTTTCACTGAAAGCAGTCACCAGGCGCCACCTCAGATTGGGCGAAGAGAGGCTCACACAAGAAGCAGAGGTGAGGAGAAAACGTCGAAAGGAGCACCAGGAAAATAAGCAGCTGAGGGCTGTCACCTCAGGGGCGCATTCCCATAGTCAGTTATGACTGAAGGGGCTATTATTATTACTATTATGATCTAGCCACAACTGTATTATTATAGCAAGAACATTGCATTTTCTTTGTACTCATTTTGTGGAAATGCTAATATATTTCCCAAAGGGGACATACGATTTATTTGTGTAATGTCAAATGCTGTAATCTGTTTATGTAAATTCATTTAATGTTGTAAGATGAATAAGCATATTCATTTAACTGTAGCTACAGGTTAGGTTTCCTGTATGTTGAGATTGGGAGAAGAGGAGTAGATTGTTGCTGTCAGAACAGTTACTGACAGGTACCTGGGTGTGCAAAAGATATTAAGCCTATGCGGGCGCGTGCTGATAATTGATATTTTTAAGGAACAGGAGACATGGTTAAAGACAGCCCTAAACTATCATAGCAATAACTACAATAAATTTAATCCCATAGTGGAGCGAAACTTTCTGTATAAAGTTAGTGTGATTTATTATTTGCTTGATGTAAAAGGGTGTCTCTTTTTGGGTCTCAGTTTCAGGAAGACCGAATCGCTAGAGCAGACTTCAGTCAGGCGAAGAAAGTCATATACTCTTCGATCTAGAGGGTTTCTGTATACATCTAGCAACGAATCGTCAACCCCGTTCCTGAATCAAAACCCCTTTTTGTCAACGCCAAGTTAAGCTCACGCAGTGCAACGGAGCCAACGCTAAATCTGGAATCGCCAAACGCAGTAGTAGTTCTCTACTCGCCTATTGGATTACCAGACAGAGCATTGCGGCTTCCAGAATATCAAGCCCGCTCAGCATGCCTATAGCAGAATTCCATATCACCCGCCTTTTTTGTGCCTAAACGGGGCACTCAGCAAACCACAGCCAAACCAGTTTAAACAGGATTTACAGCCAAGCGGAGCCTTGCGCCGGATAAGCGCGCCTGGGTCTCTTTGTCCTCAAGTGACTTCTTCTGGTGTATTTCCTGGATACTTAAAACCTCGCACGTATGAGCAGCCATCTATGGACAGAGTTCCAGCCCCACTCACGCTATAAGGGGAGTCACCAACGTTTAGCACCAACAAAGGAAGTTTTGTAGGCTAGTCCCTCACGAAGGATCTACAAGTAATTCACTTCCTGGAGCTAGTACATTTGGTCCCTGAAAAGCGGACAGGCTGTCGCCCAGTTCAATCAGTTGGTCAGCAGGAGATAAACAACTCGCGCCAGTAGGGGGGGTCACCAACGATAGCGCCTATACAGTGATGTTATTCAGGTTAATTCCATCACCGATGGAGGATATATACGAAAACACCACTTACTGGAGTTACTTCAGCTGGTCCCCGAAAACCGAAGGACTGTCACTCGATTATTTATCTCTTTGTGTTCTACAGGTTCATGTCGGTGATCTGTGTGTGTGGTTGTTGGAGTATTTGCATATTTGATTGATTATTGATGTAATTTTATGTTGTTGTGATGATATGCATTATTTTCATGCTTTTATTCTTTAATAAATTTTACACATTTATTAATGCGCTGTTCACGACCTTTCCATCCATATTTGTATTTTTAGCTCTTTACTATAATCTCTATGTATGATAAGAGAAAAGAGAGAGAGCAGGAGGTGCTTAGACAGACATAAGTGAGTTGAGGCTTGGAGAGAGAGATCATTTTGGTAAATCTTCTTCCAGGTTGTCTCAAGTCCATCTCCTATTTACACCTTTTTGTGTGTGTAATCTATAACTCTGTCAGTCCACTATCCCTTGTCGATTTCACTACTGTTGTCCAACTCGACAAATACTCTACACTCTAACTCAACCACGACAGTATTGAGTAATCATACAGTGACGGCACATTATCGGGCTATAGACTCAGTACAATATAATTGTTTGTGTTTGCTGATTGTTAGTTTATCTTCCAATTGCTATTTAATTCCATTGAAAATGTTCGTATCACAAATTAATTATGATAATTATAGCTTTTCATTCTACATGTATACTTTCTTCCAGAATCACCTTTTTTCAACTTTACTAAACCTATATGTGGATACATATATTTCCCGTATAGTTTCCGGGGTCCATGAGGAAAACAAGAAAGAATAGGACTATTGCTCCATCAAGCAAATCTTAAGAATCGACTAATACCTGGCTTGGGCTTGGGCTTGGGCTTGGGCATAGCTGGCAACACCTTGATGTAAAATAAAATGCTACAGGAGCCATCGCTGTAGGAGTGTGCTTTGGAATAGGCTTCCCCAAGACGGCCATCTACATCATAGAATCGAAAAGGGAGATATGATGATGCTATTTGCATATATTTAGCAGATAAAGCATACATAGACTTGTTGAATTTTAGCTCCTCTATGTGTCATTGTTATCAATCGTCCTATCTTTATTAAGGCATAATCCTTCATTTCGATAACTGGGGGCTCTCTTTGCTTGTCCAGATATTATGAACAGAAGTTGTGTCGCAGGGGATATGAAATAGCGTTTCTATATTCACCAAATATCGCTATCTAGTGGACAGCATTTACCTTCTCGTCTTCTTCTTCAAATCTCGAATAAATCTCTCTTCTCTTCGCGAGCTAGTTTCGGAAGACTTTATTAATAATATTCCATAGGTCATAATTATACATTCACATATTTTCTCTGCGCGACAGTGCAGATAGCGCCGTGATCGCGAAGATAGTATATAACTGTTACAAGTTAGAGAAAGATTGTGATAGTTGGTCAGAAATACGTACCTCCCTTCAACTCGTGAAAAGAAGTCGCGCTGGTGTAATGGTTACCACATTGCGCTGGCGATCGGGTGATCCAGGTTCGAGCCCTGGCGAAGACATTTGAAAGAGTGTCGTCGACCGGGACTTGGACTGGAATAATTCGAGCCCTGGCGATAACATTTGAAGGAGTGTCGTAGACCAGGGACTCGAATAACCTGAACGGCTCCTGAGCCGACCCAGCTCTAATGGGTACCTCCGAAATCTGCGAATATCTACCTGAATAGCGAGAGGACGCCTGTCATTGTACAGGAAAAAAAGAATTGCTCACGTAAAATCAGTCTCAGGTTATACATTAACCGGAGATTTCGCCTCGAGTAATAACGGGCGTACGATAAACAAAAACTCGTGAAAACAATTTCCAAAAGGTCGTATTGTTAAGACCGCTAAACCAGACAGACGGCAGTGTATTAATTTCCGAGTAACACCTCTTTTAAATGTATGCACCTGCATTGTTTGGCACACATGAGGTGTTAGAAGTAGCTAAAGAGTATGTCATTGTGAAATGACTTTTATCTATTAATGATTGCTCACTTCTGCGTGTTTATATAACACGAAAATATAAACTGAGAGGTTTTTTACAGGAAGGGGTTGATGGGGAAGGGAGAGATAGAGAGATGGGATGAGAAATCAAGAGAATGAAAATGTATACAATTTCCCCAGATGAATATACATTGATAGCTTGTGCCAAATTTTGGATATATTCTTAAATGCGCAATTAAGGTAATGATGAACTGGAACAAAAAATGTTGAAAAATATTGGATCGCAATATCACAATTTAGTTTAGCGGTACTTTGCAGTTTCAGCGCATTGTGTCCGCAACCGTCAGATCACTTTTTGAAATTCAGCTTCTCTAAAACCACTCTATTTCGGTAAGTGTTCTTTATATTGTTGATTCTTTTTATCTGCTGTTAATTTTGTTGAGACATAATAGTTCTTCTGAACTTCTTGTTTTTCTTTAAGAAAGTTACGAATAAAGCTAGTGTCACCATAAGAGATTGAAAATACGAAGAAATCTCAAAGTGAATGCGAATAACACACTGCAGTAAATAAACAGAGAGACATAGAATATATTACGTTGGTATCTTGTTTGAGCTTGGCTCAGTAAGCAGCTACCAACTGTCTTCAACTAAATTTCTTATTTCATAGACGAGTTTTTCCTGCAATACAATGCGCCTTCAAGAAATCCTGAAGAATTAGTTAGTATATCAATCGGAGCTAGTCAAAGCGACAGTCCTCAAACACAGGCTGTAACTGTATAAAGTTGTCACTTTGCATACTGCACTCTGTAAATATATCTTGCTGCGCTTCCTACCTGTCCATGGGATTCTTCATATTCTTCTGAACACCATTCTATGAATTATAAATTTGCTTCATGTCTGTTTACCCACCATTATAGACAGTACCATTCATTTTCTCAGGAGCTGTTTCCCCCATCTGTTCTAAGTGAAAATACAACCACGCAAATATATATATACAAAACTGGCTGAGCGTCCTTTCGCAATGTACTTTCACATCAAGGCGATGACGCCGTTTGATTGGTCCTGGGTTCGATGCCCGGTAAGCCTATCACTTATACTCGTATTTTCTTTTCTGTTGTCTGGGGGTCATCCTTTATGTCCAACGAGTGCCTGTTATTTATTTATTTACTTATTTATTTAATCCATTGACGGAAGCTTGGACGTTTATTAATCTATTATCGTCTGTTCACAAAGAAAACTTATTATGTACGACCACGTAGTAGGCGGTGAAGGTAGAACTTCTACTTATGCGAGTCCAAATTTGAGCTGGGACAGAAAAATTACTTCATATTATCCGAAATTCTAGTTATCAGAATTCGACTTAATCTAAGTTTTTTTTAAACAAAGCCAAAGGTGAAATTTGGCCGGAACCTTCAGAAATTCTTCTACTTAAGCGAAATTCGATTTAAGCGAGTTGCACTTAAGTGAACTGGACAGTGTGTGTGTATATATATATATATA